>JARFJB010001043.1:2585000-3185000 GCA_036346205.1 Vesta saturnalis
GGAATAAGAGCAGTATACAACGGTAGTCGGGCATGTGTTAGGTTGATAGGAGGTGTGAGTGAATACTTTAATATTGAGCAAGGAGTTCGACAAGGCTGCGTGATGTTACCGTTAAATGTATACATGGATAAATGTGTTAGGCAAGCATGTAACGATACAAATGGTGTAAAGGTTGGTGACGTAAATTTACGACTTCTGGGGTATGCAGATGACCCAGTTTTATTAAGTGTGTGTGTGGATGAGCTACAAACTACTCTGAGGAAGTTTGATACAGTCTGTGAGAGCATGGACCTAAATATTAACATGAAGAAAACTAAGAATGTGGTGTTCAATCGGGAAGGTGGAAAGGAGAATAGAGTATTTGCTATGCAAGATGAAATTGTGGAGCAAGTGGACGAGCTGGTATATATGGGTAGAATGTTTACTGCAGATGGTACAATGGAGGGCGAGATTGGACGAAGGGTCAATGCTGGAAGGAAAGTGATTGGAAGTATGTGAACGACAATGAGAAATGAAAGCATGAGCCTAGCTGCGAAACGAGCAATTTATAATGACGTGTTTGTCCCGTCGGTACTGTATGGAAGTGAGACATGGGTATGTCAAAAAAACATAATGACGGAGTGTGGCGAGGAAAAGACGATGATGGATAGATATAAAAGTATTGCATTACGTTGGTTTGGTCACATTGAGATAATGAACAACGCAAGATTAACGAAGCAAATATATGTGGGTGAGGTTAGAGGTAAGGCCGTGCCTGGTAGGCCGCGTAAAACTTGGCTGAATGTAGTAGAATCTATGATAAAGGAAAGACAGATAATGAGTTTTAAAAATAAAAGGGAATGTCAGAGACAATGTATGAATCTTGCGGAAGCTAGGGAGGTATGCGGATATAGGAAAGCATGGAAAACATTGTGAATGAAAAATAAATAAGAGGCAGGGATTGTTTTCCTATGTAATACCTATAAATATATCGGGTGTCTCAATAAGAGTGCACTATTTAAATTTGGTGTATTTTTTTTTTGTGTATGTGGCAACTCTGAAATTTTACCGCTGTCGCCTATAATTGTCCCGATTAATAAAAATGGAGCCTTACTCAAAATAAGAACGTGTTATCATTGTGAAAACTCATTACAGCCCATGAAACAATCGATTTATTGCAGGAACGATTTCCAGACCAAATCATCTCACGAAATTCAGATGTCAACTGGCCACCAAGATCATGCGATTTCTTTCTTTGGGGTGTTGTGAAATATCGGGTTTATGCGAATAAACCAGAAACAATTCCTGAGCTCAAGACCGAGATCCAACGCGTTATCAGTGAAATACAGCCACATATTTGTCAAAAAGTCATTAAAAATTTCATCAAAAGAGTAATGGACTGTCATCAGAGCCATGGGGGGCCCATTTGCCGGATATTTTATTCCATACACAATCGGAACATGTCTTATTTTTAATGCAATATAAATATCACAACTTACTCAATAAATACGTTTTTTTATTTTTAAACAAAATAGTGCACTCTTATTTGAGACATTGTTATTGAAGCATTAAAATTTATATAAAATACAAATTGAAAAATACACGATTTAAAAATCCAATATTTTAATTGTGTATAATAATCGTGAAAGTTTACATTTTCATAACACCCTTTTAGTTTTTTTTAACAACTGCCAATCATAAGTGGTTTATTGGTTCATAAATGTAGCAATATTAAAGGTATCACAGCCCTAGAGTACTATCGCACCAAAATAGTTTTTTATATTAGCTGATCAACTAATATAATACTTACATGCTTCACCTATTAAATACAATTTCGTCATTTTCATACTTAAGATCTAGAATTAAACTTTTTAAAAATAAAATTCAAATTAAATTACTTACAATATTTTAATTAAGCTGAAGAGTGCCGCCATTCAAATGCATCATAAAATTTGCATTTAGGTACAAGTAACAGTACAAGAAAACATTTATAGCTGAAATACTTTTGTAATGTGAATTACATTCAAAATGAAATATAAAGAGCGTTACCTTAAAAAAAGTACTTTACTTATGACGGCCTCTCTACGTTTCTTGTAAAATACGTATCTAAAATAATCTCCTTGAATAAATTACAAAAGCGAGACATCTGTTAAAATTCCTTAAGAAAAAAAGTTCAACACAGCTTTTTGATGAACAATACACATTTTTTACTACTTTCTTCTGATCCAATTTGTTTGATTTTCACAAAAAGCTTAAAAATGTACAGTTAACTTGAAATATGTGCACATGTTACCAAAAGAAATTAATTTAAATTCACCATGACATTTTGCAGTTTGTTATACGTAAAGGTCATGAATAATTTACGCATGTAAAATGTAAAATCAGGATAGGCAAAACTTTTATTGGTAATCATTTTTACTCAATTAATTACTAATCAGAAAGATTACAATACAAAACATTATTCTGATACCGCAGCCTTGATTTTGGTTTGCCAAAATATTTGTAGGTCGAACGCGTTATACGATTTTTAATTGTCCGACTAAAGCAGTGGCGTAGCGTCTGAAATGCGGAAGGAACAACGAAGTGTATGGGCCTGAGGCACGGACCAACTAAACTAACTAAACTGAAAAAAAGTGCCGATATGATTAACATCACAGCTAAGCTTGATTTTGCATAAATGAAATTACCGTCAAACGTTATAGTATATCACATAATAAGAGTGGTAAGTAGCCTACTACGCACGAGTGTTGTAATTTACACGAGTGCGTAATAGGAATTACCACCCGAGTTGTGTACTATGCTTTTTCTACTCCTATAGAGTATAAAAACCGTGACGTATGGGTAATACGTAACTACCACTCATTAAGATTCTTATGACCTTTGAACGTTTTGTATACGTACCTAATATTGTAATGAACGATCCTATAAAAATAAATTATTGTGTGAATGTATTATAGGATTGTATGGCTTATTTCAATTACCACGTTGAAAAATTCTAACTACAATAAATAGAACTAGTTGACGCCACTGGTTTTATTAGTTATCTTGAAATTAAACAAAGTAACCTCACTTTTTGTATGGTTAACGATGTTAACATTTTGTTTTCCCAGCCACCTTTTTTTTTGCTTAATTTTAATACAGGAATGAACGTAATGTTATTTAAAAGAGAAAATAATCTTTTACAGAGGAACTATGATAGATAGGTATAGGGAACCCTAATAAAGATGGAAAGCCAATTTATTTCCCCATCTAACTGTGCTATCAAATACAGGGTGTTCTATTTAAAATAAAAAAGTTATTTGACATAAAAGTTTATCAAGTTGAAAGTAAATTTTATAACGCCCTATATAATATTTTTGCAGTATTTTCATATGTCATTAAATCTTATTCTTATGGTAAAACAGTAATGTCAGCTGCGAATGAAAATTTGTAATCTACTGCTACGGACATTTGATTTTGAGTCTGTATTTTTTAAAAAAATTGAAATATTTCGAGAACGGTAAGTTTTAGGTATAGGAACCATAACAGTAACTAAACTTTTTTTATTCTCAAGAATTCAAAAATGAGAAAAAATACAGGATGTTAAATTTAAGAAGTCATCTGTTTGATATGTATCTTATTGTTGACACACCCTGTATATTCCAAAGTAATTTTAAAATGTGCACATAAAGACCCTATATATGACTGTATTGAAATATTTTCACAAATTATTACATTTCCGGTTTAAACAATCGACGCGTGTATGTGCATTATATATATATATATATATATATATATATATATATATATATATATATATATATATATATATATATATATATATATATATATATTACGTAAGAGTTCATATTTTCATTACGTAACCGTATTACGTAATGGAGAATTTACACATATAGTAGAGTTTCGTTATTCATGTTACGTATACAGGGTGATTGGTCGAAACCATTCATTAGAAGTATTAGACGTTCCAGCCATGGCTGATTTCTGAAAGTTTGTATCTGGACTAAGTGATTCATATTCTATTTAAGGAAAATATTTTCATGATGACTACACTTCCGGTTATACCGGAAGTAGCCATCAACTTTGTTATTTTAAATTGAATCGTACCCTTTTATGGCATATTCGAATTGTACTCGCCCTTTTAGTAGAAATTTTATCAATGTTCCTATACTTAAATTTAATAGTTTTTGAGATTTAAATTTTTTCGAAAATTATTGGTTGAACACTATGACATTTGACAATGCCTACTGGCGTCAATTTTAGTACGAAGCAAGTAATATTGACGTTATGCATCGGGGTATCCTTAAGCTTTACGCTGATGCTTCCGGTACTGTCGAATTATCTACAGGGTGTTCAAATTTGACTTCCATCTTTGAAAATTAAAACCATCAAAACTTAACTTTTTCAAATACAATGCCCAATATTTTCTTCCTTTAAAGGATGCAGAATAAAATTCTGCATTGATTTGTATTAGCATTCCCTATACCTATCTTCAACAGTTACTGAGGTATTTCTAAAATCTCGTCCGAAATTTAGAAAAATTAATTCAATTTCTCCACGGCCGAAGCCTACTACAGATGCAGAAACCAATTACATTAATGTAGTTTATCAAAGCAAACAGAACTGTTAAATTTCGTCAACAAATAAGATGATAATAAAAGTAATATGCAAATAATAACTATTAATATTATTGAAAGTAAGAAAAACAATTCAAAATTTTATAAATGTTCTATGTGGCCTCCATTTTGTTGAAGACAACCTAAAAGTCTTGACTGACCTTCTTTCGTGTAAGCTTTTTGACGTGATGACGATTTAACTGGCGAAATGCCGTCGTTACTCTTAAGCCTAGGTCTTCTCTTGTGTGGACTGTAGTGGCGTATACTTGATTCTTGACTTCGCCCCACAAGTATAAGTCGAGTGGAGTTAGATCGGGAGATCGGGGAGGCCACCGCCATGGTCCGTTTCGACCGATCCACTGATCACCAAACATAGTGGCGAGCTCTTGATCAACGTCGCGGGATGAATGTGCAGGAGCTCCGTCCATTTGATACCAGCAGTATTGTAAAATATTAAGAGGCAGATTTTCTAAAAATTCAGAGACATCCGTTCTCAGAATCTCCAAATATTTTATACTTGTCAAATTTTCATCATAAATTTGAAAAGAGACACGACCATTGATTACAAGACAAAACACGTTAAAACTAAATTTGTTTTGAAAATTTGATTCTCGCTTGAAATGTGGGTTTTCCGACGCCCAATAGTACCAATTACGTCGATTAACAATTCCTTCTCTGGTAAATTTTGCTTCGTCCGTCCAAATTATTTTTCGTAAAACAGCGGGTCTTCCTGAATTCTGATTAACATTTGCTCACAAAATTCCACTCGCTTGAAATTATCGCCTGGATGAAGTGCTTGATCCAAGGTAAACGAATAATCATGCATTTTATGCATCTTTAAGATGTATTGTATGGAATAGTAAGACAGGCCCAAATCTTCTACAGCAGATCGTATCGAGCCGTGGGGATAGTTATTAAAATATGCTAGGACGTTAACTTCATTAGCTTCTTCGCCAGTAATAGGCTTTGATCGTGTTCTGGCAGCTTTTCTGTTCCACACCGTAAAAAGTTTGACTCTATTCGCTTAAATTTGTGCTTGTTCATTGGTGTTAAATGAGGATATCGGTCATTAAACAAACGGCAAGTTCTGCTAATAATCTTATTACATTCTCCATGAATATAAAATAAGTTCAAAATATCCCTGTTTGAATAGTTTCCATTTTCCATTTTGATAAACCGAACACAGAAATACAACAAAATGTATTGACAGTTACTAACAACAAACTTAGCTGTGGTTTCCATGGCTATCCATGGAAAAATCAGGTAAATCGTTTTGAATTTCAGAAGAAATGAACAAATACCTCAATATGAGAAAAACTGTTGAAGATAGGTATAGGAATGCTAATACAAATCAATGCAGAATTTTATTCTGCATCCGTTAAAGGAAGAAAATATTGGGCATTGTATTTGAAAAAGTTAAGTTTTGATGGTTTTTATTTTCAAAAGATGGAAGTCACATTTTGAACACCCTGTAGATAATTCGGCAGTACCGGAAGCATCAGCGTAAAGCTTAAGGATACCCCTATGCATAACGTCAATATTACTTGCTTCGTACTAAAAATGGCGCCAGTAGGCATTGTCAAATGTCATAGTGTTCAACCAATAATTTTCGAAAAAAAATTTAAATCTCAAAACTATTAAATTTAAGTATAGGAACATTGATAAAATTTCTACTAAAATGGCCAGTACAAAAGGAGTTTAAAGTGGTTCGGACATATTTTAAGGGTGGAAGAAGAAAGATGGCCCAAACGTTTATTTACCTGGAAACCAACAGGAAGAAATAATAGAGGACGTCATAGGAAATCTTGGGACGAGGGTGTAAGAACAGCAATGTGAGCCAGGGAATTGGGTATAGTGCGTTGTACTGAAAATATAATGTAATTGTACGTACTAAACCCAAGAAAATATATATATATATATATATATATATATTATTACTTTCTTTGTAGCACATATAATTATGACTTTCGTAAAAATACTCGATGTTGAGTATTCAATAGTTATAGAATAGTTTCAAATTGTCGTGGCACCCGCCCCTCCATGCGCATATGATTTAAACGCATCGAAAGTAAATATGCTACTATTCAACTTATAAATGTAGTCATTCGCTTATTTATTTCACGTTGTATTCGTACGTTGCCGCTTGAGTTTATTCCTTCTGTTTTATACAAAATATGTCTTTTTCAAGACACTTTTTATTATTTCATCGTTATTTGTTGTCCAAACTGCCAAGTAAAGGTTTTGAACATGAGTGGAGTAGTTGTTCACAGTCATACTCGTGAAATTATTCATAAATTGTATGAATTTATGAAGCGAGAAAAATAATCAAAAGATTTTATTATACCTGTCGATCGTGTGTATGAAAGATTAGCAGAACAAAGTTTATCCAGAAGAACAAATAAACTCATTACACAGGAAGGCACATCGAAACCTGAAGGAAGTACATTTGGTTCATTCTGTGGAAGGTTGCCACCCTACCATCTAGAACTAAATCCAATTGAAAAATATGGGTTCAAGTTAAAACTTATGTAGAATAATAAAATTACGTTTAAATTTGAAGATGTGCAAATTAGCAGAGAATAAATTTAAATCAGTTGGTCGTGAAAATGGGAAGCTGTGTGCAAACATACAGGAAAGATTTAACAAGAATATTTAGAAAAGAAGAGCTGATTTTACTATAAATACAGGTGAAAGTGATGAAGAAATTGATTACAGCAGTAGTGACAAAGACAGCGACAGTGAATTAGATTCTAACTAATTAAACTTCTGTAGTTATTTATTTTTGTATGTTAATAAGATTACATTTAAAATGTTTTATCAATTTGTGATTTCTTTACATATTGATATTAGAATTTGAAATATGAATATGAAAATGTTTTCCGATAAAACAAGAACCTCACATTACTGTGAAACGTAGTAGTTATTTCAACGTTTGTGTTCTATCCTCCTATTAGAAGTATTTCAAGTTATAATATTATAATCACATGAGAAGCTTCATTCAAGTTTTTATAGTACACATTTACATCTACTATTACTTAATCTAAGAATTATCGTACAAATAATTTTTCACATTTTCTAGTCGGCACAATAAACTAATGGTGTGAACTGAATAAATACTTGTCGTATTTGTAATAACACTCTGACACATATTTTAATGTAATGACGCTAATTGATTGATTCCTTTTGTTGGTTCTTAAAGATATAAATATTTGGACCTGCGATCAACGATGAGTTTTTAGAATTTACCTATTCGATGATTGCTAAGATAAACAACCAAAATCTTATCAGAAGTTATTCTTATTTTCTATCTGGTGTAATTAAAAGTTTATAAAACGTTGAACTTCATTTTTGCAAATCCTTAATAAAAACAGCTGATATTGAACAGGTTAGGTTATGTTTACTAACTAAAAAATTATTTTAATGCAAATATGAAAGGAGTAATCCAATACATACCTAATTTGAAATTGTTACAAATGATCATTCAATAAAAATGTATTCAGTTACGATATCAATCGTTAAAAAAATCGAAAATTACTAAATTTATTCATTTGCCGTATATTTTTAGGATGGCATTTTTGCTACCGAAGTTTCCTGATTATAACATCGTTTTTCAAATTGTAGAAAATCGCGCTGCGCATCTCGAGTGCCACGACTTTTGTAACTACTATGCACGTTTTAAACTTTCAAGTTATGGTCTAGATCATTTTCAACCTGTGTGTGCGTCTATCTGTGGCCATCATAACCTATAAAATATCGATTCCCAAATAAAAGTACTTATTATAAAGCGGATTAAAGTACCCTCTGATAATATTTTGTAATAACTCGTTTCATAGCTTGTAAATTCCATCTAATGCAATCATCTGTCTGTAAAATGATTCGTCTGTACATAGTAGTCTACCCCAATACCTGATTGGTAAATTTGATCGGAGCGTCAACTATTTTTGTTTCCATTTGTTAATTAAGCTTTCGAATTTATCAAATTCTATGCACTTCGAATGATTTTATAAGTTTATTTCGGAAACAGGAGGGAAATTCGTTAATCAGTTGAATCCAAATGTTTCGTCAGTTTTAATGGTAACTTTTCAAACTACAACTTTTTCTGAGGATACGCACTATTAAACGGCGATCTACATCCTGCAACTTTGAGAAGGCTTTAATTTTATAACGGGACGTGGAAATAGAATAAGGAAATCGAACCAGCAAAAATTGAACGGATTGAATTTAAAATTTACCGTTTCCGAGTTATTTTGAAAAATTGGAAAATTTTGACATCTGCAGACTACCGTGGAAATCGGTTCTCCACCTTTACGAATTTCGGATTCTGACTTTTACGGTTGTGAGTTGTTTAAATTTGTAGGTAGCGGACCAGACAAATTTTATTATTGCCAAACATTTTTTAAATCGAAATTGTTGCCGCGATAGGGGGGTTAATTAATGAGGTTTGGCATATTTTGTTGAATATTAAGTCGTTATTTTGGTTTTCGGGATGTTGTATTTTTGTAACTAATATTGGGCTATGGGTTGAAAAACATGTGTTTGAGGTCTAACTAGCAGGTGTACGCTTAAAAGCTGCTTTACTGAAGGGGCGTAACGAATCATTGGAAATTCTTAGGCGCACATTCTTGATGTAAAAGTGTCACTAGTTTAGTAAGTAATTACGTCGGTACACACTGTAATCAAAGACGTCTTTGTTTGGTACGTTGAAACTTGAAACCTAAATGTAGCGTTTGTTACGGACGAATGCATATTTTTAAAATTAAGATGTCGTTCAATAATTAATATGAAACTGTTCCAACATAATCATGATTTTTGTTATTACTTTTAAAAAATGGGGGTTGATTGAGGGAGTAAATATAGTTAGTTTGAAATCGGGGAAAAAGTTAGTTAGAGTTACAGTGACGATCGCCAGATCGATATGGTTAATTAAATGCCTTCATTTTAAACAGTTTGTCTTTAAAATAATTCTTGCGTGTAGATTTTCTTTTGAATTAGCCAACGCTAATTAAAGGAATATATTATATAAGTAGATATTTTTATATAAATTAAGGCTGGCAGCAAATAATTCTACAAGCCTGTATATTGTATTAAAAATCGAGCATTGCCTTGCAAAGGTATCTCATTCGCACGCGGGCTCATTAAGCTGAAATCTGCAAAATAAAAGACAGTATAGGGTTCCATCACTCTTGTATTTGTGTGAATTAGCATTGTTCGTTGTTGTTTATATTTATATTTGTGTAGAGGTTGGCCTAGAGAACGGGTACAGGATAATCCTTGGGTAATAATTGTAATGGGCAATTGCCAAGTGGTTACATACTCCCGGTTCCAGATGACCACTCAACACCTCGAATTTTATTTTTATTGTTTTTATTGTTGTATTAACTTATCCTGGTAAGGCTTTGTTTTAATGAGTGTTTTTGTCAGTTTGTTAACTAGAATTGTTTTCCTGTGAACTAATTTCTCTTTATATGCAATTTATTTTAATTTGACGTATGTATTTTGTATTTTAGTAGTCATTAACCGGGTGGCCAGATAAAAATGTACAATGCTGTTTCCCGGAAACTATTCGTCGTAGAATATTGCGCAAAAAATTTTATGACTAAAGTGGCCAAAAATAGACCGCCATTCTAAACTTTTAAAGTGATTTTGTACTGAAATCCACCTAGTAAATGTACCAAAACATGATATGCTTTTTAAAGCCTATTTCAAATGGAGTTTCTCAATTTTCTCAACGGTATCGTGTTCAGAATTCAAAAATCTGCAACCTTTGCTAACCGGAAGTATCACAAAGTAGAAAATATTTTCTAAAGGTCGATAAAAATGTATGTAATTTTTTTCAGATTTTAATAGTCCATGGTTCCCGAGATACTTCTAATGATTGGGTTGTCCTGAAACGCCCTGTATAAATTACCATTTAAAATAAAACTGTTTGTCTTGAATGGATTTTTTCTCACAAAATTTCACAGTCACACAAGGTAGAAAGATTTTTTAAAATTAATAAATTGTGGAACTGTTCTTCGTAAACCGTAGCGACCTACAGTATAAGAATGTAGCAGGTTAAACTTATCTTTACTTAAATATAGTATTGTTTTGTAATCCTTAAAGTAGGTAACACCTGTATATATCACTGCCACGAATTTCTATCGTTCCGGACGCGAGGCGAATTGGGCACACCGTAAGTGTGCAATTGTACTTCGTTACGCCACTGGTATTATTACTACATAACTGCTACCTTAAATTGAATTAGAATACCAGTGTTTATAAATTAATTCGAATAAATTACTTCAATTGAGAAATAAAGCAATTTTGATTTAAGAAAATCTATTAGTCTTACAAAGACCATCCCATGCATCTTAATTGGCGCTTAACTCTTATGGTAATGAGTAAATTGTACCATTGTTTTTCCATTAAGGATAGACCAGTTAATATTTAATATAAAAGTCAGCAGATCATTGTGGAAGTTTACCTACTTGAGGATAGAAAGCTTTGACATTAATTTTAAATTCTATGAGAGAAAGAACGTAATTACTTCCGAATTGTACAAAACAACTTTCGTACTATAAACATGAAAAAACGTCTAATTCTAATAAATTTTGTATTATAACCATTGAAGTATATGTTTAACTAAGGAAAACCACACCCTGCATTATGCAATTTTTTATTTTATCTACAAATTTTAACGCCGCTAATTACACTTGGGTGTATAAATGTAAATATTTTTTAAGGAAAGTTCGCTTTTACATTTATTACAAAATCATGTATTGCCAAACATCAAATAGACAATCTCACTTTAAACTTTATTGGCTGGGTTTACGTAAACTCAAATATTAAACAAGAACTATTTGGCATTGAGTTTCACAAACTGTTTATACATTATTCTTATTACATAAATAAACTTCTGTTTAACAGTAGTTATGATGTCATAGTTTCAATATTACTGTTGTACTTATATGGAAAGCACTCGCGAGTGGGAAGTGCGACAAGTGTCCTTTTTTGTTTATAAAGTGCCCTGCAAAATAATTATTACTTCACTTACACTTTACTTAAGTTCTAATTATACAAGGATGCTTTTAACAAAGTATGCTCAATCAATAATGTGTGTAATTACTTTCTTGTTTTGTTTATATTTGTACGTGTGTTAGTTATCCTTGAAATTTAATTCGCAACTCTGTGCAGTAACACTTACATATTAATGGAAACTCACAGTAAATATATATAAAATGCTTAGCTTTTTTGGGTTTATAATAGTGTATTTTTGTATTAATTTTTTACACAAATCCAATCGTTTCGATAACACTTTACAGTTAGCGTCCTCAGTAGTAATAAAATCGTTCAGAGTTATTAGATTTTGAAACAAATTTATGAAATTTGAAAAAGTGAAAACGCAATCATAAGCCTGCTATTAATATAACTGTTTGATAAACGTATAAAGCCAAGTATGGAATACAATTTTAATAAAATATAACTAGATCCTTAATAAATTAAATATTGTTAAACTGCCTTGAAGTTGACAAACCAAAACACCCTCTAACGGTCGAAGGCTAACAGTGAAAAATGTAATATTCAAAGGGCAGATTTAACAAAATTTAATTAAATTATGATATAAGTGTAAAGTTGTGAAAAACTGTAATTTGAAATTGATAAAAGCATTCACAAATAGAAACTGACATCAACTAAAGGTCCAGTCTAATCTAACAAAAAAATAGTAGTACGTTTTATATAATTTTGTATTTTGTATTTAATTATAGCGCTGTGGTAATGTAACATATAACTGGTGAAGCATTTACTTCAAGGTCTATGAAAAATACAGCAACCAAGCTGTAGACGTACCTTTGTGCCTTTTTTTAAATTATAAGCTGCCAAAACCTATTCAAACGTAAATTATCTTCTTGCTTATTGAAGTTTGAGGATGTTTCTATATCTAAATAGCTTGAAGTTGTAAACGAACATAATAATGAGTTTGTCTTGACAATGTTTCCATGTTATCAAATTGAATCTCATGATTTAAATTATTTAAAACATGCTCAGTTACCGCAGATTTCTCTGGCTGACCTAATGTAGAAAATCCCATATGTTCTTTACGTCTTGTTTCAAAGCTACTTTTTGCGGTTCCAATGTATACTTTTCCATATGAACAAGATAATTTATACGCTCCGGAAGATGATAATGGGTTTGAAACATTTTTAGATGACCTTAAAAGTTCTATAATTTTTCTTGTAGGTTTAGAAACAGTCCTAATGCCATGATATAATTAGGATTTTTTCAATTCTACCTGTAACTTTAGTTATATAAGGAAGAAAAGCAGCACCAACATTATGCACTAGTTTTTCTGTATGGTTATGTCTAGCAGGTGTAATAACATTATTAATAACATTAAGTGAATATCCATTAGCTTGTAAGGATTTTATTAAATATTCATATTCATCTTTCAAAAATTTAGGATCACAAATTCGTTTTGCTCGATCCACTAAAGATTTAATTACACCTATTTTTTAACGTGTATGGTGGTTTGATAATTTATGAAAGTATCTATCAGTGTGTGTCGTGTTTCTGTAAACCTTAAAAGATAGTGAGTTATTAGTTTTAGCTGTTAGTATGTCAAGAAATGGTAAACTTCAATTAGATTCCTTTTGCATCGAAAACTGGATGCTGGAATTAAAAATTCATATAGTGAATCTTCTCCGTGTCTCCTAATAACAAATGTGTCATATACGTATTGTAGCGTCCCCAGGTACCCTATCTTGAAAAGTGTAATTTGAACTTATTTGCAAAAATGCAAATTCAAGAACAAAACAATCGCTAAGTGATTTATCTTAACTTTGCTGACAATAATGTTACTATTACTCAAATTAATTGCTTGCCTTACTTTGACTTTCCTGGCAATAATTAAAAAATTAGAATTTATTTGCAAATCGGATATTTAATTACTCGCAAACCTCAAATCTGATCAATCGAAGTAGCCGTCTAGTAGTAGGTACGCTGTGCTGTTTGAATTAGATAGGCTGAAGTGTTGCATCATGAGGGACAGGTAAACAATGAAACTACTCAAATTAAAATTAACGAGCTTTGCGCAATGGTGGTTCAGCCCGTTAGTATACTATTGTTGGAAAGAACCACCCGTAAAACTCACTTTATTCATAAATAAGTAATTGCACAAGTTATTAATAAATCAAATAACAAAAAAAAAACAATGAAAGGGTTACATATATAACAAAACACCAATAAAGCAGGTTAAAGTGCGTACAAAATTATAACTACGAGAAAACTGAATAAAAAGCAGTTCAGTTACAGATAAACACAATTAAAAAAATACTCAAGTAGTCACACCCACAATTGTGTCATAAATAATCAGAATAAAAATCGTAATACCAAACGTGTGACCATTTAAAACAATCATGTCGGTCTTTAATAACCACATAAAACAAATTACGGTACATCTAAAATACAACAATAGTAAAATTGCACAGGTGATAATAAGGTAATGGCAAGGGCGAAAGAAAATAGACAAGGAATTTACACGTACACAATTGTTTAGTGACTACTAAAGCATCGAATACATAGGTACAGTTACAAGAAATTACATATAAACAGAAATTAGTTCGCAGGCAAATAATTCTACTTAACAAACTGACAAACAAACTCATTAAAACAAAGCCTTTCAAGTGTAAGTTATAAATAGATCAGAACGTCGTGACCGGCATATACGTTTCAGTGCGTTAGAAAAATACCGCGCCCCTTTCCCAGGTTACACATTCATCTATACAAGAATAAAAACAATAAAAATAAAATTCGAGGTGTTTAATGGTTATCTGGACTCTGCCAAAGTACATATCGTAGGTTCAAATCCTACTCGAGGTAAACTTTTTATTTATGTATTTAATAAAATTAATATTAAAAGATATGTTAAAATATCATTAAAACAAAGCCGGGTCGGGTGCAAATAAATCATAACAAAGTGACCGGTAACCTACCCGCAAGTTTGAGTGACTGCGTTAGAAAATACAGCATCCCTTTCTCAGCTTCCATATTCATCTATACAAAACAATAAGGACGGGTTCCTTTAACAGTAAAAATGGAATTTGAGGTGCTTTTAATATCATCTGGACCCGTATCTGTAAACCCCGGTCTCGTTTATAACGAATTAACGGGTGTCTATCGTACCACATTAGTCCACGCATTATTTCCTCTACACAAATACTAATAAACAGGCAACAATACCAATTCAGATTAGCAATGAGGAGCGGCACGTTACTGTCTGAAGCGGACTCCTTTTATTTTAACAGATTTCAACTAAATGAGCGCGCTTGCGAGATAGAGTATTTGCACCTAAATTACTACCCTTTGTTATCAAATGACAATTGTGCGCAATTCAATAACTCGTGGTAATTAAATAGAAACTTCTTGCAAGGTAATGCTGATTTTTAACAGGTTAGATAGGCTTTGAATTGTTTGCTACGAGTTTTGATCTACATTCAAACGCCTACTTACATTTGAATGTAATCCTTTAGTTAAACACTTTATTACAAACACGACGAGTTAAGATACGCAGTTTAAACTTGACGTGATGGCGATTATTTATACATTAATTTTGGGAAAAACTTACATTAAAACCAACACAAAAAGAAAAGGACGAATTCGAGTTTTTAGTGTTTACTAAAACGGAAGTGATAATATTCTATAGCCACCACGGTTTACGATTATGGTTTATAACAGAACAATAATAGAACGGTCCAACTCAATCGAACCTCTGACTTCAACTAACTGTTTTTACTACCAAATCCATATATAAAACAAGAAATATTGCGTGGGAATATTTTCATATTTATTACTAAAAGAAGTAATAATTTTTAAAATATGCATTCGTACGTAACAAATACTACATCTAGGTCTCGAATTTCAAACATCAAACAAAGATGTGTGTGCGGTATGTTTCGATGTAATTAATTACCAACGCGACGTTTTTAGTAGAAATCCGTGTTTATAGAAATTTTAAACGATTCGTCACGGTCTTTCGGTAAAGGCAACGCAACATATGTTTTTCTTTTCAACACTTGGTTAAATATCAATTACATAAAATACATAAAATAAAATATCTCGGTAAAAACATTATCAGATTACGACTTACCGATCTAAAAACCCATTAATTATCTATTCCTTCGTGGCAACAAATTGCGATTTGAAAATTTTTATTACAATAAAAAAAAATTCTCGGTCCGCTACATACATGCTGTAAGATGATGGTACTGTCCATTGTCCACACTTTATCGATTCGATGTATTTTTTTTCTGCATTATCCTCATTTGTTATTTTTTTAACATGTTCTAGTTATCAACATCATTTATCAAAGGTGGATACGCCCTACAAAAGCCCATGCTTTTTTTTTGCTGCAACAGATATCTTAAAATTTTGAGTAGTATTTGTTCCTGTGCTATGCTTTGATACGCGTTTGGTATTTTCGGTGTTTATTTCAGTGCTACCATTGAGTAAAAAATCTTTCAGTCAACGGTGCTACGTATAGTAGTTACCCATTTTTTTTTGTTTCTGTGATTACTGACTTTTATTAGCTACCACGTTATCATACGTTGTTGGATTATTTGAGCTTAAATTGCTATTTCCATTTATTGCATTACGTATTTGTTTATAATCAGTATCGGGGTGATTGGCTGCAGTTGCTGTTATGATAGAATGTTATATTACGTGCAGCAAAATCTCTAAAGTGCAACTTATCCTTTCGTCAGCGCCGTGCTTTATTTGATCTTAAACGTAATGAATATATGATAATATTACAATCAGATAAAGGTAACTGTTATATTAAATACGAACGACTATAACATTAAAGTAGAACAACTGTTGGAACCACAGACTTATCGTGGAGGCACTAAAAGATCCTACAAAAAAGTTTCTTTTGAAAACTAAAGAACTTGTTAAATTGTCATCTATTCCAGAAAAAATTAAAAAGAAACTAACTCACTCTGAAGGTCTTTCAACCAAAAAAATTAGTCTACCAAAATCCATAAACCCTTAAGGTCTATTAGTGCAATTGGTTTTCCTACATACAATCTTGCAAAACATTTTACATTTCTATTACAATTTCATATAGATAAAACAATCCATTATATTACAAATTCTGCCGGCTTTATTGAAAAAAATACATGATTCCAAAATTGAAGAGGAATCGTCAGTTTTGATGTTGTTTCACTTTTTACAAAAGTCCTAAAAAAAACGTTTGAATACATTACTATGAACGAATAAGTTCAAAAGTTAATATGTAATTACAAATTATTATTAATTTGATTAAATATTTCAGTCTAGTTAGATGTAAGCCACAGTACTACGATGTAATATGGTGCCCCATATACCATACACATACAGGTAAAAGAATTGTCGAAAATATACAGCGTAACTTTCTTAAATACATATCTTTTAATATTAATTTTATTAAATTAAAAGTTTGCCTCGAGTAGGATTTGAACCTACGACATGTATCTTTCGCCAACCTGAAAGGCTTCAAAACAAATATTTGCACGCTTAAATAAACTTATAGCGTGCCGCAAAAATCAATCACTTCTTTGATAAACAAACACTAATCTCTAGTCAAGTTACGTTAATCCCGAAACTCAATATGTAAAATAATTTTCACCTCGCCAAACAAAAATATGGTAATATATTAATAATTTCAAAAAACGTTTTAACTGTGTACACAATCCTTTGAAATCTGATTCCTCAAAATACGTTTAATTATGATCAATTCATAAGAAAAACAAGAAAAAAAATGCAATATTCATCGGCTTCTAAATGTACGTTGTAATTAATTAATCCCTTGATAACTTTCGGCGTGAACATTTCATTCAAACCAAACTTGATATAATTACGTTAATTTAATGCGCAAATTAAAGAATAAATACGAAAATTGCTTATCCTCAGATGCTGTGTAATCGTAAGTTCACATAATAAAAAAACACAAGTCCAATAACCGAAATAAATGTAATGTACATAAAGTAAATAATAATACAGGAACAAAGAAATCGGGGACAATGTTGGTTATAAACTAAACGTCAAAGAGCTTTTTTAAATTTGGCGGCGATTCTAGCTAGAATTTGCAAACTGCCTTCTAATAAACCTATAGTATTGCGATATAGACGTTCGACAGTTTGAAAACATTAATAAACGCTTCAAATACATTTGGGCGATTCTCGGGATGAAAGCATTGTCCTTATAATTTAAACGATAAAATGATCGAAAGTGAATCACTAAAAAAATTAAACAGTGCGTTCGTGCTTTCATTTTTATACCTAAATATCATAATAAAATACACTCAAATATTTATTTAAATTTTATCAATCACCATATTAAAAAAATACATAAGTTACCTTTCATTGAAGAAGCCCCTTTTGTTACACAGAATCTGGTACGGACGATAACCTTGACGATATGATTGATGATTGGGGACGCTTGTGATATCATACAGCTGGAGACAGCTGCCTTTTGCTCCGCGTTTGTTGTTTGCTTCTCAAGGGATCGTGTACGCAAATGTTTACTTTGACACTTAATTCGTTCTCTTGGTTTAATTTATTTAACTATACTACTCAAGAGAAATTATTTATAGCGGTTGCTTATTATCTTCATACAACTATAATTGTACAAGTTCTGATTAATTCTTATGACGTTAAATTACAAAATAAAAGGTCTTATTTGTTTAGCAGCAGGTCATTTGAATGAGTGGCGCACTGTGAACTACTTAATGCTTGCAATTTTGAAACGAACGTTGTATATTTCCACAAAATAAGCGAAATCTTCTCCAGAGGAAGGCGAGAGCACTAGGTACTTAACACTCAGTGCCGTTCTGGATCTCGAACTATCCGTAAGGATTCACTACACACAACGATAAATGGGCCTCGTGAAGGTTGAACACTTATATGATCCCTTTTGGATTTTGGACTAGGGAAAACGCCTTTTTTCGTAAATTTGGTTTACACGAGTCTTGATCAACGTCGTTTCGCGGTAACTACGCCACCCTAAACTATACGCTTCTACGCCTGTACTACTAGTGCTAACATAAAAACTTTACTTTCGGCCACATTGGTTTTCCAACTACCTCCGCTCTAATTTGGCCAAAAAACTTAAATATATCACTCCGCGCATACACGAAGCCTAAATTCGAAAAACACCGGGAGAGATTGCTTTGTCAGCAAGCCTGCTTCTACTCGGAATCTTATCTGAGAAAGTTGATATTTAAACTCGTTATCAATCGGAACCGTGCCTATCTGGCGGCTAACTAGATCTTTTACAAAAGATGTATCTTACAAAGTAATATTTGAATACGTTCTTTAATTAAATTGTATATGATGCAATCCCAACGTGATTTAACCAAATTAAAATACGAAGTTTATTTGTGCAAAATTATCCCTATTTACAAATACATTAACGAATGTTTCCTTTCAAACTCTAGTAAGAGGGTTTCTCTATATATCGATGTCAAAACGTAAATCACATTCTCCTTTTTAAGAAGCTTCCATTTTTACTACGATCTACAACACAGACTTCATTTTCGCCTTAAGAAAAAAAAATCTTAAATCTTAAATCTTTAAATTAACGTAAACGACAAAAGAAAACGTTACAATCGAAAAGTTTCTTCCATCATTACTGCGTTATTGTATCCCATTACGAAAATCTATACCCCATTCAAATTGTTCGGTACTAACAAATAATTTAGAAATTCGAAATTTATTGGCGATTCTTGATCAAATCATAGATACATGACAAGGGTAGCGTACAATGGAGCACGGTAATCTATGACGGACCGTATGAATGTCTTGTAGTTATGTTGGTTTCGGGTTGACAACCTCCTATGCGTCCCTTAAGGGCGCCCAAGAGGTTGGGTCGGTTCCGTACATTGTTCAGGGTCTTGTTCAGGCTAGCGTTCCAGTTAATGTTTTTGGTAAATGTAATTCCTGGGTATGTTATGTCGTCACGTAGCGGTAATCGTTCCCCTTACAGGGAAATGGTTACGTCGTTTTTGAAGAGTAATTTGTGTCGGGTATGATAATGGTGCCGGAGTAGAATGACTTGGGTTTTGGTGGAGTGTATGGACACATACTGTTGAAGGCGTTCTTGGTTGATTGTAAAGAGAAACATACATTTATACACTCAACGAAAAAAAGTGCATGCGTACAACACTAGAGAGAGTGAAAACCTGCATGAGAAATTCCAAAACGGTCCTAATTTCTTATGCATGCAGTTCTATTATAAGTTTCTCATATAAGTAAGAGAGTTGCCATTACTACAATATAAATTGTCCATAAAAAGACATATACTTAACAACCTGTTTTATAAATTTGGTGATTACCTGAAATGTAAATACGAATAATTATTATATTGACGTGTGTAAATACTTCTGTATATTAACATTAATAAAACAATAATAATAATATTAATAGTAGGCTTATGCTTGCGTTTTCACTTTTTTAAATTTCATAAATGTTTTCAACATCTTAAACAACTCTGAAAGATTTTATTACTACTGAGGACGATAACTGTAAGTGTTATCGAAACGTACTGGGTGGCCAGATAAGAATGCAAAGAGCTGTTTATTACTAAACTGACCAAAAAAAGACCGTGGAAATTATTTTCAATTTTGCAAGATGGCCGCCATGGGGCGTCACCGCCATCCTAAACCTTTAAAGTGATTTTTTACTGAAATCCACCTAATAAATGTTCCAAACAATTATATGCTTTTTATCTCAGCTTTATTCGAGTAATTTTTGTTTGACGTATCTATTAAAATAAAGTGGTGGGGGGTGATCCAGTGATTTTTTTAAATAAACAGCTGTAACTCCTAAACGACTCAACTGATTTTAATAAACTTAGTCTCGTTGGAAAGAGCATTTATTGCACCATCAAATCCATCTTACCTGTAATATGTCTAATTTTCAGTGATGCCGCTAGAGCGCGTTTTTTGATATAATATCAGAAAATTGCAAAATTCTCTAAAAAAATAAATACAGCAATATGACTTTTTTTTTAAATGAGATGAAATCATCCCTAAATAGGTTAGTGAAAACCCGTGCCATAAAATATCGAAGAAAGAAAATTTAGTTATTATAAAATTTGAAAAAGTCGATATTACACCGCATTTATTCTTATTTATTTGTCTTTTTTCAAGATTCAATGAAAAATTTCATCATTGTATAATTTTTAAATAAAAGTTTTCAAAATTTCAAAAATTAAAAAAAAACATGTAGGGGCACAATAACCAATGCATAGAATATGCAAGTGCAGAATAAGCACAATATTAGGAGTAGACCATTGAGAGAGTTTGGCATACAGTGTAATTTATGTTTGTTGCACAAGTAAGTCCTTAAAACTACCTATACCGTCTTTTACAAATAATGAAGCTGTTGATATGATTGCGGTAAATTTTGAATGTCTTCAAAATGCGGCATTGGCTAAGTTTTCGACCAAAGTTGCGAAGAGACTCGGCTAGAAGAATTGAAGACAATATTGTTAATGTCTTAGCATACGTGTCATTGAATCCCCACGTTAGTACGAGAGCAGTGTTTCTCACGTTGGATATGTCACAAACAAACATTTTAAAGAATCATAGGTGTCACTGAAAATATTACTTTACGTGTTTCACAATGTGTTTGTAATTTCAAATTTATAGAATCCACCCGTATCATATGGTTTTACATCAAGCCTTACATGACGAAGACATTGACCGACGGATAGATTATAGTCATTTGATGTTGGTCATGATCAGGGAAAATAGAGGATTGTTATCCGAAATTCTTTGGATGGATGAGGTCACTTTTAAAAGAGATGGAAACGTTAATTTGTATATTGTGCATTATTGGTCTAACACCAATCCTCACTGGTTGCACGAGGTCCAACATTAAGGTCGTTGGAGTGTTAATGTGTGGATGTAACTATTATAGGTCCATATTTATTTGATGAACCACTAAATGGTGCCGTGTTTCATGATTTTCTGGTAAACCAATTGCTTATTTTATTATAAGATGTGCCCTTGCAATTACGGAAAAATATGTTTTTACAACTAGATGGTTGCCGAGCACATTTTTCAATAAATGTGCGAGAACACTTAAATTTTATATATCATCAAAGGTGGTTTGGACGAGGAAGTCTATTTCCTTGGCCACCCCGATCACCAGACTTAACCTGTTTGGACTTTTATCTATGGGGTCGTTTAAAAGATATTTTTTATGAACCTCCACCAACAACGAGAGACGACATGAAAGTACGAATTCGAGAGGCCATTCGTAGCCTGTCAAGAGCAGAAGTTGAAGCTGCTCTAATGTCCATGCATGAGCTGCTCCAACAATGCATCGAGGTCGATGGGAGGCAATTCGAGCATTTAACCCTGCTGTTCTCCTCGACAAGAGCTTGTGCTTCTTCGGGTCATAATGACCCGAACTCCTGAAATATGAATTAAAACTAAAATAACAACAATTTTTATACATTTATTAACTTTATTTCTCTAATGCAATGTTTTTTTATATGAAACGTGAAACGTGAAATTCAACCAAATTTAAATAAAAAAAAGAAAACGGAATAAAAATGTTTAATAATTGATATGATCCACTACTTCTTACAGTCGGGACAATAATAGGTCACGTGTTCTTTACACAAATATTTTTTTAACTTAATGCAGATAATATAAGTATTTAGAAGGGCAAAATTTGCAGCGTGCTCGTTTGTTTTTGTTAGTTGCTAGTTCCAGGAAGAGGTGCGTTAGAATTTTCCACCAGTGGTTGTTGAATAGCTGTTACAATTGCAGCTGCTTGTTCATTACGGGGAAGATGTTTTCTGTACAAAATGTAAGGATTTACCAATTGTTGGGCCAGTTGTTCCAAAAACAATCTTCTTTTGAACAAAACATTTTTATTCCAGCCTGGATTTATTTCGCGCCATAAGACGAAAGCATTATAGGCACTGGTATCTAAAATGTTGTAAAATAAGATTATGGGCCATCGATTTGTTTTTCGTTTGCATGTGTATGCACCGATTAGCTGATCTAATGTATCAACTGCTCCTTTGATAGAATTATAATCAAGTATAATTTGTGGTTTTTTGTCTTCTCTGTCGCTTATTTGTTTCTGGTTATGAAACGTACTCATAAGAATGACCTTGTATTTTTTTGGAATATAAGACACAACTGCGGTATCTTTAGTAAAATAAAATTTGGAACTATGCACAACGTTATTTACTTCCATGATAGGTAGCTCAGGCTTGTTTTTCCTGACAGTCCCTAACATAGTAAGATTTCTTTTGAGAAGCATTTGACCCAATTTATATGATGTAAAGAAATTGTCACAAGTTACATTCTGACCTCTTTAGTCCATAAGTAAGGTCTAAAACTACTCTCAGCCCCTGATCCTTCTCAGGTTTTCCCCCAGGTGGTTTTCCCGTATATACTTGAACTTCTAAAGCATACGAACTTGCACTATCACAAAGCGTCCATATTTTGATGCCATATTTTGCTGGCTTGCTTGGTATATACTGAATGGACAACGACCTCTAAATGCAACCTGCTGCTCGTTCACAGCTACATTTTGCCCAGGATTGTACAATTTTGGTAGTATTTCAGCCCATTTGTCCCAAAATTCTCTAATAGGAGCCAACTTATCCCGTAGCCTTCTTTCTTGACGATCTTCTTTATTATCAAACCGTAACACTCGTGATATATAATAAAATCGTTTCAACGACATTGTTACGCGAAAAACAGGTCTGCCTGTTTCTGCATTCCACAAACTTCTGGCAGATTCATCATGCGGTCTGTAAACTCTTCCTAACAGTAACAAACCTATGTACGCCTACAACGTAATGTCATCTAATTCTTGCCACTTGTCACCGTACACCCTGCGACCTTCGATGTTTGTCATTTTCAAAATTATCTTTTCCAGAGAACTATTGAAAAATAGCTGAAATGTAGATTTTACATCCTGGACTCGTGCATTGCTGTATCTAGTTGGACCTGGAGCGACTTTTATGATATTTGCACTAGTTGCACGCCCTGATTGAGGAAATGGATCTAACATCCAAGTTATGACTTTATCTTTAGATTGAACCGATTGAGCAGGTGGCATCAATTGCGTAGGATTTGTCCGTCCAGAATCGTCGAAAAAATCATCGTCTGACTGTTCATAATCACTATCTTCACTGATATGATCTTCCTCTTGAAAGCTTCATCGTCACTAATGTCACTCAAATTATCAATAAGTTTTTCTAAGCCTTCACCACTAAGATTTTTTTTGCCATTATTGCTATTTCAGCACTTTAGAGGAACTAGTAGTGCGTACAACAAACCGCACTTTACTCTGCAACGTAACAAACAAAACTGTCGGTTGCATGTGCGCTATGATATTTATACCTGCTGCAAGTTGCAAGTCTGTTCCTGTTTCGACTTGCACACACGGCTACAGACCTGCCGAAAATGCTGTAGTGACTCGCATACGTAGGTACATTTGAACAAGCATGTGATGATATGCATATTATCTATCCTCAAATTTCAATATAAAATAATTGGAAATACAAATTTATATGCCCTACTATGTACTACAGCATCGGGTCATAATGACCCGAGGAACATCAATGTAACAATCATCTTTAAAAAAATAAGGAAAAAAAATTTATTAAAACAAACAAGCCACCCCATTCTTCAATGGATTAGAAACAAAGTCATTAACTACGAAGTTTATATATTAATAAACAAAAAAAAAACAACAATTTGATTTCGGGTCATATAGACCCGAAGGTAACAGCAGGGTTAAGTAGGCATTAAGTAGGTGAAATTAATAAAAGAATTCCGCAAATTTGGAATAATACCATTCAAAAATAAATATTATCATATTATTACATTTAATTTTTGAAATTATGAAAACTTTATTATTTAAAAATTATAAAATGATGAAATTTTTCACTGAATCTTGAAAAAAGACAAATAAATAAGATTAAATACCGGCGTAATATCGACTTTTTCAAATTTTAGATCAAAATTTTCTTTATTCGATATTTTAGGGCATGAATAAGATATCGAGATGCGGTTTTCACTAACCTATTTAGGGATGATTTCGTCTCATTTTTATGAAAAAAAAGTCATATTGTTGTATTTAGTTTTTTAGAGAATTTTGCAATTTTCTGATATTATATCAAAAAACGCGCTCTAGCGGCATCACTGAAAATTAGACATGTTACAGGTAAGATGGATTTGATGGCGCAATAAATGGTCTTTCCAGTTCAGTTCAGTCGTTTAGGAGTTACAGCTGTTTATTTAAAAATCACCGAATCACCCCCACCGCCACTTTATGTTAATAGATACGTCAAACAAAAATTACTCGAATAAAGCTGAACTTTAAAAAGCATATAATTTTTACTAGATGGATTTCAGTAAGAAAGTTTAGGATGGCGGTTACGCCCCCTGGCGGCCATCTTGCAAATTTGAAAATATTTTCCACGGTCTTTTTTGCCACTTTAGTAATAAATTTTTTTACCGCAACTCTCTACGACGAATAGTTTCCGAGAAACAGCACTTTGCATTCTTATCTGGCCACCCGGTACAGATTTGTGTAAAACATAGATACAATAATACAAAAATACACCATTAAAAAATAATGATGAAAGTTTACATTTTCATATTGCAGTGAATATGTTTTAAATTTTCTCTATCAAATAGATGCTATTTTTAACAACACATTTCATATCCCTTATTCGTAATATCCCCAATGTTCTGCTATCAAATAAAGGAATTTGGCGTTATTCCAAAATATTCTTATCCTGGTACCCTTATTACATCGACGACAAAAAAAACTACATAAACTTTAAGTTAAATATACGACACAATAAATTATTATCACGAATATACTCAATTTATACAAAGAAATTTAAAATAGGTACTCTGTCAAGTTACTTTATTTTTATCTTATGATAATGTATAAACTGTGCTACTAAACGAGATACTTTAAATTTAATCTGTTTGGAATGAAAGAGTTTTGTTTAACGAAGCCGGTAAAGTAGGACAACGTGTAAATTATTTTTTGCTTTAATTTGAAACGTATAGTGTGAATGTTTTCATTGTAATTTGAATACTCAAAACAGTTAGCACGTATTATTAATTTTATCTCGCTAATTTTTTAATTTGAGAAATTTAATTCTCGTAGTTATTTTATTAAAAGCCATTTTTATAGTAACCTTTACCGGATACAAGTGCAATTGCTCTGGTACCGGATTAGTAAACTGTTTCGGAACGGTCGTATAACTCAAAAAATGTCCAATCAAAATTAACTTACTCGTAAATAAAGCTCAAAATGGAGCATATAAGTCATAAACCGCCACTGCAATCGAGATTTTCGGTAAAATGTCCTTGACCGATGTGTGAATGACTGATCTAAGAAATCATGAATAATTTCCATTCTATAAATCAATAGCTCCATTCTAAGCATAAGTAAAATTAACCTTAATGTACAAAATACGTTAAACTTTGTCTAAATAAACTTACTAAATTTAACTGGATCCAAAATAATGAATAAACAAATTGTCTTTCTTTTTTTTTTCTTTGATTTGTTTGTGTTGTTCTCGGCTGGGCGTTTAGAAATCCTTTAACTTATTCTGGGGAAATAAACCCTTGCAGTTATAACTGACCAATTTCTGAAGCCTAGATTGACCTGCGGATGATAGGTTTATTGAATGTGTTTCTAATGTATTGATGGCCCCGTTTGCGACCGATAAAACCATGCTTTGTATCGGTGAAAACTTGACCGTTGAAGGAAGAAATACGTGATTTAATGTTTTTTGGTGTAAAAGAGTTCTCAAATACGACACCTACTAATTCTGTTACGTTATAAATTGTCAAGTCTGCATTAGGTCTCTACAATTGAGAATAACTTTAACTTTGCTTGAAAATATTGTACCTATATAGCATAAACTAAACGTTCATTTTTAAGGTGGATGATTATTTTAATAACTCAGATGATTTATTAGCAAAACTAAATTTATGTTGCTATGGAAATATGAGTTTCGCAACAACTATTGGTATTTCCTGAGGGTTAACTATCTGTTAACATGACCGTAACACCGTTTTTCTTTACCTAAATGGGGATGCCGACTTACTAGGGCTTTCCGCCATAAGCCTTAGTTATGTCTCAATTACTATTAGTTTTTAACTGGTATACGTAGAATGCTGTAATTACATAATTTACTAGATAGCTTCTTTTATTCATTGTATTTTGAGCTATCCCCTATTTGCATGTATCCAAATGAATTTAAATCGTAACCCCTTATCAATAAGGTGTTTAAAAAAAATATGCGTCGTGATATTCGTGTAAACCACAAAGGTGATTTCTTAGAACTAATATCTAACCTCCCAGCTACCTGTTCTAAATAACGAACAATGTAAGTAAATAGATACCTGTGGATGAATACAATAATACTTGTACAATCAGATTAAAAATTAGTTTTTATATTCAACCACCAGTGGCAAAAAGAGGTACTAAAAATTAAGTCTCTGTTTTCTACTCGCTCTATCCCAAAAAAAAACCTTTTTTTTTTGTTAAACTGGTGAACTTCCGAGATCATCTGAAACAGTTGAAAGCAGCTGACAGTCCGTGTGACCTTAAGCGCGTAAGCGGTTAGTAGTAACTAAATTAACAAAAAGAGGTACTAAAAATTAAGTCTCTGTTTTCTACTCGCTCTATCCCAAAAAAAAACCTTTTTTTTTTGTTAAACTGGTGAACTTCCGAGATCATCTGAAACAGTTGAAAGCAGCTGACAGTCCGTGTGACCTTAAGCGCGTAAGCGGTTAGTAGTAACTAAATTAACAAAAAGAGGTACTAAAAATTAAGTCTCTGTTTTCTACTCGCTCTATCTCAAAAAAAAACCTTTTTTGTTAAACTGGTGAACTTCCGAGATCATCTGAAACAGTTGAAAGCAGCTGACAGTCCGTGTGACCTTAAGCGCGTAAGCGGTTAGTAGTAATTAAATTAACCGCGTATGTACTTTATGTACTTACATTTTTAGCACAACTTGCTTAATACAATATATTCTATAAAAGTAGTTCATAGCGTATTATAAAGTATTAAAAATTAATTTGCCCTTTTCCTTTTATTTACTAAATTATGAACCTCTAGGCGCATTGAATATTCTTGTGCTACATTTTATTTACTTTAAAATTACGGTCTCTTTTAACAAAATTGTCGTAGACAACACTTTAACAAATTGCAATGCTTTAATTAAATTCTGTCGTCAATTAATTTTTCAGAACTTCTGCACATAATGTTTATTTATGTTATCCCACACAGGTATGTCACGATAGATCTCACGTTCGACTGCACTGCAATTTGCACATTAGCTTTACGTCGTAATTGTCTAAACATTGCCTAGAGACAAAAAATTCCCACATCCAGCTCACTTTCATATGCAGATTTCTCGTCAAAGCGATGGCGTTTTTCCCTCCAAATCTAAATTCAGCCAATAATAAAATTTAGAACCATATACGTCAGATGCGGCAAGTGGCGTAACGACACTCTCCATTACAACGAGAACCGAAAGATATTGGCCTTCCACAACTTATGTAAAAATTTATCAAAGACTACAAATTTAGTTATAGATAAAAGTTTATTTCCAATGTCTGTAAATCCTCATTTTCCTCATATCTGAAAGGTTTATTTCGTAATAATTTAGAATTAGATACTATTGATTCTTTAACTGTATATAAATAATGCCTTGTACGTTGCCATATTGTCTACTAAATGATAATTAAGAACTCTTCCCGGAAACAATAGCTTAACTTTGTGTTAACTCCTGCAATGGACTTTTAAGTGGCACCCCTGTAACCTTTTTTGCAATTGAACGTCTAAATAATTATTTAAATAGTCAAACGTTTTCATCTTAGGTTTAAATACCATCCTTCAATCAGTGTACAGTTCACCTAAATGTGTATAAATCATTGTAAACCAATATTGTAAAACCCCCACTCTCATTGGCTATATAACTAAGTTAGTAACGGGTAGAAGGGGAGGGTGAGTTCAGTTCTTAACCAGCAATCGTAAAATAAACACGTTTGAGCTAACCCGTTTCTTTTTATTGTTTTCACCCGAGTGACATGTTAATCGTGGCGTGATATAAATACGTATCACCGCCACCTACAATCATATTATATGAGACGCTAAAATTGTCAGTAGCGTAACATTTCGTTTCGTGAGCTATAATTTAAAAAAAACTTCTCGTACGCCAATACTCATTTACATAATTTTTACGGCGCCTTATTTGTACGAAATAATTTGAACAATGAATCATAAACCAAAATATCCTAAGATATTACGAAGATAAAGGCATACAAATGGTAATTTTATTCTACAATCACAATAGCACAGGATTTATAAAATGTAATAATTTTCTATAGAAATATAAAGAAGTCAAGTCCGAATGTTGCAGGTAGCGGACCGCGATAATTTTATTATTGTAATAAACGTTTGTGAAATCACCATTGTTATCGCGATAGAAAAGATAATTAGTGGATTTTTAATATCTTGATAATACGTCGTGATTTGCTAATGTTTTCGAAATCATTTATTTTATGTATTTTTATGTAAGAATGTTTGTAATTAATATTTGAGTAAAGGTTGAACAGAAAAAGGAAACATATATTAGGGTAAAAAACAGGTGTTCTGCCGAAACGAACGTGACGAATTGTTGAAAATTTCTATTCGCGCGCTCTTGATGTAAACATGCCACTGATTTAATAATTCACTACGGCGGAATAGCGCGAATCCAAAGGGGTTTGTTTGGTTACGAATTCATATTTGTAAAATTAAGATGTTCAATAATTTATATGAAACTGTTCCAACGTAATAGTTTTTTTTATTACTTTTGAAAAACAGGGGTGGTTTTTCGGGAGTAGATATAGTTAGTTTTGAAATCGAAGGGGGGCAGTTACAGTTAGAGCGTCGATCGCACCGATTTGGTTAATTAAATACCTTCATTGTAAACAGTTTGTCTTTAAAATATTTCTTGCGTGTACATTTTCTTTGAATTAGCCAACGCTAGTGTGTCTTTTCTTTCGGGTGTTAGTTTTAATGTGTTTTTCAAATATTAATCTATAAATAACAGTCACCCTTTTTGACGTTAAACCGCGTAGATTAATGATTTATGTCTGTGATCAATTAAAGTGTAAGTATTTTTATATAAATTAAGGCTGGCAGCAAATAATTTTCGAGGCGTATGTAACGTATTAAAAATCAAA
The DNA here is from genome assembly GCA_036346205.1 of Vesta saturnalis. Lineage (NCBI taxonomy): Eukaryota > Metazoa > Arthropoda > Insecta > Coleoptera > Lampyridae > Vesta > Vesta saturnalis. The sequence continues at coordinate 2,614,845 of JARFJB010001043.1, forward strand.
CATTGTCTTGCAAAGGTATCTCATTCGCACGCGGGCTTGTTAAGCGGAAATCTGCTAAAATAAAAGATAGTAAGGGCTCCCTTGCTCTGGTATTTGGGTGAATTAGCATTGTTGTTTGTTGTTTATATTTATATTTGTGTAGAGGTCGGAACGGGTACAGGATACCGCTTGGTTATTAATTGTAAGAGACAATTGCCAAGTGTCTACTTACTCCCGGGTCCAGATGACCATTAAACACCTCGAGTTTTATTTTTATTGTTTTTATTCTTGTATAGATGAATGTATAACCTGAGAAAGGAGCGCTGTATTTTTCTAACGCATTCAACCTTATATGTTGGTCGCGATGTTTTGATCTATTTACAACTTACCCTTGTAAGGCTTTGTTTAATGAGTCTTTTGCGTCAGTTTGTTAAGTAGAATTGTTTGCCTGCGAACTAATTTCTCTTTATATGTAATTTATTGTAATTGTACGTATGTATTTTGTGCGTTAGTAGTCACTACACAATTGTGTACGTGTAAATCCCTTATCTATTTCCTTTTATCCTTACCTTTACCTTATTATCACCTGTGCAATTTTACTATTGTTGTATTTTATATGCACCGTAATTTGCCGTATTGTTTTATGTGCTGATTTACTTAAAGGCCGACATGATTGATTTTAAAGGGCCACATGTTTGGTAGTACGATTTTTATTCTGATTATTTATGACACAATTGTTGGTGCGACTACATGGTTTCTTTTATTGTGTTTATGTGTAACTAACCTGCTTTTTATTTTTTTTTCTTAATGTTACAATTTTGTACGCACTTTAATCTCATTTAATGGTGTTTTGTTATACAGTGCGATTGTAAAGTCTGGTACTATCGCAATTAATCTTTTATGAAACGTTTTTGAAAAAGTCCTCGAACACGTTAATTTTTATCTTAAATGAGACATACTTGACTGTAATCGTCACTTAAAGATAGTCTTTTGTTTTTGAGTTATGACCTAAGCGATAATTTTTTTTAATAGAAACCCTAATTTTTTATGGTGAATTTGGAAAAAGCATGAAATTCTTAGACCAAATATGCTAAAAAGTGTGATATTGTATTTTTCAATTTGGAAGATATAGTAAATAATAGTAATGAAAAATTTGATTTGATAACTTATTTACTTTTTCATTGCGTATAATGTATTGAAATTATTATGAAATACAAAAGAAACAAGAAATAACAAAGTAAAGAAAAACAATTAAATTAAATATTCCATTCGTTATGACGATTCACTGTTCCATTAAGGTGAAATGTTGCTTCATCAGAAAAAATGATGCGATTTGAAAAGTCGCCAACGATATTGCACCGCTCCATCATTACCTCACAGAACTCTGTTTTGCGTTCGGGATCATCTCCGTTAAGCTCTTGCACTAATTGAACTTTGTAGGGATGCCAATTATGTTTCTCTAAAGTCTTTATAACTGACCTTTGAGAAATGTCATTATTTGCGGCTAGTTCTCTTGTAGTTCCATGGAGATTTTCTTGTAGAGACAACAGAATATCTCCGTATTATAAGTGTTTTGTAATTGTGGTTTCCTATTAATGGAGTTGATCGCCCTATTTCCACAGTTTATGCTTTTTAGCGCGACGTTTCGGAAGCGGACTCTGCTTCTGTCATCAGGCTTAGTTTTCGCACTTGAGTCGAATTCATATGTTACATATAATTTTTTCCCAAGCACTTTACTACTCTCAGATTCGAACTTGGTACTTTTCACTTACTAGTCTGACACCTTTACCGCTGAGCCACTGGGTAATCCACTAAGTATTTTTTAGCGGTAAAGGTGTCAGACTAGTAAGTGAAAGGTACCAAGTTCGAATCTGATCAGTAAAAAAATATAACTATGAATTCGACTCAAATATCCTCTCAGGACTAAGCCTGATGACGGTAGCAGATCCGCTTTCAAGCATAAACTGTAACCGATCAACTCCACTAACAGAATATTTAATTCGTTACCTTCTTCGGTTGTTGGACCACTACCCCTATGGCGATCTCTCACATGTCCGAGTTCAGAAAACTTTCTTCCTATTTTGGAAACTGTCCCTCTTGTTAAAGGTTCTTTATCAGGATACTTATTATTACATATCTCACAAACTTCTTGTTGTGTTCTAGAACGGTCGCCACATCTCCTCAATATTAAAATTCGCTCTTTTTCAGTCAAATATCGCACCATTATTTACTGAGTTACGTAAAAAAGCCCACAATAAAAACAGATAAACAAACTGATAAAGAACTGTCATAATTTTAACGCTGTCAATTGTTACATGGCTACTTGATTTTTTTATTAAAACTTAGAACTCTTGATTGTTATTAGATTTTTGTTTTAAAACTTTAACGGCAATTATCTCGGTATTTTCAAAATACTGTACCATACTTTTTTAGCATATTTGGTCTTAGAATTTCATGCTGTTTCCAAATTCAGCATAAAACATTAGGGTTTCCATTTAAAAAAATTATCGCTTACGTCATAGCTCAAAAACAAAAGACGATCTTTAAGTGACGATTAAGTAAAATATGTCTCATTTAAGATAAAAATTGACGTGTTCGAGGACTTTTCTCAAAAACGTTTAATAAAAGATTTATTGTGATATTTTTAGACTTTACACTCGCACTGTAGATTTAACCCTTTCATTGTTTTTTGTTGTGCTATTTGATTTATTAATGTACTTGTGCAATTACTTATTCATGAATAAAGTGGGTTTTATTGGTGGTTCTTTCCCGCAATAGTACATTAACGGGTAGAACCATCATTGCGCAAAGCTCGTTAATTTTAATTTGAGTTTAATTTTTTTTACCTGCCCCACATGATGCGATTGTTTTCTTCTGGGGGACGCTACAATGTTTTTCTACAATCGATATCCAAAGTAGGCATTTGCACTCGTATTTGACAACGCAAACGTCATCTTTTTGGCGGAATGTCACTTTGTCGCTTATAAGCGACTAAATAAAAAAAACGCTCGCTCTACCAATTATTAACTATAAATCAAGTATGCATTGCTCAGAGTATCCAATGACAACGAGTAGGTAAATGACATCTTTCATTTGAATTTTTTTCATTCATCAAATTAAATAAATTTTTGGAAATATGTGAACTGCTCGATTGTAGAAAAAATCATGTGTGTAATTCGAGCGCAAATTCATTGTCGATTTCAAGAGATTGCCGCGCTCCTCCTGTCTCTTTCAATCGACAATATATCATTTTGCGCTTTAATACACAAATAGCTATTCTTTAATTATGTATAATTAATTATATATAATTTTTCTCTCTTCATAACAAGTATAAATGAGAAGTTAATTAGCACTTATTTAGCGATAATAAGATAAACCTTTTGTTTAATTATTATTTCGCCGGTATATACTTTAATTACGGCTTAATTTTATTTGTAAAGTTAATTTGGTATTATCCATAGATTAATTTATTAAAAAGTGAGTATTGAATTTGATTGTGAAATTACTCTATAAATCAAGTGCTTTAATTGTATTGAAATAAACGTATTTTATCGGCTGATTAGCACTTTATATGTTGTTTATGAATGTACATTACGACATACAATCTATTAAAAATTTGAATTTTTTACTTCCTGCAATAAATAAAGTTACGCTTGATTTCGTCGGTATTAAATTCAAGCAACTCCAAATTAGTTTACAAATTGACTTTGATCAGACATACCTTTTGGAGGAACATCAGATTTTTATCCTTTATAGGCTTTAACAAATATCTTTAATGAAATGGAATTGAAATAAATCTTCGCAGGTGCATTAATTAAATGGGAATGTGATAATGATACACTTTTATCCATTACCTTCTTAATTAAAAAAATATATTGTGCTACGTTTAATTATAATGTAAAACTGGAATTTAAAAATATAACATTCACTATTCAAATTTTAATTATTAGCAATCACTTTAATTAAAAAATTTTAATTATTTAATTAATGAGTTGCAGTGTGTGCCACTATTTAACATATTAATGGAATAGCTTATTACCATGTTTGGTTTATTGTAACATAGTGTGTGTGGGTGTGTATATATATATATATATATATATATATATATATATATATATATATATATATATATATATATTTATTTGTTAGTAACTCATAATTATAGATCCTAATCTTTTAGATTTCTATAATAGTGTATTTAAATACTAATTATACAAATTCTGTACGTTCCTATAATAATTACAGTTATAGTCCTCATTGGGAATGATACGTTTAAATAATTAATTAAACTAATCCACTGTTTTTAAGTTTAAGATTACTGTAACCCGTATTTGTAATCACAACCTACAGACTTTATAATTTGCATTAAAATCTAAAAAATAAGCATCTGTAGTTCTGAATTTAAATTGTGAAAGTTTATATTTTCGTATTATAATGAAGTTATTTATTGTTTAATAAAAATACTTCTAATAGCATATTCTTACAATACTACAAATATTTAGAACAAACAGCGATTGCAAAAATAATAATAATAATGCCTTTATTCAAATCTTGTAAATTTAAAACCCAAGGGGAAGTTCAGAATCGTTGACAAAATTATTGCCAACTCTCTGCTCTACCACTTAACCCTTGACATAGATCCAGATATCACACAATAAATAAAAAGAAAATAAAAAAAAATACAATTACTAACAAATATAAAGTTAATTAATGGTAAGTTAGACACACGCTGAAAATCATGTTTCATCCAATGTTTGAAGATTGCTTAGTGAACAGATGGTCAAATAAAGTCTTACGAAAATATAGTAAAGATCCATTTTTACAGGCTTCTGAGATAGAATTATATAATTTTGCAATATTAAAAGAAAAACTACGTTTAAACGTTGTTGTTGAATGCATAGGAGGAGATATTAAGCCTTTGAATCTGAGATTTAAGTTATGAACGCTTGTCTTGAATGTAATGCGATTGTACAAATAAGGGGGCGTTTTGAAGACATTTTGTGAAAGAAATATGCAGAGTGCAAGATCCTCCTGCTCTCCATATTCAACCACTTACAGTCAGAAAGTTTATGACTGATCCTGTTGTAAGGTCCTTTACACAATTTTTATATTTGCCGCGGCTAAACTGCAATCGGTCTTTAGATTATAAACTAAAGAGGGGGGTGGGTTCGTCGGAATATTTAATCTTTAGCTCTACACTGTCCACATAAAATAATTAAAATAAAACGGTTTAAAAATATATTTTCCTATATCATACAATTCTAATATATTCACACTTATACTAAATTACCTGGTTAACAACTAACATAAACGTAAAACGAGGAAACAATTTGCCTTTAAGCTTTAGACGGCGGCGTCGGGGGCGTCCACTGGGTTTGGACGGCAAGTTTGGATGTCCTCCTTCCTTCCACTCGCTCGATACGACGACTTATTGTTGTCGCACTCGTTTCTGTAAATAGATATTAATACTCCCTAGTTACACTCAATGATGACCGTAATATTTAAATGATTAATAACGTTGTGTTTAATTAATTATTTATGCTGGATACGGCCCTGTTTACAGCAGAAAAGAATTTATAAACAAACTACTGGTTATTAAAACGGGGGTTGCGCAGATCTAGGTCACTAGTGAAAATCGATATCCCGAGTTCACTGTTGTACGCATGACGGTTGTACCGGTCTAATTGCGTGCGGCTCTTTACCTTTAGTAATTTCTGGAAGACGGACAGGCGCGTATGCTTCGTGAAGCAATTTACTTTCGCGATGTATTATGTTCGAAAATATGACTTATCTTCAGAGGTTTATTCTCGCATTAAATTTAGACTGGGCTGATTATACACGTTTGGTTGTATAATTAATATATCTGCACGTTATCTACGGGGATGCAATTTTATGGCGATGACTTCTTTTATGCAAATGAACGAAATCTCACGTAGATATAACTGAACGTTACTTAATGGTATACGCACAAAAACGCGTATTTAGTAAAGGCGGTTTATACTTGCGGAATAAGCTGGTGGAAAACAATTAATTGATTGCTTTCTTGAAATTCGTTTACTAAGCGCGTGGTTATCGGTGTACGGTTTTCTGCTACGACAGGTCTTTGACGGATACTCTTAGTTTAATTCGTTTGTAATTACAGGCACTTCGGTCTTTGCCAGCGAGCTGGTGAATTCAGGTGTTTAGAATGTAAGTGATAGTAAATGATAAAAGCTGCAGGTCTATACAGTCCTACTTAGCTCTCGTCGTCAGGTATATGGTATAGTGGTGAGTGTTTGTACTCCCGACTGCTCCGGGGTGACCCGTCGCTCTCTGGGGGTTTTGTGTGTGTACTATGCGGGTGTATACTCCCGACTGCCTCGTGGCTTAGCCCGCTGCTGTCTGGGGGTCTGTGTGTGTGATGTGTTTGGCACTCCTGACTGCTCCGGGGTGACCCGTCGCTCTCTGGGGGTTTTTATGTATGTATGTGTATACTCCCGGCTGCTCCGTGGCTTAGCCCGCTGCTGTCTGGGGGTCTGTGTGTGTGATGTGTTTGGCACTCCTGACTGCTCCGGGGTGACCCGTCGCTCTCTGGGGGTTTTTGTGTATGTATGTGTATACTCCCGGCTGCTCCGTGGCTTAGCCCGCTGCTGTCTGGGGGTTTTTGTGTGTGTGATGTACTGAATTACTCTACAGACTTACGTGTCGTTAGTCACAAAGATCGAGGATAGCGATTTGCAAAAGATTCGCGGTGCGCGTTCGCAAATACAGGGAGCTAAACTCGCGGTGGCGATCACTAGGTCTGCGGCGATTTACTTTAACGCAACCGTCACGTGCAGGTTTTCTGGAATCGGAGTTAGTCAAACGGACTAACTAATACAGGAGCTGGTGAAACCAACTAAATAATTCTCGGCGGCGGGATGCGTTTACGGGGCGCGTTTTTAAATACCGATAGATAGAGATCTATATATTATTTTTTATTATATTATCTTTAAGGTGCGCGGCGCGGTTTTTATAGAGGTCTCTCGGTAGGCGGTGGTGGCTTCTGTTTGGGGGAATCCTATTTGTAATTGGCGGAGATTACTCTGACGTATAAAACTTTCGATGTTTTATGAAATCTACGTTGGAGTGGAAACAAATTAATTTTTGTTGTGCAATCACACGAAATAATAAGAAATATTAAGTTAGGTACTGCGTAATACGGAATACTAAGAAATATTAGATTAAGTCTTGCAGGTGTTTGAATACTAAGAAAGCTTACATCATTTCTTTTACGAGGGCTGATTGTTTAAAATAATTAATTAATTAAAAAAATTTTGTAGTAATGACTTGCGGTTCGTTACACTGTCATAACGTCTGATTCCAAAAATTAAACAGGAATTCTGACATTTGTGAATTCTATTCGCATCGAAAACAGTAATGCATGGACCATAGATTGTGTCGTAGTAGTTGAAATTTGATAAAACAAGTGAATCACAGTGCATTCTTTTTACATCCCGGGTAATCAATTGTCTGTGGGGATATAAGCGTTTTAATCCCAAATATGCAATGCATTTATTAATATGGCCACGAAAGCGTAGTCTAGAGTCTAAAATAAGTCCTAAGTTGCGAACTTCGTCCACAGGCTTAATACTCTCACCATTGACTTTAACATCTGAGTAAGAACTTGCCAACTTCTGTGCTTTATTAGGACCAAACACAATTAACGACGATTTAGAGGCATTAATTTTAAGACCATGATTAGCAGCAATCCTACATAAAAACGCGACATCGCATTCATTGACGTTTTGTATCTCGGAATAGTGAAACGATAGATATAACTGTGTATAGTCCACATAAAAATGAATCGTGCAGTGTTTAATGTAATCGTTGAATTGTGAAGTGTATATAGAGAAAAGAAGTGGGCCAAGAATTGAGTCTTGAGGCACACCACTAGAAACGCCCTTAAAACATGAGGTTAGATTTTCATAACGCACAGTTTGGTGTCTATTGGTTAAGTAATTTTTAAGAAGAAGTGACGCAGCATCGCTAAAACCAACATAGCCTAAGATTGAAAGTAACGTGCTATGGGGAACAGTTTCAAAAGCTTTGGTAAAATCTAATAAAATCAACGCCTTCAGAATGTCATTCGTAATTGAAGCCAAAGCTGTAGAGCAGCTAAATCCACGGCGGAATCCAGATTGATTGTTTGGTATAATATCATAGGAATTCAAATGGCCTATAATTTGATGTTCCATAATCGGTCAGAGATCATTAATTGTTTTAACTTGTTTTGTTTTAGGAAGAGAATGTACAACCGCCTTTTTCAAGGCTAAAGGAAATACAGAATTTTCTAAACAGTAATTGAAAATAAAAGTTAAGTGGTTAATGATATGTGGTAGAAAAAGAGTTAATGCATTAATATTAATCTTGTCATTGCCTTCACAGCAAGATCGCATATGAGAGAGTATACTAAATACTAAATACTTCAGTAGAGCTGACTGTTCTAAACTCGAAAACTACGATAAAGTTACATTATTTTTATTGCTGTGCCATTGAGTGGTAACCGGATTATCAATACAAGTAAATGATGTCAAGAGGTGATTATTAAGTAACTCTACATCCTGTAGTTCACTCGGTAGGCACACAACTTTTTCACTATTCACCACATCTAACCTACGCAAAGCACTCCATAGTTTTACAGGAAGTCTATCTTTTGCTATATAGTTCAAATAAGCTTTTTTTTTCACGACGAACAGCAGATGTTACAGAATTTCGTAGCAATTTGTAATAGTTTCAACTTGCCTCGAGCTTCGAACTCCTAAATTCCCTTAATACCTTATTTCTAGTAGAGATTAATAATTTAATGTTGTCAGTCAGCCTTCGAACTCCTAAATTCCCTTAATACCTTATTTCTAGTAGAGATTAATAATTTAATGTTGTCAGTCAGCCATGGAGCTTGTGTCTTTGTTATTTTAACTGTACGTCTTGGTGCAATTTTGTCCAAAGGGAGTAAAATATTTCTATTAAGAAAATCAAGCATGTCATTCACTGAAGTGAATTTATAAATCTGGTCCCAGTTCAACAATTTTATCGCAGAGTCCAGTGCATCCAAGTCGATATTTTTTAAATTCCGGTATTCACGCATTACAGGAGATTTGAGTAAGGGTATAACAAGATCAAAAGTAATTAAACTATGGTCTGAAATATCTTCCATTAAATGCATGTAATGATTGCTAAAAACTTCAGGAGAGAAAAACGTAATAAAAAGGTCTATGAGTGTAGATGAATGCTCTGTAACCCTAGTAAGATCACGCACTAATCGTATTAAGGTGAAAGAGCTAAGTGCAGATTGTAAATTAAGGGAAGCCAGGTTATTTTTAAGGACATCTATATTAAAATCACCGGTACAGCTAATATTATCATGTAAAGGAATAATATAAGAAAGAACATCTTCAAATTTCTATAGAAAATTGGTAGTATTAGTATCAGGAGGTCTGTAAATAACACCAAGGGCGAATGAAAATTTGTTTAACCAGATTTTCAACCAAAAATATTCAAAGGTAGAGGGTTTAGGGTCAGCATGTATAAGCGATAATTTTGTTGCATTATTTAAATATGGACCAATACCTCTCCCTCTGCCAACTCGGTCATTACGTAGAAAAGTAAATCCATTCACCGCAAACACATCATTACAAACTTCACTGGAGAGCCGTGTTTCAGTGATCACCATGATATCGTAATTAATTAGGTGTTCTTTAAATTCATCGTTCCATTATTAGACCAAACGTTCCGATTAGAAAATCTGTCCTTGGCGACTTTCATTATTTCAACCCTGGTGTGCGTGAGATCTTCAACAATAACTATTTGACTGCCCTTAAACAAGGATTTATTGGAAAACACAAGATCTTTATCTTTTCTAGAAGTAAGTTTGACTATTACTGGCCGGGGTTTGTTATTAAGATTCCCAGAAAGTCTATGACAAATATGGATATGATGACTAGCAATATCCAAATTTAATTTCGATTTAAATTTTTCGATTATCTTCATTCTTATCTTCTGGAAAAACAAAAACTCTTAAGTTACAGCGCCTTCCGTATTACTCCAAATTATCGATTTTTTTTATTGCAGTGGTTTTCAAGCTTCTGCATTTCCTTTTTGTGTTGATCAGCAAGTGCGTCAAGTTTACCTTGAAACTTACTACAAATTTTTTCACATAACAATTCCAAAAATTTATCATTGTTTAAAACTTTTTCAACTAACTACGTGTTGCAGTATTTGATCCTCAGAGGAATCGCTACGCAATCTACTCATGATTTGACGATAATTTAGAAAATTTAAAAGGCTATAATAACAATAGGAATTCAGATACAAGAGCACGCGTGAATGCACGCCTACTCACAACAAGAGCGCAACATCGAATCCACGATAACTAATTCACAATTATATAAATCATAAAAGCCAGAAATTATATGACTATTCAGTACACAATAAAACAGAGAACAGTAACGACGAATATAATATCTGATCCAGCAACGAATATGCAATAAGAATAAAAAATTTTGTTCTCAAAACAGTGCAATTGTGTTATGTTACATTGAAAACAGAATGTATACAGTGAATTAATCTGAACCATTTGAGTAAGACCCTAATGGACTACATTTAATTTTATGATGCTTTACCGCGGCTATAGCTCGAAATCGAAGGGTGGGCGTGAGTTCCTTTAGAGAGGGCTGATTGACGGCTACCTGTCTTTCACGCCGACGAGTAATTGGAAAAAGGATTTATACATATATTGTCCTATAATTTTACAGTGCTAACTATGTGCACTTACACTAAGATAGTAACAACAAAAAACATATGCTGTAACAAAACAAAATACTACAACAACTACTTCAAACAACAAACGAAAAATAAATAAATTAAACGGACGCTTTTTAGCTCAAGCACCCTGGGCGGCTTCTCATCCACTCGGGCACTCGAAACTACTTATTGCTCGTTACAATATAAGAGATAAAAGCAAGTCTACCTGAAATAGAGTAAGTCAGTATTGTAAGAAAATGAATATTTTTATGTTCGAATGACGGCTTGCCTTTTAACAGTTTTATATCTAACTAATTTAATAAAATTTTAACGCATTTTGATATTATTTCTAACGCGACTTACTACCACGATTATGTTCTAATTAGTTTTTAAAGATTAATTTAAATTAGAATGAGAGGGTTTCTTTTCTTCTTCTGGTGTCTCTATCTGTATTTAGGGCAGACGACTGATGTGATGGTGGAGATGATGGCTACTAAATTTACAGGATTATTCTCCAAGGGGAAATTTGATGGTGAAAATCGAGATTAGATGGTGGATCGTCTCTTATTGAATGCTTTTATAGCAGCACCATTTACAGGGGATATGCGCCGTTCGGGATTGCATATATATATATATATATATATATATATATATATATATATATATATATATATATATATATGTCATCAATATGTACAGGCCGTCCATCGTAACCGTAGAAAAAGTAGAACGCTGCGCGGTAACTTAAAGGCATAAAGAGTAGGGATGCGGTCGTACACGCAGTGGTAAGATGATCTCATAACTATTGCTTATTGCAGCATCGGGCACTGGCGGTGTAAGAGGTCAGCCTACACCGGAGATCGTTTAAAATATTGCTTCACATTTACAGTTACAGCTTAATAATGTTATCTAATGTATTATACTTCTTGTAATACGAATACTATATATAATTTTATGAGAAACTAAGGTTAAATGAATTACCTGACCTACGTATCTTTCATAAACGTGCCTTTTATGGAATATTATTCCCACTTCTACTGACAATGGACGTTAATCAGTTAAAGCATTATTGTTTCTAGAAATTACTATGCAATTAAATTACAATTACTACAATATTAACAAATTGATAGTATTGGAATGTAAAACTTTCTTTTAGCAATGACTAATTTAGGATACAATGAGTATTAGTTGAACTTATTGTAATTACTTTGCATATATTGTACATGTTTGATGATGTATATTAAAAAAACGAAGTATTAATGGATATCGTTACAGATTCCTTAATTATTAACGTTGGAAATGATACTGATAGTGATAGTGATTTCGGGTTCAGTTGCAGCTCGGATGACGATTCTAATACTACGTCATCATTACCCTGAATTGCTGCAAATTTAATGGTGTTTATTAAGTATTACTATTTTTTATTAGTTCATAATTAATATATTTCGCCTTATAAACTTTGATGTAAAATATTATAGTTTAGGTATTCAAATCGGAAATAACAGATCGCTCTGTGTTTATTTTATTATTTGACTGTTTCTTTAATAGTTATTATTGTTACAGCATAATATTATTGATAATATTCTCGCGCTTTCCTTACATTGTGTACCCACTAACATGGATAGTAATAAATTATAATTTATCCTGCACCAACTTGTATTATTTACTAATAGTACTTACTACCTATCTCTCGGAGTGTACTATTGCCGGTACACGCATTGAAATTCTATGAACTGCTGCGTTTCACCTGCGCGAGGTTTCTAAGCTTGCTATGGAGGGCCTGTGCTTACCTCTAACCTATGAAACAATTTGTAGATTTTCAGGGCATTGTTTCAATTTTTTGTACGTCTACCTTCCGGGTCCAACTCTGACTAAGATCCTGTTTTCCAACACCTTGATATTTATTCTAGTCTTTTGTAACTTAGTTTGCTCAAAACTAACATCTTATGGAGTAACATCTTCCTGCTTGACACCTTGACATATTTTCTAACCCGATTTCTTCTAAAGTAGCCTCTTGTACTACGATAATATTTTCTTCTTATTCATGTAATATGTCAAACTACCATGAAACTGGTTCTGATCAGCTTTTTCTTTCTTTTTCATATTCTTCTCTTCGTATACATATTGTATAGATTGGTTTTGACTTAACACCACATTTTGAATTGGGCAGTAGTTATTTTTCCACCTCGCCACTTGGGACCTTAACTATATTCTTCTTTCTTTCTTCCTATGCAAATTTTTATTTGTTCAGTTCTACTTGTAAGCACTGAATTTTATTTTGAGAAGCATTTTTTCATATAACTGGATATCTATTCTCGCTTGCGCAATTTCTTCCACTGCTTTGCAACCTTGGCATATAGTATTTTACACCGACTAGCACTGATTTGTTCTTGCTATTGTTTTTGAATCTTAAGCATTACGATGCTAAATTCACGCTTGAACCTTCTATTTTTTTATTCATAGTTTAAGGTGTTTCGCCATTTCGTCGCCTTGTTGTATTTTTGTGCACGGTTATCTTTTGCTGCCATACACTGGATCTTGACTTACGTGCGTTGGATGTTTTCGTATCAAAGAGACTTTGATTCTTTGATACAGGATCTCAATCTGAGTGACTCGACTGCAATTATTTCTTGTGTGCGTTAAGGCCTATGAAAAATTCTACTTCCCTAACCTGCAAAAAACCCCATTCCCCTTTTACAGCATATACAATTCCTTGCCTATTTCTACGCACCTGCATTATCTCGAACGCCCCCAGTCTTCCAGATGGTATCCCTTCAAAAGTTCTAAATTTTCGACTTATTAGTGACACTATTATCAACATAAATGTTTTTCGCATAATTACACATTTTCGTGCTAACATAATCGATTATTCTATGCTATATACCGAATCTCTTATTCAATGCCTAGCAAGAAATTGCCGCTTAGGTCAAAAAATTACATTCTAACAAATGCTCGTGATCCTATTCCTCCAGAATATCGCATGGTCAAACAAGATTTTTTTCCTTTTCTGAACATATGTACAATCATGTTGCCGGATTACAAAAATCCACTCTCAATTAACTTTCGAATCTCTTTCTTGCTAGCATCTCCCCATCGACGGTGATCTGCTGGTTGAAATATTTTCTGCTTAACAGCACTATTTTCTGATTTCGACGCGTCTATTGAAACTTTTTGTCACTTTGACAGTAAACTCTTTTATTCGACGGTAAGACCTCGATAAATAATCAACTATTTTTATTGTATCTAAATTTCAAGTGTATTTTAAAATCAATTTGTCGAGACGTAATTTTGGTATTAATAATCAGATTAAAGCTAGGGAGCTTTAGCTCGAGGGCTTTAATCTTTGATTATTAATGCCAAAATTATGTCGAGGCAAATTATAAAATACACGAGAAATTTAGTAGCAATAAAAATAGTAACTAATTTATTGAGGCCGTGTTATATTTAATATATAAGAGTGTTGTCATTCCTGTGTACAAGTACATCCAGGAATGGCAGTTTTTGTTCCGACTCCAAGTCCATTGTGAATTTTATAAAGGGTGTGCGGCTATTCAGATGGTCTAGGAACTCATCCAGCTTAGGTATCATCCATCTAAGCCACATCTTTGGTTCCGTGAGTTCGGATATCGCTTGGTCTTCATAGTCTTCCACTATTGGTGTTAGTGGGGAACTCATCACCATCCCAAACTCTTGTTGGTAGAATTTGTCTTCTACTTGGAAATATGTAGTTCTAACGCAGATTGTCAGAAGTTCCATTATTGTGTTTACCGAGAGTTGCGTGCGTCCGTCTAACGTTTCATCTTTTTATAGCATGACCCTTATGATAGCTAGTGCCTTCTCCTGTCTCCATACGGTGGTAATAGATATGAAGACTTACAACAGTATGATCTGGACGGGAGCGAGTAGAAACAAATACCCCACACCATCAATCGAAAGGCGGATGTACCATACACTGGCAAAACACAAGTGGGAGTTCTCTGGTTACCAGAGAACTAGACTAACCCACACTACAGCAAACCTCCGCATCGGTACTGCCTACCAAAGATCCATAAGCAAGGAATTGCTCTCAGACTTTGTCTTTTGGTTAGAGCATATGTTTTTTGTTGTTATTATCTTAGTGTAAGTGCACATAGTTAGCATTGTAAAATTATAGGACAATATAAATATTAAACCTTTTTTTTATACCAGTGGCGAATCTTGCAAAATTTTGCATTTCACAAGTTACATTTAACCCTAGACAGGGCGCGCTAATCATTTTTACACAAAGAGGCGCGTGGCCTAAAATTGACCGCATTTGTTTTTTTACATTTTTAACGATGTATTTTATAAGGTTATGAGGTTTATTAACTAAAACTGTGATTACAATCAAATAAAATGTATTTAAAATGATATTTAATTGAAAATACGTAATTATACATACCTTATTTATATAATAATAATAAGTGTTAATGAATCACTAGTTCAATTCAATTAGCTAATAATAATAATAAAAATAATCTTTATTGTGTTAAAAACGTGTTCAAGCACATACACTCGTCGGTTTAAAAACAAGAATAACTATAAAATATAAAAATAGATCACAAAAAAAACAAACATATAAGTATAATACTAACAAATTAACTAATTAACTAACATGACATAACACTAATTGACTAGTAGACTTATTAACTAGAACTATATTTCCTATTAAGTAAAATGTATTTCTAAATGATAGTTACTTAAAAATATTAAATTATTATTATAATATAAAATTATAATAAAAAATCAAAATACCTGCCAATAAAAGTCACTAATCACATTAGTCATCAGATGATGAGTCATCTTGCAGTTGACCTGCACATTCGACACAAGTGAAAGTTGTGTGTTCCCTACACATAAAATACCGACACTGTGAACATCTTGCACTGCTCTTTCTATTCTTTTTTCTTCCACAAAGTCGACATCTTCCGGTTTTGGGTTGCTCGTGTCCCTCTGGATCAACTGCAGGCTGAAGGGGTTGGCCGATCAATTCCCTGATTCTGGATCGAAGAGATGTAGGTAGCATTGCCAGGGATGCTCGCCTTGTCATTTGTTCTACACAAAGAGCTTTTGTAACACTTTTGAGGAAACATCTTCTGTTACTAGCATCTTGAACATTACTTTGAAGTATGACAAAAGCATTTATTCCTCCGATGTTCATCAGAGAAAAGAACACGGTAAGATGCCATCTGTTACTTTTTCTTGACACAGAATATGCAGCTTTCATATGGTCTACAGTGTCCACTCCCCCTTTATACTTGTTGTAGCAATTAAGCATTAAAGGTTTAAACTTTTCTCCTGTAGTTTCGTTGATCGTGTCAGTATGGTGAAAAGTTGATACTAATAGGACACATTTATTTTTCTTTGGAACGTATGAGAGGAGTGTTGTATCTTCTTGGAATGCAAATAAACTGGAATTCTCTTTCCTAATTTTTGGATTTATAAAGCTAGGAGGAATTTCTTTCTTATTCTTTATCAATGTGCTCGTTACTGTCAACCGGTGATTAGTTAGGAATTGTTTAGCTAACGGTATAGATCCGTACCAGTTGTCTACTGTCAAATGTCGGCCTGAACCAGATATATGAGCAGTCATTCGTAGAGTGATATCTAAAGGAGAGTTACTAACAAAATATGGTCCTTCAGGTTGCCTGCCTGTGTAAACTTCTAGTTTTGAAGTGTAGAATGTTCTGGCATCGCTCAAAGCTTGAATTTTTATCCCGTATTTGGCAGGTTTCTTTAGAATATATTGTCGGAAGGAACATCTTCCACGAAATGGCTCTAACATTTCATCAGGCGTTACGTATGGACTATGACAGTAATAGTTCGTGCATCGGGTTACAGAGTCCTCAAACACTTCCCTTATTGGGGCAAGCTTGTCATACTGCCGTCGTTGTCTTCTGTCTCTGATATCATCAAATCTAATAGCATGAAGTAAAAATTTAAAACGCTTGATCGACATAGTGACACGAAATTGTTCAATTCCAAATCCATCGGATGATCACAAATCCTCCAGATTTGTACGTGAAGATTTAAGTGATCCTGCTAGGTACAACAAACTGCTTTGATCTCTACTTGGTCAGTTGCTTTAGCGTCCCTTTCTCTATCATACATAGGTCTATTTTTTTCAATCCAAATATTAGTGTACTCAGCAATTGTTTTTATTAATTCATCTGGGAAAAAAAGCTTCCAAGCTTGGATGGGAGTTTTGACATTTCTCGCCTCACCCCTTGGACCAGGTAATTTAATACCAATCCTTTCCGCTCGGATAATATTATGGTGACGGATACGACCTCCTATGTTTGCATCATTCATGTGAGGACACCATTTAGTTTCTCCATATTTTCCCAGAATGTAATGTTCAAGAACAGGGTTTTCTACATCCATTGTTTCTAACTCTACTTGTATATCACTGATATCTTCAAGAGATACTTCTGAATCACTATCATGGTTACTTTGTTCCACCTGGTCTTCTGACTGTTCTGAACCATCTCGTTCAATTACATATTCTTGCACTAAGTCATTTTCGTGTTCGTTATCAGCATCAAATAATCTTCTACGAAGTCCCTCTCTTTTTTCATCAGCAGCCCGAGATTTTTCCAACTCTTCTTTTTCCACACATCTCAGCAATTGTTCTAACCTTTGTAAAAATGACCGCGTTAGAAGTTCAATACACTACCCTGTACAAAGGCTTGGAGGAAACTGGCTATAAATAGGTAGAATAGTGGAGCAGGGTGGGGGGATAGATGTAACAATAGATTGACCTTGACGGACTGTCTAAAAGAAAGTTGAATTACAAATAGTATTTCGCGCGGTCATTTTTGCGCCGCGCGCCCTTTCTAGGGTTAATTAAAAAATACATGTATTCAATTATTCATTTACATGATTTTAATGTCAGTTAAAGGCTCAAAGGTTTCTTCATTTATAACAATAGGTGTATAATCCATATGTGATGATTATACTAAAACGAACAATAAACTTACTCGTAACAGTAAACAATGAACGGCATCTGTACAGTATGAACAATTTATGACTATTATAGCTACGTAGCTTAAGTTATTATAATTCCCTTAAATATAATGTTTCGAATATATTATTCCATTCTCATGCTTGGATTCTGTCAAAGTATCTCTTATTAAAGAGCTTTACCACAGTAAACCACCATGCAAAAATTAGGCATTAAATAAGATATGAAATTACGTATAATCTGATTATTCTCTTTATAATTGTGACGTCATACGCAGATGCCCTGTTGGAGGTTAGGTCAGTTGATCCACTATTTACGGTGGAATCGGTAGGCAGTGATTTTCCCCAGATTTACTTTCTTAAAGTACCTACTAAAGTTATTATTCTATGTTTTAAATCCTAATATGCCGTATAATACCTGTACGAGGATTAACTTTAATAGAATTGTAATTATTAATCCAATATGTTACCGGTTAAATGTGAAGCAGTAGGGTTGTCAGATAAGACATGCGCTTATACTGACTTTTCTAAACATCAATTTTTAGTAAATAAGGGGGTTTAGCATCTGTTAAGGCAAATAAAGGTTCAAGGTAGAAAACGAAACGTTCACAAAAAGCAACAATAGAGTCATAAATACGATTTCATTAGAAACACTACACCAGTATTTATGTATATTTAGACTACGATTTTTTTCAGTCATCTACACTTAAAACGAGTACTTTTGTGCGTAGTAACATTTTGTTTGACTATGTAATAAATAATTCACCGGTGTAAAGCTGTAACGTAACAGCTTGTGTGTCAAAAAACCGTATTGATCCGTTGAAGTTTTATTTCTCTAGAGGTTTTCATTTTCCCAACGCTATATCAATAAAATGCTTTACAGCCAATTTCCTCGACACATTGTTAGGTGAAAGTTAAAATTAATCCTTTTTTTTTCATATCCCTTATTATTAATTAAAGATCGTTATATCATAAGAAGAACCAACGCCTTTTATACGTATATTTATTGAATTTTAATTTTGCACGCTTTGTTATAACCATGCAACTACCTTTCGAATTTGTACAGTCGTTTCAGAAGCTATTATTACACAAATGTTATTCAGAATACCTGCTTATTTTCGTCGGTCGTAACCACTGCACCGATTTAACACCTGCTTTCAGATGTTAACCTTTATTCTCTTTGATTAAAATTCAAATACCTTGAAATAAATTTCGATTCCCTATAAAACAAAACGTCTGATGTCAGAAACTCGTTTTAATGATTTTAATTGTGTTGTTAAGGGCTATATGACTCGGAAGGAATGTGCATGTATCTTTTACTGCTTGAAAACAGGTTTAAAACGTATACAGAGTGACGTTGCAAATGGATCAGGTTAAAAGTGCAATTTTAAACCTTTCCTTTGAATACAACGTTATATAATCATAGATTGATTGAGTGTAACGACGTAAGGTTCAATGATTTAGTTGTGAAATAAACGTCTAGTTCATAACTCAAATTTTCCAATAAAACATGGTTCAACAAGAGAGGCTGTAGCATATAATCATATTCAGAAATTAATTTACGCCTTTCAGCAAAACGTTTAATTACAACTGCTTTTAAAACCCAAGTTGTGTAATACCATCATCTTGATTAAACAAATTTTCGATTAAATTTTATTACCGATGAAAAAGCCTACTGTGAAATTACGTACTTGGCGTTTTTTTTTTCTTTCCTGTTCCGTTTTGCTTTATTGATTTACACTTATTGAAAAAGTTATCGCTTCAAATGAAAAAAGTATCGGTTAACTTTAGAAGTGTAGAGGTTGTAAAATTATTTCAGTTGTTAAAAACACATAAAGTGACATAGAGGACACAGCCAATTCAAACCGTAATTCTCTGGATTAACGCCAGATTCTTTGAATTTTTTATCGCGTAAATAAGTTATCGGGTTTCTAAGTAAGATATCAATGAATTAAAAATGATTATTTTCGACTTGCATAAGTAATTCACGCAGCGAGAAATATACTAATAAAATAAACCTAGTTTTACACGACAACCCTGCGTCATTACTTTATGAACCTAGCAATCCAAATTGTATATATTGCCATCTCATACCAAAGCGTCTTTAAAAAAAGGAAAGTAACATACTTGAACTGCATTTGACACAATCGACATATGCCATTGAATAGTTTCATGCAATAAAAAGAGAAATAAAATACTCGTTGGTATTGCTTAATATGCATTTTATAATTTGACTAGTGACGTAATTTTAGCACATAACCTCCCTGCCTCCGTTTACTCATTGTACTCTTGCTTTTTTTTTCACTTTTCCTACATTTTCAGCATTCATGATCCACACATTTTCACAACAGTTCTTTTCAGAACTCTCTTCCCTTTATCATTTCATATATCTTACTTTGCGTGCGAAACATTGTAGCAGTAATGACTGCAAAAGATAAAACTTTGCATACAAAAGTGCAGCAGTTTGGGTTAAATGAATTGGAATATTTTAACAGGGAGAAAGAAAATGGAGGTCCCTTAATATCACTATTTTGCATTCAAGATGCTCTGTGTAATATATGTGGCCACAGTGATGAAAATCAAGTCTCACAGTAGATCGAATACAATTTTATCTAGTCCAAGTAAAAATGGACCTCGTAAAAAAACCAAATCGAACAATCTGCCAGAAACATGCAAAGTGTGCATTAGGAATACATTGTACAACATGTATGCACAAATCTAAGAATCTAACGTATACATCTGAAATGCTTTTATTCACAGAAAAGCATGTCACAGTTGGAGCTTTAAATGCTGAACTCCATGATAGTTATGTTCTATTAAGTGTGTAGCGTCGCCCAGGTACCCTATCTTGAAAAGCTTAATTTGAACTTATTTGCAATAATGCAAATTCAAGAACAGAACAATCGCTAAGTGATTTATCTTGACTTGACTTACAATAATGTTACCATTACCCAAATTAATTGCTTGCCTTACTTTGACTTTCCGGGCAATAATTAAAACATTAGAATGTATACAAGTCTGATATTTAATTACTCGCAAACCTCAAATCTGATGAAACGAAGTGGCCGTCTAGTGGTAGGTACGTTGTGCTATCTAAATTAGATAGGTTGGATATGGTAAGTATTGCATCATGAGGGGCAGGTAAAAAAATGAAACTACTCAAATTAACATCAACGAGTTATACGCAACAGTGGTTCAGCCCGTTAATCTTCTACTTTGAGAGAAGAACCACCAATAAAACCCATGTTATTCATAAATAAGTAATTGCACAAGTACATTAATAAATCAAATAACACAAAAAAAACAAAGAAAGGGTTAAACATATAACAGAACACCATTAAATCAGGTTAAAATGCGTACAAAATTATAACATTAAGATAAAATGAATAAAAAGCAGTTTAGTTACACAAAAACACTATAATAAAAAAACACATGTAGTCACATGCACAATTGGGTCATAAATAATCAAAATAAAAAGCGTAATACCAAACATGTGGCCCTTTAAAGCCTATCCTGCCGGTCATTAATTAGTAAATAAGCACATAAAACAATAAAGCAAATTACAATACATATAAAATATATCAACAGTAAAATGGCACAGGTGATAATAAGATAAAGGCAAGGACAAAAGAAAACAGACAAGGAATTTACCTGTACCCAATTGTTTAGTGACCACAAAATCACAAAATACATAAATCAAATTACAATAAAGCGCATACAAAGAGAAATCAGCTCGCAGGCAAATAATTCTACTTAAACAAACTGACAAAAAAAAACTCGTTAAAACAAATCCTCACAAGGATAAGTTATAAATAGATCACAACATCGTGACCACTGTATAAGTTTGAGGGCGTTACAGTGCCCTTTTCTCCGGTTACACATTCATCTATACAACAATAAAAATAAAATTCAAGGTGTTGAATGGTTATCTGATCTCGGAAGTGTGTACACGCTTAGTAATTTCCTTTTACAAGTAGTAACCAAAGGGTATCATGTACCCGTTCATCAACCCACCTCACACAAATATAAATATAAACAACAACCAACAATGCTAATTTGTCCAAATACCAGAGTGAGAAGGCCCTGTACTGCCTTTTATTTTAGCAGATTTCACCATAATGAATCCGCGTACGAATAAGATACCTTTGCAAGGCAATGTTTGGTATATAATATGTTATAGAGGCTGGTAAATGATTTGCTGCGAGCTTTCATTTATATCAAAATACCTACTTACACTTGACTATCTATTCCGTTAATTGATCACAGGCACAAATCGTTAACCTACGCAGTTTAACTTCAAAAAAGGTGACTTATTTATGAATTAATATTTGAAAAACACATTACAATCAACACTCGTAAGAAAAGACAAATTAGTGTGGGCTAATTCAAAGGAAAATGCACACGCACGAAATAATATTTTACAGACAAACTGTTTACAATGAGAGTTTTTAAGTAACCAAAAATCGATCTGGCTTGATTGACACTCTAACTGTAACTAACTTTACTCCCGAAACCAACCCCAATTTTTCAAAGGTAATATAAAAACAAGAAATATTAATTTCCGTTGGAACAGTTTCATATTAATTATTGCACAACATCTTAATTTTAAAAATATGCATTCGTTCGTAACAAACCCTACATGTACGTCTCGGGTTTCAATGTTCAAACAAAGATCATTTTAGATCTGCGCTCTGTTCAGCCGTAATTAATCATTAAATCAATGACATTTTTTTACATCAAGAGCGCACATAAGAAATTCCAATGATTCGTTACGCCTCTTCAGTAAAGCATTTTTAAGCATGCACCTGCTACTCACCTCCCCACATGTGTTTTACAACCCTAGACAAATATTAGTTACAAACAATCCCACATTCCTTGCATAAAAATATATAAATAAAATATTTTGAAAACATTAGCAAATTACGACGTATTATCAAGATAATAAAATTTTCGCGGTCCGCTACCTATAAGTGATAGAAGTTTAAATCGCGCATTACACACAATAGGATTCAAGTTCAACAAAGACTCTAGGGTGACGAGCACCAAATCAGATAAATGTACTACTTTAATTTTATAACTACGTTAGTTACAATTAAAGAAGTATTATACTCATGGAGTATTTTACTAAATTAGTTTTTCTTGGAGAGCTCATTCCGAAAATACTTCTTTAGCCCTTTGAGTCCTGACTTTTTAAAATAGAAAAGTTAATAATTGACGTTGAAAAATTATATTAGGTATTGAAAAATGAAACTAGTTTTATTGCACACAATTATATATTTATCAAAATTTTCAAAAAAAATGGGGACCACCAGTAAAATGTAGTTACAAAAAATATTACTTAATGTCTATGGAATTCTTTGAAACAATTTCGTTTGTTATCAAGGCACAACCCTACATTGCAACTTTCACAATGCCAACGAGTGCGATGAGGATCAATCTTCGTACTACAATGGGTACATCTAACCTTCGTTCCATGCATCGGCATATGTGCAGCTTCACTTGTCCTTTTCTCTATCGGAACCGTAATTTTGAATCTGTTTACAGGTTTCTCATTTAGTGGTGGTCGTCCCTTCTTTGATTTGTTAGGTGATGCACCTACTAATCCGTTTGATACGGCAATTTTAAATTCTTTTAGTGTCAAATGCTGACCCTCACCTCGCTGAACAAATATAATATATGCGTTGACAATAGTGACAACAAGTAAATGCCAGAAGATTCGATGCCACCATTTTAGAGACTTTCTGTCGATTTCGTAGCATGATTTTAACATGTCAGCCTTGTCAACATATCCCATGTGTGCATTATAGTCTTTTACCAAAGTAAAGCAAGGGAAATCTGCTTTGGTTCCATATTTCTTCTTCGTCGATATAGTCGCTTCGTCAGGTTGATGGAAGCTGCTTAGGAATAATATTGGCTTTTTGTTCATCCATTTTAAAATGGAAAGACCTTCCTCACTTACACGCCAATCAGAATCTCCTCTTTTCATGTTTCGTTCATTTCGTAGATCCTGGGGAATTCCTTTTCTTCCTTTTCGTAAAGTACCACAGGCGTATATTTTACATTTCAATAAATCTTTCATCAAGGAAACGGAATTAAAAAAGTTGTCAAAGTAAATTTCATATCCTTTCCCAATCAAATCATTAGTGAGGTCTTTTACAACTATACTTGCTAAATTCTTTTCTGTACTCTCAACTTTTCCTGTGTATATTTGAAATTGTGAAATAAATCCTTTTTCATCAGCGCGTACCCACATTTTATATCCCCTTTTTATAGGTTTGAGAGGTAAATATTGACGTAATGAACTTCTACCTTTAAATTTAATCATGCTTTCATCAATAGACTGTCGCTTTGTAGGAAAATAGCAATTTTTAAAAGTTTCTTCTAATTTGTCTAGGAGTCTTACTTTATACAATTTATCGTAGTTCTGAGTTCCTTTCTCTGGAATCAACGTATTATATGTTTATATGTAAATTTTTCAAGTGCCACGCAAATCGATCACGAGACATTATACTGGAAATATATTCATCTCTAATTTCTCGTTTGGAGGACCAATAATCCTTGTAACTTGGCAATTTTTTTATGCCCATAATTATATTTATAGCCAAAAAACATTTCATTTCTTGGGCACTAGTAAGTACAGGATTAGTTCCTTTGTTTTGTACTTCATACAAATTTGTTTGAAACACTAAGGTGTTTACAAGATCTTCTGAAAATAATGCCAAGAAAATACCTGCTGGTGTCTCAAATTCGTCTGATATATTTGGACCCGTTCTTTCTCTAAATTCTTCAATTGCGTTTGTTACGGAATGTCTGGACCACTTTGTTTGTTCCTCAGCAATATTTTTAACAAAATTTATAAACGGCAATAAATCATCATCTTCCCATTCACTATTTTCTTCCTCAACTTCCATAAGCCCTCCAGAAACATCTTCTGCAATAAATTCTTCGTCACTGCTTTCCGTAATTACAGATCCATCACTTGGAATTTCATCCAATAAAGCAACCACATTTTCACTGGTCAGATTGTCAAGATTATATAATTTAAAATGGAATAATATGCATAGTATACTAGTGGTACCATATGGACCGACCTTTAAAAAAATGAAAAGAAGGTGACAATTGTAGAATTTAAGTTTTGTATTTATTTACATGTAAAAGGAAAACATAAGTAATCAATTTATTACTTACCCATTGTTGAAATTCAATATTTAAATACAAAAGTTAGTTATTAAAAATTCACTGTCTAGAACCACTACGACACTTGTTTATACGCCTGAGGCTGCAAAGACAATAACCGATGTGCGTAAATTCCAATCATTTTCGTGTTGTAACATGTCTAACGCATGACTCACGCTGGTGGTTTCAAGTTGTGTGGACTAGGACGCTAGGAAATAATTTATAAATAGGTGGGTCCAGTGCGAAGCCACTAGGACTCAAAGGGTTAGTTGTAACTAAATTAGTTTTCCACCAATGCTACTTTAGTTTTCTGCCTTCTTTATTGTTGCTAGTACTGCATTTTTTTTCTACATATTTCTAATTGTTATGTATACATAAGCTATCTATAAAGTGCACTTTAATTTGAATATTTTTATGAATAGTGCCTTGTTGTGAGTTATTAAGAGTTAAAAAGTGGTTGAATTTTGAGTGAATGTTAGGGATTACAAATGAGGAAATTAGAAAGAAGAAAGGAAAGCACATTTCTAAGTCGGATAAAGCAAGATTTTTGGAATTAATGAAAATACATGTGAAGGTTTTGGAATGTAAAAAACATGGCAACAATGCTATGAAGAGAAAGAGGCTGGCTTGGGATGACATTGTGACAGAATATAATGCTGATGCTTCAGGGAAAAAAGTGAATTAATAAAAACTGGCGGCGGAAAGAAAGAACCTGATCTAGATGAGAATACAGAAATAATTGCAGATTTAATTCCAAATGTTTTTGAAAGCCTTTCCAATGTGATACACGATGGTAATGATGAAGATCCATACGATGATGATAGTGATGGTTCTCATGAAAAGCCCATGAACCAAGCACAGTAACTGATGTAAATTTAAGAAACTATGAAAACACTGATGTAACAGCTCAGAAAGTCAGCCCACTATATAATGTAACATCCAGCACTAGCACATCAAAATTATACAACCGTAAGTAGATATAACCGAAATTAGTGCTAAATTCGTATTTAAACAAAATATTCAAATTATAATTCACCAGTTTAAAGTGTTTTTGAATTAAATGTTTGTTTGCTATTGTTGAATAGGTGCGGAATCTACATGGAAAAAAAACAATGAACATAATATGTCAAAATGCTTCTGAATTTCATGCATTAAAGATGAAATTGTTAAGAGAAGAGCATCATGCTAAAATGATGTTAATACAAAGACAAAGAGAAATGCAGAAGAGGAACATAACTTAAAAATGGACATTCTTCGTAAATTTTACAATACAACCAGCTCAAATCAAATTGTAGAATCAATTATTGTTGATAGTTCAGGGGAGCAAGTTTTTAATTTCACCAATTTGCAGAATTTAGGGCAACTCATAGCTGGACAAGATAATCTGTTTAATTTGATCTCTTTGTAATATTTTACTACTATTATGTCTATAATATTACTATAGACTTGTACAGATATGGTATTGTACTAAATATTTTATTGACTATTATTACAATAACATTATTTAGCTAGTGTTATAATGTGTTGACTTACTTTCAATAAGATTTTTTTGTAATTGAAATTAGATATAATCCCATTTGGCCTTTGTTAAGTGCATTCTTCTGAAAGTGCAATGTTAAACTGTAAAAATAAAACATAAACACGTCAAAACATATTTTCTTTAATTTATTATTATTATTTATTTTAAGAAAGTGCCAGGAAAAAAAACTCGTCCACAAATATTATCTGAACAAGTTGTGTAAATTATGAGTCATTTGAATTTTCAGTTTGATATATTTCAATCAAGGCTTAAATACTACATAACAAAATACAGGAATCTTTAATAAGTGAAATAGTCCAGAATTATAGCTCTTCTCACTTGAGGTCCGGCGACATCTGCTATTTCTTCATGATATGGTTTATTCTCAACGTCCACATCATGAGCTTGAAATACATCTCCTACTTCTAATCCAAAATTATGCAGAACAGCTGTTGAAACTATGACATTTCCACATTTAGTTGGATCATATCTCATCTCTTTGGTGAGGATTTAGAATCTCTTTTTTAAGACACCAACATTTCTACTTGAAATATGAGTACGACTATAACGCCTCTCCGATGGTTCTTGGTGCCAATACTGGAGTCATTAGGTTTTTTGACAGGGCATAACCGCTGTCTCCAACAAGAACACCCTCGTAGGCTCCTGCTTCGAACCTTGCTGCCACGTTGCTATTATCCCATACTCTAGCATCATGAGTAGAGCCTGGCCAACGACTCGCCACATTTAATGTTTTCATTTCTGAGTCGTATATTATCTGACTGAAAACCAACCTTTTCTGTTTCGAAATAGTTCATTATCAGGGCCTGGTGGACAGAGAATTCTTATTTGACAGCAATCAATTGCACCTATTACATTTGGGAATCCACCCATAAAATTCTCGTTTTTAGCTGTCCACTGCTCTAAAGTGGCTGACATTTGTATAAAAAATGGCTTTATGGCTAATAAAGCTCTTAAAACATTAAAAAATCCTGTTGTTGTTCTGTGAATATTTATTAAATCGCGGAAAATTCGTAATGCACACAGAAGCTGCAGCCTAGGTGGCAAAGCGGAATTCATATTTGTATTAAATTCTAAATATGGTCCTACCATATCCAACAATCAGACACAGAAATTTTACTAAATCCAAATCGATCTCGAAATTCTGCACCGGCATACATCTCAAAGGAATCTCTTCTCGAACAGTTCGCATAATAGGATCAGGATCATCTTCTTCATTGAAAACTTCATTTATATAATCTAAATAATCTATATTTTTGATAGAATATCTCTAATTACAAATATTTTTTTACTGCTGTCAATAAACTGTAAGTTACTTGTATTGTTGACAAAACTACATTACTTACTCCTACTAGTCGGGTAGGACTATATTTTAGCTTTGTTTTCACTCTTACTTATTACTTTAGTATAATACTCGCGAGTGGTGCACACCACTTACAATTTACTCCCAGTAAAAATTCAAATACTCATTTAGTTAAATACTACACAAGTATTGTATAGTACCTTAGCAATAATTTGTGATTGAGCTCTCCAACTTAGCATTCTTTTAGTTAAAAACTAATTTAGTTCACAAATCTCCTGGTTGGTGCTCGTCAAAGAGTGTACGGAAACCTGAAGGCTACGATGGTAAACGCTTCATTGTTTTTCATGCAGGTTACAGTACAGGATTTATAGAGAACGCATGCCTATTATTTGCTTCAAAATCATTAAAAAGATTATCATGGTGAAATGAATGGAAATCTGTTTAAAAAATGGCTTATTGAGCATTTGTTAAATAATTTAGAAGAGAAGAGCCTTCATGAATTATTATGGACAATGCACCGTACCACACAATATTGCTCGAGAAGGTATCAACATCATCCTGGACAAAGTCTAACATGATTTCATGGTTAACACAAAAAAATATCAGTTATGAACCCACACTATTTAAAACTGAACTTTATTCACTAATCAAATCTCGGCAAATAGGGAAAAGGTATGAGGTAGATGAAATAATTAGAAGCTATGGCCATGAAGTGTTACGATTGCCAGCGTATCATTGTGATTTTAATGGAATTGAACTCATATGGGCACATGCAAAAGGGTACTACGATAAACACATAGGAAGTGATGGCTGTAAAGACGAAAATGTTATTGCAATGTGAAACGAGGCATTACAACAATGTAACCAAACCGTTTGGTCTAATTGTGTGCAGAATACAGAAAATATTTTGAAGCAGTGGTATAAACGTGAAGAAATGTTGGACATTACAGTTGATTAGATGGGGATTATGTGAGGAGTTATTCTGAACTTTCTGATACGGATAGTGACTAAACATTTGGTACTTTAATTTTACTGTTACAACATAATAGTTTAGGTAATTGAAAAGGATGCGTTAATTTTTGTAATATAATGGTTTTTTTAATTACTATTTAATAAAAGCTGTAACAATGATAACTGTTCTAAGATCAACTTAAATACACACCTACTTCTGTGGTCACGTGAAATAAAGTTACGACTTCATAACACAAAGTTATCTAGTACTACAATACAAAAATAAGCTTAAGAATTAGAGATTTATTTCTTATTTGACATATCTCCAGAGCAACAAAAACATATCAACACTACCATTTTGTACATTATGAAGATAATTTATGTATTCTTTTAATGTTCTACTGCTTAACATTTATTTATGTCGTAAGAAAATCTTATACCCAGTATACTATATTATAAAATAAGCTTTATTTAGCTTAAATTCTTATCTACAAATAATCTTACACACATAATATATTTGCCTTATTTTTAGTTTAAGTATATTTACATTTGTACTACTTTTAATGTCATTTGGTAATATATTATATTTGTTTAATGCCTAAAAGATAATGAATTCTGATTTTTTTATATTTTTATTCCTAGTGTCATACTCGTGCACCTAATCAAAATGCTTGACTATTTCATCAAAATATTGTTACATTAAACCACATTTAATTTTATGGATAAATATAAGAGCCTTCATTTCGCAAAACTCTTCAGTTTTGATCCAATTTAACGATTTTAGCATGGTGTCGATTCTTGTATATTTATTACACTTTAGTATCAGTGCAGTCTGTTTATATCAATTTCATTTACCAAATACAGAATTATGCCAGCACAATGGGAATGTGGAAGAATTATACACTGGCTCTCTTGACAGTATTCTGTCGAATATATGTACTCATAAACTATAACCTACAAAAACCATTAAACGTTTTCGTGTTCCCTGAGTCGAAAAACAACGATTTCTCGAAAACAAAATTCGTGTATGTCTGTCTGTGTGTGGCTCCGAGACTATTTAATCGATTTTAATGAGGTTTGAGATGGGCCCATACATCTGAAAGTTATGTATAAAACTGGATTTTCGTAAAAATCAATTAATGGTGGGCGAAATGAGAGTGGTTTTTTGGGGATGCATTTCCAAAACCAGAGCCAGAAAGTCTTTCTTTGTTGAAAAGTTAATAACCCCGATCGAACAAAAATTTTTTTTTAAATTTAAATTCAAAATAGCGACCCATACGGCGATTTTTAGTACATTTCGGCACTTGCGCGGTCACTAAGAAACCTGTCGTAACCCAGGTGTACCCTATCATGAAACGTGTAATTTGAACTTGTTCGCATTAATGCAAATTCAAGAGACAAAACAATAGCTAAAGGATGCATCTTAATTTGACTGATAAGATGCTATTATTAATTGCTTAAATTGATGTCACTGAGAATAATGCTACACCAGCTAATGTTAGATTTACTCCAATTAATAGCTTAAATCTCCCTTACTGGCCGTGATTAAATAATCAGAGTTGATTTACAAATCTGATCTAGAACTCGCAAAATTCTAACCTGATTAAAAAAAACAGTGATCGTCTAGGGGGTAAATAACCTACGTTGTGTAATGTGCATGATATAGGGTCGGATAAGGTTAATTTGTTGCATAAGGTGGCAAGGTAATTAAATGAAACAAAACTACAATTGAGATGAACGTGTTGCGCTACCTGGTGATTCGCTCGTCATCCTATTTACATAGGGAGAAAAAGAATCACCAAGAAAACTCCCTTTATTCCTATAATAATCACACAAAGAAAAAAACAAAGATCAGATAGCACAAGTAAATCGCAATCTAAGGATTAAATAGGTATCAACACTACTCTATCGGTATTAAAGGCGTACAAATTCTATAACATTGCCTAAAACGAAGTTTAGTCACAAATAAAAATAAAATCAGGTTTACAAATGGTATTCAAATTAAAACAAAATAAACAGGCAATAAATAATAAACAGGGGATCCCTTTTGGAACCAATTCCTGTCTGCTTTTAGGTAAATAATTACATATAAAGCATTATACAGGGTGTGGGACAACCGGACATAAACAGAACACAAAAAAAAACAAAGGACATCATTAAATCAAGTTAAAAGGGCGTACCTTACAAAATTTAAATATCACCAAAATAAAATGCAAAGCAATTTCAATAACTACACATAAAGGCAACAAACAAACAGTGTGATCGTATCCACAATAAGATCGTCAATCAATCACAAAAAAAAAAGGGAAGAGGATTATCCCGACCATGTGGCTCTTTTGTTTAACCAATCATGGCGGTTTTTAACACCCAAATACATTAAGCACTCTAGTAATACATATTACAAATTCAACCTACATGAAAAAATAACAACAGAAAATTAAACAGGTTACAGACTATTTAAGTAGATAAAAATGAAAAAGGGCAAGTACGTTACACATACAAATTTGTGGATACGAGCACAACAAATGATACACATGGACAGTAACAATAAATGATATAATTGCGTACACAGAAAAACCATTCGTGGCCAAACACATTAAATACGCAGTTGAGACAAAGTATAACATCTGAAACAAAGCCCTGCAAAACACCGATTCACCTACATGATTAGTAGGTATTATTACAAATGCAAGATAATAAAACTGGCGATCCCTTCTCTCAATTTTTTTAGGCATAAAATAAAACACAAAAATATAGACATATAGGCATATAACGGTAACAAGAGCGACGTTTGGATAGATATATAGATAACTAGATCATTAGGATCAGCTTTCTGATTTTATACCTATGATCGTTTGTGTTTTTATCACTATAAATACAGGTTAGAATTATCAATACACAAGATAGAACACATAAAAAAAAAAGAGAGCGAGCTTCTCTGTGCCTGCATAATTTCAATGAAAACAACAGCTTTGCAAGTCAGTGTTTCAGTTTGGTTTTAACAATTTAAATGAGTAGGTAGAATGACCTTTTCTGTGTAATTTCACAAACCGTAAAATCTTTTCTTTTACTTACATTATCAATGTAGGTTATCCTTTTAAGCTTTCACCAACACAAATGTTTAAATACTTGGATTTATCGATTAACACAAAAGAAAAGACGATTTTACATTGATCAACAAAACACAGTTCCACAAGGTAACTCTTACGAGAAAAAAAAGATCTAATTTACCAAACACAAAATCGATGTCAAATCTTAATAACGCACGCTTTGAAAATTCAAATGCAACTCCCTTATTCTAAGCACAACAACTGTTTTTATTCCTTCAACATCCCCTTATTTTCCATATCCAATAACAAAAGCAATAAAAATATTTCGTGTGAACGCTTTTGCCTTTAATTATGAAAAGAAACATTATTTCTAATTAACATGTGCAATCAACCGTAGAAATCCTGTATTTAAAATATCACATTTCAACCCATGAACAACTTATGCCTTGACCGCGGTGTAATTTTTTGTATAATACTGACATTTTTATTTTCAAAACGCATTTATAAACATCTTTAGCAATTTGTCTTGCCCTTTCGATAAATGCAGTTTAGTCTGCACCTGCAACTTAAAAACATCTGGTTGCGGGCCACCCTCAGTTAAAATCCTACACAAATATGTCTTACAAAAAAAAAGAAATACAAACCATTTTCAAATAACAATTATTATATAATAACTTTTAGTAATTATCTTTTGCTATCGCGACAACAATTTTAATCGGAATATTTTCAATGTATTCATCAAATTTTCGTAGTGTGCTACCTACAAACCGTACTTGCAATTTGAACATCGCAACTTGTAAATAAAAGTACGTGCTTTCGAACGGTTTGTAAATATTTTTAAAAAACATAAAATGTTGCAATTAATTACGGGGTTAAAATTGCCTTTTTTTTCAAAATTGATTTTCTCAAAAACGGCTCTGGTAATTTTTTTAATTTACGTATTTTATAGTCACATATAACGAAAATAGAATGAGATTTCTCTAACTTATCCAGAACCGGAGAAAATTTCAATCCCTCATAACTGTGCTTCTGATAAAAATAAAATCTTGAAATTAAAGGATTATATAGTAGTCATATAGCTGCTAAACTGCTATATTGAAATATTTCTAGCTCTTCCCGTTTTGCCGATAATAACAAAAAAAATATTTTTTTTATTTTTTTATTATTTTATATCAAGCAAACCCTAATGTACATTTTGTCTTTATGTATGTAGATTGGGGCTTGTATCTCGTATGTCGTAGGTTCAAATCCTACTCAAGGTACATAAAGACAAAATTTACATCGATTGGGGCTTGTACTTCGATAGCGCAGTTGGTTAGCGCGGCACTCTAGGAAAGTACAGGTCATAGGTTCAAATCCTACTCGAGGTAAACTTTTTATTTATGTATTTAATAAAATTAATAATAATTTTTAATTACATATTTACTTTTGAACTTATTCGTTCCTAATAAAAACTTATAATAATTTAATATTAGTCAAGTTGCTGTGGTATGTGTGATTCCTTGCGATATTGAAGGCTCACGTTCCATTAATATAAGATTGTAATCTCATTATTTTTAGAATTTACATCAGTTCTACATATATAAAGACAAAATTTACATCGATTGGGTCTGATATCTTGATAGCGCAGTTAGTTAGCGCGGTACTCTAGCAAAGTACCGGTCGTAGGTTCAAATCCTACTCGAGGTAAACTTTTTATTTATGTATTTAATAAAATTAATAATAATTTTTAATTACATATTTACTTTTGAACTTATTCGTTCATAACAAAAATAACATTTTAATATTAGTCAAGTTGTTATGGTGTGTGTGAATCCTTGCGATACTAAACTGCTATATTGGAATTTTTCAACGATTCTGGTTTCGCCGAAATTAACAAAAAAAGATTATTTAAATTTTTTTTAATATTTTATGTCAAAGTTTCAAAAACAATTCTAAAGTATTTTAAAGTTAATTTTTCATGCTATGCAAATATGTAAAATTATACAGTGATTTGCAAAATATAGGGTCATTGTGATATAGGATCTGTACCACTAACATTGAATTAATACAGAACCAAACCTCATATTAATATTTCTTTTTAACATTTTTGCTACGGTAATAAAGATCCGTTCGTAAAATCCGGCTACAAATTAAATTGTAAAAACTATAATACCGCACGTGTAAAATGGCAACTTGCAACATAAATGAAAGAGAAAAGAAACGTGTTAGAGCTTTAAAATGATCATAATCATTTAAAATTTACGACTCGGATAAAAAAAAATGTCTTTGCACATTTTGAATAATTGCATAATTAATTCAATTATTTAATTGGAAATCTATAAAATTATTTGGAGCTCAACCAGGAACTCATATATTTAAGCGAAGTTAGAAATTCCACCTTTGATAGAACAGGTCATGTATAATTTAATAAATCAGCATTAGATTTTTACTATGTTGTAGCCATTTTTATATTCTACAGAGTAATTTTAATTTGCAAGAATTCGTGACTTTATTTATTTAATGGTTGTAAAATTATAATTAACGTACTGTTTCATAGTTGGTATTTATAAAATGATGTTTTTAATCTTCATTATTGTACTTTAAAATTAATTTTAGATTTAGGTTTGTAAGCTTACCCTGAATTTACTCTCAAGATAACAATACCACACCAGACTGTAAATATTTTTATAAAGGTTTTTTTAATTATTTTTACTTTAATTGTGGAATTCTTTATTTCTTCTTTGTATAAGTGCAAAGTGGATTACACAAATGAATGTTAATAATGGCAATTCTAAAGTTGTCGAAACTAGAAACAAATTAAATAAATGTTTTATAAATATACTGGGTGTGGCAAGACAGTAGATTTCAGTAATAGTAGTTGTTGAACGGTCAGACAATTTCGACAAGGAAGAGAATCCACTCAAGATTTGAACCCCCCCCCCCGTACATGCACGAGTTATTGCATCAGATGAAAATATCAGACTACTAGAAACAGCTTTACGCGCAAATAGGCATATGACAGAGAACTTTCTCATATGTTCACTATCAGCGTTGGAACTGTCAACTCCATAATAATCATAATCATAGCTTTGGTTATAACTAAGTTGCGTCTCAGTGGACTCCACGACTGTTTATTGATGAACAGAAGAATTAGCGTTCTGCCTTATCCTTATAGCATCTGATGCGCTATCAATAAGGTATTGCCTTCATACATTGAATTATTGCCCGTGATGAGTCTTGGTGTTATCGCAACGAACCAAAATCTAAACGCTTGAGTGTGTAGTGGAAGTATTCACAATCTTCGAAGTCAACAAAATTGTCGGTCTCAACCTTCGGTAGGAAGGGATGTGCTAACATTTAATTTTAAAGAACACGGTGAGAGATATTCATACGTGTCAGCATCAAGAATAAACATCATGGATTAAAAATAGTTTATAAAAGGGCGTCGGTTTAATTCGAACGCAGAGCTGTTAGGGAATTTTTCCGTCAATAATCGAAAACACTTTTTCAAGACGGTATTTATAGATTAATTAAATAGCGGGACTCGTGTCTTTTAATGTTAACGGAGATTTCTTTTAAATTTGTGGAATAAAAAATGCTTTACAAGTTTAATGTTTAGCAAAAATACATCCTCTCAAATGCGTAACTTTTGTTCCATTTAACCGACCTTCCATCTCTTACCGTTTCCGAGATCCCCATAGTGGGCATCCTTATCTTGGACACGGTGTATATATATACATAAAGATAGTTTTAATGTTTTTTTGCTTTTTGAAAGATAACCGAATAAGGTTTCTCATTTACAATGAACCGTTAAATTCTAACAAATATCTTGAAATTCCGAGTGAATTTTGTCACTGGTGAACTACTTTTTCGATAATATGCTATTAGATGAATATCGTACTTGTTGGTTTCACTTGGATGGAGCACCGGCTAGTTGCACTAGGGAGTAACAACGGTGCTATTCGACGATCGTTGCTTCAGACATTTGGCTTACAAGATCACCCCACCCCACGCCACTTGATTTTTACTTTTGGTGTAATTTGAAAATAAAGGTGTACATGACACCGGTGCACAGTGAACAGGACCTGCGCTAGCGAGTGAACAGTTGCACTGAAGATGTCATTTAAAAAGCTATTGTGAATGTTTTCTTTTTTTTACTTATTTTGTTATTGTAATTTAATTGTTATTTTATGTTTAACTGTATTTGTTATTTGATGTACTGAAAATAGTTTCTTTTCAGGTTCGACCCATAATTAATAAAATTATTTCATAATCGTACAATCTTTCTCTCGCTCATTGGTTGTAAATCAGGATACATTTGATTAAAATTCCTGCATGTGCTTGCTATAATTTGCTCACATTATCCATGAGGAATGAACAATTTCATCAAAACTTCATAGGAATATCTATTTCCCTCCATTCGTTCTATTAATAATGCACTAACTGTCCTTAATGATATTTGAAATGATATCTCATGACTATCACGCGAAACATGTCAAAATAATCAGATTTCTACAAAAACTTTTATTTCGGGAATCTCACTATTTATTATTAATACATAATTTAAAGAGCACTAGAATTCTTTTTCAGGATATATTTGGTGATATACAGGGTGTTTCATTTGAAAAAATGGACTTTTCGCCATTTTTGTTCACGAATTTTGAACGATCTAGTATAACGCAGACCAAATTCCTTTACACAAAACTAATACACAGGACATTGAAGTAAACACAAAATCTCAGCTTTTCATGAATCGAAATACCGCAAAAATAAATATTCAAACGGATCTATGTTTTGAACATTGATATTAATTTCTCGGAAACCATTGTTTAGGGAAGTGTCATACAGGAATAATAGAAAACCAATGGCGGATCGGAAGATGCAATAATATATAGGGTGTTCAATTTAAAATATCAAAGGTGTTGTTAATTTTTTGTGGAGGCAGCAACGTCGCATTATTGGAAATATACCCAAATAACCAAATTTTCAGAACGATCCTGTCTTGTTTTTCTACCATCGACCGTGAAAGTATAATATATATATATATATATATATATATATATATATATATATATATATATATATATATATATATATATATATATATATATATATATATATATATATATATATATATATATATATATATATAGGAGTTGACAAGAGGAGAAAAAATTGTATTATTGATTTTAGAACAAGAAACCACTCTTTATAAAAAATCCTGCTTGTCAAACAAATGAGGTGACCATAGCAAAATTCTAGTTCAGATGTACAGAGTGTTGATAGATTAAGAAAATACGAAAATGCATAAAAACGTAGATCACACATGCGAGTGTTCCTCGTTACTATCCTATTATACCAAAATTTGTACATTAGTAATTGAAAATTGACCTACTACCACAGTTTAGTCAGCTCACTTTAAAGGCTTATTTTACAAAATTGTTAGCGTGGATGTTGATAAAATGTTTACCACTTAACAACCAAGGAATTGTTGTTATAATATGTAAATTTCAAATACTTAATTCGCACATTTCTAATGCTATTGAACATGTATGGAAAACGGTTCTCGACTCTAGGTTTCTATCAATATTTTATTTTCAATTTGAAATTAATAAGGTTTAGGAATTAAGTATATCAATACCTTCTAAATATATTACGATATGAAATAGAAATTAATTTTTTTCATCTGTTTGTAATTAGCCCAAAAAGCCAAAGTGACAACTCTTCACTTATTGTAGTAAACAATCGTATTGCTTTGTAATTATATATATATATATATATATATATATATATATATATAATATATATATATATATATATATATATATATATACATATGATGTATATACACAGTGTGTCCCAGGATGTACAGAGTGTTGCAAATTAAGAAAATATGAAAATGCATCAAGAGAGAACTACCATTATATATTATTTTTGACATAATGTTTATAAATAAAAGTGTTTTCTAATGCAAAATAAAGCCTAAGTACAAAATTTGGAACGTCACTTTATAATTTTAATTTAATATTATTTTATCTATACGGTTTTTTAATACGAAATTTACTATTAGCATGTTGCTAAACAAGTCATAAAAATCAATATTAATAATTAGTACAATTGCGTAAACATTTATCCTCATCCAACTTCTAGACATTTCTCCATCCTATGAATAAATTCGAAATAAATCCGAATCGTTGCTGGTACATTTATTTCGTTGACCGCGGCCTGTATTCGTGCTTTGAGGATATCTTCATCATGTGTTAAACGACCCCACAAGAAAAAGTCCATTGTTGTCAGGTTGGGCGATCGTGCCGGAAAATTAATAGGGCCAAATTTTCCTATCCGCCTATCTCCGAAATGGTTTGTCAACTACTGCCGTACCAAAAGTGTGGAATGAGCAGGGCATCCATCATGCTGCCAGATATTACGCCGCATTTCTGGTTGCAAAGAGTAATACATTTGTGTCTAAAAGGTGCATATAAACTTGTTGATTTAAATTTTCGGTGATAAAAAATGGACCAACAATTCTATCATAAAAAATTCGATACCAAACATTAACTTTTTATATCGTTGACTTCTATATGTATAACGTAATTAGGATTTTCCATAGCCCAATAACGACTATTTTGTGAGGAAACGTGGCCGTTGATGCAAAGGTTGCTTCGTCAGTAAAAAAAACATTCTGTGATAGCTTTTGTTATCAACATAATTCTCACCAACCAACAAACAAAACTCCAACCACTTCTCTTCATCTGCATTTTCAAGTGTATTTTCCTTATAAATTCTTTGTAAATGCGATTTACTTAATTCTACCCCTCGTGAGCGTTTCCGCAAAGACAATTTAGGGGCGTCTATCACGGAGGTCATGGCCAAAAGTGTCGCCGCATCGTCCCCAGTGTACATTTACTTAGATTTGTTGACATCCAATACTGATCCAGTTTCATCAAATTTCCTTAAAAGTTTGCACAATGCTTCGCGCGATACCGATCTATTAGGGAATTTTTCATGGAACCGACCAATTGCATAATCGTACGACACATCACCAATTCCATAACATTTCATTAAATAAATTCGTTTTTCTTTGGTTAAGATCTTTTTTGATCGGAACAATACGTACAAAGAATAATAAAACCGTACAAAATGTCACAATGACGTTTGTCAGTTCAATATTATTGACGCCACAACTTTTAGATTTTCATATTTGAATTTTTACAATGTTGAACAAACAAAAACATAAAATTATAAACTGACGTTTCAAATTTTGCATTTAGGCTTTATTGTGTATTAGAAACAACTTTTATCTATAAACATTACGTCTAAAATAACAAATAATGGTAGTTCTCTCTTTATGCATTTTCATATGTTCTTAATTTATCAACACTCTGTACATCCTGGGACACACTGTGTATATATACACTATATACACTATATATATATATATATATATATATATATATATACAGGAAACAGTTTGAGATTTAGATCTGGCATTTGGTGGGGTTCAAACATACATAC
This sequence comes from Vesta saturnalis, assembly GCA_036346205.1. NCBI lineage: Eukaryota > Metazoa > Arthropoda > Insecta > Coleoptera > Lampyridae > Vesta > Vesta saturnalis. Next base: position 2,654,080 of record JARFJB010001043.1, read on the forward strand.
ATACCCATATTTTGATATGAGTTTCGTGTGTTTTGTGCGATTGGTATTTGTCAGAGGCAGCTATCTTGAATTCTTTTAAATTGCAACGTAGGTTGAGTTTGGTGTCATTTGACAGCTTATTTATTCTAAAATAACAAAGAAAATTAAAACGCCAAATTAACTTTGTAGAGGAACATTTTCTGGACAAAGGCTGTAAATAAACACAACTTTAAAAAATTTAATTCAAATGTAGCATTTCTGTGTTCTCTACTGATTGTTATCAATTTTAGCAATTTCTAATACTCTTTATCGCTTATTTAATTCGAACTGATAGTAAATACTACTATACGATATTATCATAAGCTTGTTTTTCTCATGTATTCTACCTTATATAAAGGGAATTACAGACAGAACAGCAAAGAAATTTCCCAAAAACGACTTTAGACCGGTATTCAAACCACATTCAACTTTGTCCCAGCTTTTAAGAAACCCCAAAGACAAAATTCCTAATGAAAGCCAAGGAGTGTATGAGATACCGTGCAACAACTGTCGAAAAACTTATATAGGACAAACTAACAGAATATTATATGCGAGAGCCGAAGAACACCAACTAGCAATTGAACAGCACAATCCTTCATCGTCTTTAGCTACACATCATTTAGATACAGGACACCAAATTAATACCAACAATATCCGTTTAATTGCACCTCTATATACCTTACAAGCAAGAATTATTAGAGAAGCAGTTGAAATTGAAAGAAGACCAAACGCCCTCAATAAACGAGATGACACTTCTAGAATGCCACAAATTTGGAAGAATATCATTAAACAAGTTGATTCTACATTTCAATCAACTCCAAATCTTCCAGAAATTTCAAACACTTATGCTGCAACTATTCCTGGCGTCCCCACTTCTGCACCTTCTACATCACATACTAGACCAACTACCCGAAGTCAAACACACTCGTCCAGATTAAAATTAAATTAGTTACCTTGTTTCATATTTTGTACTTGTTAAAAATAGTTACCTTATTTCAATTTCTGTAATTGTCAAATAAATTCTTGACAAAGGGAACAAAGGACGTTCCCGAAACGTTGAATTAATTTTTACGTTTATTTACACAAGTTTTAAAGAAAAATTGTCTTATTTAAACATGAATACTTGTGGAAATCTAAATAGAAACATATATATATATATATATATATATATATATATATATATATATATATATATATATATATATATATATATATTATAGACACCACAGAATTTAAATCTAACATAATTTATTCTATACCATGTAATAACTGCAACTTGTGTTACATAGGACATACAAGCAATTGGCTTAAAACTAGACTCACGCTACATAAAAGTGATTGTAAATTGCAAAGGCCAAGACGTGCTTTGGAAGCTTAGACCATATGATTAGATTTAATGAAGTAAAAATTATTGACAAACGTGACAACTATAACGAAAGGTTCTTTTTTGAAATGTTTCATATTAACAATAATGAAACCATGAATTTTAGATTAGTCTGTTCTTAATTTACAAAAACTTTAAATTACCTCATTTACTCCATCAAAATCAAGAAGAATCACCGCTCATATAGTTATAAGCTACTACATACTTATTACACACTTGATGTAAGAATGTCCTTTTTTAATATAATTTAGTTTACATTCTAATTGACATATTGTTTTTAATAACCGGTTGTTACACGCCATAATTATTTATATTTACAACTATAATAAAAAATTACTCTTAGACGTAAGTACATTAAAATTTAATCAAGCTTTCATTGTAATTTAATAATTTTGTTATTCTTAGTTGTATCCTGATGAAGCTTATAAACACAAGCAAAAATTTGTTTAAAAATATATAAAGAGTTTTCCTAAGATTTTATATACACACACACGTACGCACGCACGCACGCACACGCACAAAACACGAAACACGCACAACACAACACACACAGACAGCATACACACATGCACAAGCACACACATAATGTACAGATACAGGATACATTTGATTAAAATTCCTGCATTGCTTGCTATAATTTGCTCGCATTATCCATGAGGAATGAACAATTTCATCAAAACTTCATAGGAATATCTATTTCCTCCATTCGTTCTATTAATAATGCACTAACTGTCCTTAATGATATTTGAAATGATATCTCATGACTATCACGCGAAACATGTCAAAATAATCAGATTTCTACAAAAACTTTTATTTCGGGAATCTCACTATTTATTATTAATACATAATTTAAAGAGCACTAGAATTCTTTTTCAGGATATATTTGGTGATATACAGGGTGTTTCATTTGAAAAATGGACTTTTCGCCATTTTGTTCACGAATTTTGAACGATCTAGTATAACGCAAAACTAATACACAGGACATTGAAGTACACAAAATCTCAGCTTTTCATGAATCGAAATACCGCAAAATAAATATTCAAACGGATCTATGTTTTGAACATTGATATTAATTTCTCGGAAACCATTGTTTAGAAGTGTCATACAGGAATAATAGAAAACCAATGGCGGATCGGAAGATGCAATAATATATAGGGTGTTCAATTTAAAATATCAAATGTTGTTAATTTTTGTGAGCAGCAACGTCGCATTATTGAAATATACCCAAATAACCAAATTTTCAGAACGATCCTGTCTTGTTTTTCTACCATCGACCGTGAGCCACCTTATATATATATATATATATATATATATATATATATATATATATATATATATATATATATAATATATATATATATATATATATATATATATATAGGAGTTGACAAGAGGAGAAAAATTGTATTATTGATTTTAGAACAAGAAACCACTCTTTATAAAAATCCTGCTTGTCAAACAAATGAGGTGACCATAGCAAAATTCTAGTTCAGATGTACAGAGTGTTGATAGATTAAGAAAATACGAAAATGCATAAAAACGTAGATCACACATGCGAGTGTTCCTCGTTACTATCCTATTATACCAAAATTTGTACATTAGTAATTGAAAATTGACCTACTACCACAGTTTAGTCAGCTCACTTTAAACTTATTTTACAAAATTGTTAGCGTGGATGTTGATAAAATGTTTACCACTTAACAACCAAGGAATTGTTGTTATAATATGTAAATTTCAAATACTTAATTCGCACATTTCTAATGCTATTGAACATGTATGGAAAACGGTTCTCGACTCTAGGTTTCTATCAATATTTTATTTTCAATTTGAAATTAATAAGGTTTAGGAATTAAGTATATCAATACCTTCTAAATATATTACGATATGAAATAGAAATTAATTTTTTCATCTGTTTGTAATTAGCCCAAAAAGCCAAAGTGACAACTCTTCACTTATTGTAGTAAACAATCGTATTGCTTTGTAATTATATATATATATATATATATATATATATATATATATATATATATATATATATATATATATATATATATATATATATATATATATATATATATATATATATATATATAATATAATGATATATACACAGTGTGTCCCAGGATGTACAGAGTGTTGCAAATTAAGAAAATATGAAAATGCATCAAGAGAGAACTACCATTATATATTATTTTTGACATAATGTTTATAAATAAAAGTGTTTTCTAATGCAAAATAAAGCCTAAGTACAAAATTTGGAACGTCACTTTATAATTTTAATTTAATATTATTTTATCTATACGGTTTTTTAATACGAAATTTACTATTAGCATGTTGCTAAACAAGTCATAAAAATCAATATTAATAATTAGTACAATTGCGTAAACATTTATCCTCATCCAACTTCTAGACATTTCTCCATCCTATGAATAAATTCGAAATAAATCCGAATCGTTGCTGGTACATTTATTTCGTTGACCGACCTGTATTCGTGCTTTGAGGATATCTTCATCATGTGTTAAACGACCCCACAAGAAAAGTCCATTGTTGTCAGGTTGGGCGATCGTGCCGGAAAATTAATAGGGCCAAATTTTCCTATCCGCCTATCTCCGAAATGGTTTGTCAACTACTGCCGTACCAAAAGTGTGGAATGAGCAGGGCATCCATCATGCTGCCAGATATTACGCCGCATTTCTGGTTGCAAAGAGTAATACATTTGTGTCTAAAAGGTGCATATAAACTTGTTGATTTAAATTTTCGGTGATAAAAAATGGACCAACAATTCTATCATAAAAAATTCGATACCAAACATTAACTTTTTTATATCGTTGACTTCGTATATGTATAACGTAATTAGGATTTTCCATAGCCCAATAACGACTATTTTGTGAGGAAACGTGGCCGTTGATGCAAAAGGTTGCTTCGTCAGTAAAAAAAACATTCTGTGATAGCTTTTGTTATCAACATAATTCTCACCAACCAACAAACAAAACTCCAACCACTTCTCTTCATCTGCATTTTCAAGTGTATTTTCCTTATAAATTCTTTGTAAATGCGATTTACTTAATTCTACCCCTCGTGAGCGTTTCCGCAAAGACAATTTAGGGGCGTCTATCACGGAGGTCATGGCCAAAAGTGTCGCCGCATCGTCCCCAGTGTACATTTACTTAGATTTGTTGACATCCAATACTGATCCAGTTTCATCAAATTTCCTTAAAAGTTTGCACAATGCTTCGCGCGATACCGATCTATTAGGGAATTTTTCATGGAACCGACCAATTGCATAATCGTACGACACATCACCAATTCCATAACATTTCATTAAATAAATTCGTTTTTCTTTGGTTAAGATCTTTTTTGATCGGAACAATACGTACAAAGAATAATAAAACCGTACAAAATGTCACAATGACGTTTGTCAGTTCAATATTATTGACGCCACAACTTTTAGATTTTCATATTTGAATTTTACAATGTTGAACAAACAAAACATAAAATTATAAACTGACGTTTCAAATTTTGCATTTAGGCTTTATTGTGTATTAGAAACAACTTTTATCTATAAACATTACGTCTAAAATAACAAATAATGGTAGTTCTCTCTTTATGCATTTTCATATGTTCTTAATTTATCAACACTCTGTACATCCTGGGACACACTGTGTATATATACACTATATATACACTATATATATATATATATATATATATATATATATATATACAGGAAACGTTTGAGATTTAGATCTGACATTTGGTGGGGTTCAAACATACATACATACCCATATTTTGATATGAGTTTCGTTTGTTTTGTGCGATTGGTATTTGTCAGAGGCAGCTATCTTGAATTCTTTTAAATTGCAACGTAGGTTGAGTTTGGTGTCATTTGACAGCTTATTTATTCTAAAATAACAAAGAAAATTAAAACGCCAAATTAACTTTGTAGAGGGAACATTTTTTGGACAAAGGGCTGTAAATAAACACAACTTTAAAAAAATTTAATTCAAATGTAGCATTTCTGTGTTCTCTACTGATTGTTATCAATTTTAGCAATTTCTAATACTCTTTATCGCTTATTTAATTCGAACTGATAGTAAATACTACTATACGATATTATCATAAGCTTGTTTTTCTCATGTATTCTACCTTATATAAAGGGAATTACAGACAGAACAGCAAAGAAATTTCCCAAAAACGACTTTAGACCGGTATTCAAACCACATTCAACTTTGTCCCAGCTTTTAAGAAACCCCAAAGACAAAATTCCTAATGAAAGCCAAGGAGTGTATGAGATACCGTGCAACAACTGTCGAAAAACTTATATAGGACAAACTAACAGAATATTATATGCAGAGCCGATGAACACCAACTAGCAATTGAACAGCACAATCCTTCATCGTCTTTAGCTACACATCATTTAGATACAGGACACCAAATTAATACCAACAATATCCGTTTAATTGCACCTCTATATACCTTACAAGCAAGAATTATTAGAGAAGCAGTTGAAATTGAAAGAAGACCAAACGCCCTCAATAAACGAGATGACACTTCTAGAATGCCACAAATTTGGAAGAATATCATTAAACAAGTTGATTCTACATTTCAATCAACTCCAAATCTTCCAGAAATTTCAAACACTTATGCTGCAACTATTCCTGGCGTCCCCACTTCTGCACCTTCTACATCACATACTAGACCAACTACCCGAAGTCAAACACACTCGTCCAGATTAAAATTAAATTAGTTACCTTGTTTCATATTTTGTACTTGTTAAAAATAGTTACCTTATTTCAATTTCTGTAATTGTCAAATAAATTCTTGACAAAGGGAACAAAGGACGTTCCCGAAACGTTGAATTAATTTTTACGTTTATTTACACAAGTTTTAAAGAAAAATTGTCTTATTTAAACATGAATACTTGTGGAAATCTAAATAGAAACATATATATATATATATATATATATATATATATATATATATATATATATATATATATATTATAGACACCGACAGAATTTAAATCTAACATAATTTATTCTATACCATGTAATAACTGCAACTTGTGTTACATAGGACATACAAGCAATTGGCTTAAAACTAGACTCACGCTACATAAAAGTGATTGTAAATTGCAAAGGCCAAGACGTGCTTTGGAAGCTTAGACCATATGATTAGATTTAATGAAGTAAAAATTATTGACAAACGTGACAACTATAACGAAAGGTTCTTTTTTGAAATGTTTCATATTAACAATAATGAAACCATGAATTTTAGATTAGTCTGTTCTTAATTTACAAAAACTTTAAATTACCTCATTTACTCCATCAAAATCAAGAAGAATCACCGCTCATATAGTTATAAGCTTACTACATACTTATTACACACTTGATGTAAGAATGTCCTTTTTTAATATAATTTAGTTTACATTCTAATTGACATATTGTTTTTAATAACCGGTTGTTACACGCCATAATTATTTATATTTACAACTATAATAAAAAATTACTCTTAGACGTAAGTACATTAAAATTTAATCAAGCTTTCATTGTAATTTAATAATTTTGTTATTCTTAGTTGTATCCTGATGAAGCTTATAAACACAAGCAAAAATTTGTTTAAAAATATATAAAGAGTTTTCCTAAGATTTTATATACACACACGTACGACGCACGCACACGCACCACACGCCACACACACCACACACACACACGCATACACACACGCACACGCATACACACATGCACACACACGCACACACACGCACACACACGCACACACACGCACACACACACACGCACGCACACGCTCACGCATACACGCACGCACGCACACGCGCGCACACACACACACAGGGTGACTGGTAACTTATGCAGTTAACTGAAAGTGATAATAGCGGATCCTAAATTGAACAATTTTTCTCAGTAAACTAACTGGCGAAACCTAATAATAACTAAACTACAGTATTTTAAAAATGATTGCCCACTTGTGGAAAACCACTGGTACTAGTTCGCAATTTTAATTAAAAGATAGGGTCTTTGGCACCTAAACAAGGGCGTGATGGTGGTAGACCACATCGTGTAGAAGAAGACATTTTGGATATGATAGATGACATACCTTCATTAAGAGAAATTTCACGGGAGCTAAGAATGTTGCAGTGGATGTCTTGGCGAACTTTAAAATTGCTAGGCCATAAGTGATTACCATGTCAGAATACTGTTCATTGGTATATCTTTCCATTCTAATGTGAAATTCAAGATTTATTTACATACAGTAGGAGAACAAGTTACTCACTTGATAGATGTCAACAAAGCAACAATCGATATGACATTGCCATGTCAGATTGTAAGACAAGAAACAATCGCTGATTCCAATCAAGCACTCTGCTTTATCGAAAAATTGTATCTTTTAATTAAAATTGTGGGCAATCATTTTTAAAATATTGTAGTTTAGTTATTGTTGGGTTTCGCCCAATATATATATATATATATATATATATATATATATATATATATATATATATATATATATATATATATATATATATATATATATATATATATATATATATATATATATATATATTAACTGCATTTGTGTTACATAGGACATACAAACAATTGGCTTAAAACTAGACTCACGCTACATAAAAGTGAAACCTAGAGTGGAGAACCTTCTTCCAATAATGTTCGATAGCATTAGAAATGTACGAATTAAGTATTTGAAATTTACATATTATAACAACACATTTTTTTTTCAAAATCGGCGCCTACAATTTTGTAAAATAATCCTTCAAAGAGAGCTGACTAAATTTTTTACTGTGGTATAAGTCAATTTTCAATTACTAATGTACAAATTTTGGTATAATTGGATACTAACGAAGAACACTCGCATGTGTGTTCTACATTTTTAAAAAAGTTTGTATAGGTGCAATCATGCCAGTTTAAGTTATTCAGAACTGGGCTAATTGTGAAGTAGAAAAGTAAGAATTGAGGCACAATTGGGTACTAATCAGGAACAATCGCATGCATATGTGACATTTGCGTTAGTTATTAAAATTGTATAATTACACAAACATCAAACTCAAGTGGTAATGAATATAAAGCTGAAAATTATTTAAGAAGGAATTTTATCAATTTGCTTAAACTTTTGTAGAATTTCAAATATGTTTGTAATACGGTAGTCATCTACAGCTACATTAACAACAGTTAATTTTTATGTATTACAATTTCTAAAATAGGTCCCCCCTTTTATTTTCTATAGGTACAGTATTTTCGCTAATAATCTGTACTGTATTTTATTATAAGTTTTGTTATGAACGAATAAGTGCAAAAGTAAATATGTAATTAAAAATTATTAATTTTAGAATTAATTGTATTTTATTTTATTTATTTATTTATGTGCATATATTATTATTAATAAGTGTTTTTTCGGATTAATGTTTCAAAAGTGACGTTTCTACATTTTTGTGGGATAATCGCATAAATGCAGCTGTATACTATATTTTATAGCAATTTAGTCTTTAGTGTTGTTTAATATTACATAAAGGAGATCAAGGTTATCGATATAATTGTGTAAATAGAACAGAAATTCTTACAGTTGCACATAGTACAAGTGCATGTAATACCATCTTTGGCAAAATCTCAAAAGAGTAAGAAATAGCAGGTTATAAATAACGTGACCAGCTGCGATTCATCAAAGATAAAACATTTACAAAATTTTATGTTTATAGTAGCAGTTACGTACGTATGCTGAAATAATGTTAATTGAATTAACCAATATGGCTTACGTAGAGTACCGAGATAAACGAAAATACTCAATATAATTAATAACTTATTGATTCAGACATTGCATGTGAATTATAAACTGATATTTTAAAAGTACACCATTTTCTCTGTCAATGATTGCCCTTATTTGACTAAAATTGGTAATACAACAACGTTTTCTGAAAAATATGACTTGTTTAAATCTGAAAATTTGCAAAATCTGGAGCACGGAAATGTGGCAGGACCTGTAGCAAACAAAATACACCCACGTGCCACACACAATTAAAAAACACCGACTTTTTTTAACGCGGTTCAATAGCTAAGCTATCATAATCAGCGGTCGACTGGGACGAACTAGAGATGTTTTTTTTATTTTTGTGTGGTACGTGGGTGAATTTTGTTTGTTTGTTAAATCTGTTGATAACGTTACTGTGTTAATCAATTTTATTTTTTAAGAAACTTAATTTTTACAACTTTAGTGTAAAATAATTGAAATAACTACCAAAACAAGCGTAAGCCTGAATTTAGACCACTAATTAGACCTGAAAATGTAACTTTTTTTTAAAAATAATATCAAAGCCAGCAATAAAACTAAATAAAGTCAAAAATTCCAAAGGTGTTTTTAGAGTTCCTATATAGACAGAGTACCGCAATTGGTTTGGTCGTTACTTTGGAGTTAAAATGGCGGCTAGTGACGTCATGACCTCTTAGTTTTCAGCTATTAGTTGTGATAATTTTTCTATGCGAACGAATTGAAGATTTATCTCAAGAGTTATCCAAAAAATGCCGGGTTGTTGTGTTCCTGAATGCAGGAATCGTAGCGAAGGCGGCTATCGATTATTTAGTGTACCCACAGCTAAAAATAATGACCAGAGAAGAAAAGTGTGGTTAAATTTCATTACCAGAAGGGAATTACCGGCAAGGGCTTCAATGTGTGAGGTAGGTAATATTGTTTTAGTATTAAAAATCGTAATATGGATACTATTTCGTTACAATTTGTATTCCTGATTACACTGTCTTTTCAGGTACATTTTAATGACGATTAGTTAATTTATCCCAATTAAATCTACTGAGTTTGTTAGAAGTAGCAAAAGTGTTGCTATGCGTGCACTTGTAAAGAATATTAAATAAGTAACTTGTATTTTTGAAATAAAAAATAACGACTTGACTTTGTATTTTAATAATTATTTGTACAACTCGTTTTGAAAGTCAGAAAAAAGAGACTTTATATCGAATCAGCATGGGTAAGGATTTTTTTGCCTGACAATTTTGAGTATAATCCCATAGTTTATGTATGAGTAATATGTATATAAACAATGCTAAGTATTACGGTACTATCTGACACCAATACCTTTTCTTCAATTCATATTTCTCGCCCTTTTCTCGAGTAAAAATCGTGTCAATTGCGGTATTCTGTCTTTATAGGAACTCTAGGTGGTTTAAAATCCGGGCGTCCTCTAGCGGGCATTTTTTAATACTGAGTGTATGTTTGGGAGAATCCGTGAATAATAAATACTCAAAGTGGAATTGGTGTCGCCATCTATGGAAAATGAGGTTATTAATCACTAAAAAGACATGACAAACAGACGCACTTTTTCTTGGTTTGAAAGAACGCTTGATGCACTTTCCCCAAGGACACACCTGTCCAATCTAAATGAACAGTTTTTTTCAGCTCCAGGATGGTTCACAGTTATCAAAGAAAGTCAAAACGGGGAAGAACTATTCTTAAAAGTTATTGGAACGAGATACGACAATAAGTTGTTACATTTACAGGAACTTTCGCTAAATACAATATTCTCGTTCCACCAATTCGCGATCACTTAAGTAAACGGCAAAAAAGTTTGCAATGAGGTCAAGCTATTTTAGAAACATGGGGTTTCGGTTTTATATCGAAGTAAAAGACATTTTTCTTGCGTCATACGCGAACTAGATTTAAATTTAAAAAAAACACCGCAACCTTTCCTTAAATAAACCTTAAAACGTAGAGTACTACAAACAAAAAACAAACCTATTTACCAACTATTAGGATAAACTATAGAAGATACGCGTACGTGGCAAACTGATGGTTTTGGAATTTTATGAAACCTTTCGTTAGATGCGTCAAAAACCTAAATTGTAGATATAATTGTTAAATATTTATCAAAGACAACTAGTGATCCTGATCGAGAAAACCCAATCATGTGAAGCGGCTGAAATCAAAAGGGTGCACCTCAAATGGTTTATAAGTCAAAACCATTTTGGAATAATTAAATACCAACTCAACCAATATTTCCAGGAACGTCTTATGTACCTTCAAAATCACGTTGGATATAGTTACAACTATTTTGCAATTACTCTTATCCCTGAATTAGGACCTAAATAAAATTGGTTTCTCACCCCACATGTATCTAGTCCTACGCAAATAGGCGTTCTTTGTATAAAAACTTTGTTGAAGTACCGAAAAAAAATCATTTCTGAATTCATTATGTCATTAAAAATGTTCAATGATGAGTTTGTCTCGAATGAATTCAATATTCTTTAAGGCAATTTCATCTTCTACAAATTTCTTCTAATGTGTTTTCTTATAACTCTTCTAGTTTGGAAGATACAGCGTGATTTAAAAAATAAGTCCACGAAATAGAAAAAATTAAAAAAAAGTTAACATCTTGGAAACCATCAACAATAGACACACCCTGTATTAACAATTTTTTGTTCCTTTTGGCCAGAGGAATCAGCTGTTTTCGTTTTGGCCATCGAGTTTGGGTCACCCTGTATATATCCTGTGCGCAAATTAAATTAGCCCCTTTTTTAATAATGTTAAATAGCTTTTTTATTTCTTGACCGATTTTAGTGATTTTGGGCGGGATATGCAATAGACATTTCTTAACATACGCTTAATCTCAAAATTAAAATGGTACCAAGTGAACCAAACATGTTTAGGTAAAATAATGTCTTTCGGCTCGTTGCAATATTAATAATGAAAAAATCTTTATTTAACATGAAAAAGTAAAAACAAAGGAACTTAATAGGAAAAACAACAACTTCATTATCAACAACTTCTTGCAACATTCTACGCCCCTGCCGTATGGATGTTGTTTGAGGGAATTCTTACCAACGATACGATTTTTCAGTTCTTCAGTAGTAGTAAAATTGGCATTATGTATCACAGTATTTTCTAATATACCTCATATTGTGTAAGCAACCGGGTTTAGATCAAGGTTGTTTGGTGGCCAATTTTCCGGTTCAATGAAGTTTGCACAATTTTCTCGAAGATAACTTATCGTGCTTCTTCAATCATGCGCAGGTGCGCCATCCTGCTGAAAGGTATAATTTGGGGTCATTTCTTCTATTACTAGCAGCATGTTTGACAAAACATCCGTTTGGTAAACCTCAGAGTTAATGTTTTGATCCACAAATAAAATTCTACCCGACACGCCAACTGATACCATTACGGAAGCGCATTTTCTCTCTCTATTTATGTCACTTTTTTAAATTCCACTTTAAAGTTTAATTTTTCTTCAATCATAATTTGTAAATCTTTTTCTGGCTCCTTGCTTCTCCGCCCCTTTATTACAATGCTATTCTTCCTTTTCCCCCCTCTCCTCTTCGTCCGCTTTTTTCTAGTTTTTCTATTCTCCCTATCAGTTCTTCCTTTTCTTTCTACCACGCATTTTCCCTTTCTCTCGTTTCTTCCTACATACCTTGATTTCATTCCTTATTTCCATCCTGTTTTGTTTCATTTCTTTTATTAGTTCTTTCACTTCCTCCATTTCTCTTTTTTCTATTGTTATTTCACTTTTCAATATCTCTCTTTTCTCTATTTCTGTTCCTCCCTTGAATGCTGAACGTCTGGAGATCTTATTATTTTCTTGTCCTTGCCAAATATTCTTTACCGTTCTACATCTTCTTTCTCCCTCTCTCTCTCTCTTATTAATTACTCACTTATTCACGTTTACCGCTTCGCCACTGTTTTTTTAAACTCTCTTAAACTTAACTTTTCTTTTCCTTGACCTCTTTTATTTTTCTTCTTGTGGAAATTTTGTTAATAAAATATTCAGATCACTAATATATGTCTTAATTGCAGTAACTAGTACAATTACTTAAACACTTCACCTTTGAAACTTCCCCTCATTAATAGTCCCAAATATTGTTTACCAGCACCCGTAAAACAAATCACGGTTTGTAAATCAATGTAAATAGGTAGTCTGTTTACGTTTTGGCATAAAATAAACAAGTATGTTAACGATAGGAGTTAAAGGTCAACGGTGTGAGATTATGCCGTGATAACACGAATACATATATTCTAAACAATAAGTGTGTATTTGTATTATGCGTTTTGAACAAATATATTTATTTCCATCAAAGCGTGCTTTCGCGTAATTATTGCACAATTGTTAAACTTACCCTAACCACTATATACACTAACCTACCTTATTAATTCTGTTAGCGATGCTTTAAACAGGTTTCAAGTTAATAAGCGTGCCTGCGGAATGGTGTATTGCTAATTAAATTACTACCCCATTATTACCATCACCAGCTTTTTGAATTTCTTGTTGCGAACTTTAATCTACACTTAAATATAATGTAAGAATTAAGTACACAAAACCTTCACCATGTTAAAGCGGCATATTTCGACCATTATATTGACATCATCAGGCTACTAAAATTAGATATAAAATTACTACATAAAACTTTACAACTAAAGTGCATAACGATAATGCAATGGAAATCCATAACAAAATTGGGCAATTAATATAAATAATTAAGAAATCGTCAAGGCATTTAGTACTGAAACCACTAAATTAAAAAATTATAAAAATACAATAAAAACTTACTTAATGCATCAAGAAGGCTACAGGTCGTTCTCGTTATCAATTAATTTTAATTGAATATTATTTTTCAAAATTTCTTCCTTTCTTGATTCATTAAGTAAGTTTTTATTGCATTTTTATAAATTATTAATTTTAATGGTTTCAATACTAAATGCCTTGCCGAATTTTTAATTATTTAAATTAATTGCCCAATTTTGCTATAATTTTCCATTGCAGTATCGTTATGTAAGTTTGTAAAGTTTTATGTTATAATTTTACTTGTAAATTGAGTAGCCTGATGATGACAATATAATTGTCGAACCATGTCGCTTTAAGATCAGTTACGTTTATAGTTATTTCAATAAAGAATTTTATGCATTGGATTGCTCCACCCCATGTCGTCAACGATTATGGACACATTTACTTACTACATTTAAATACCCACTTACGCGTGAATATAATCTTTTAGTTTGATCACTTATTCAACAACAACACTTCACGGGTCAAGATACGCGATTTAAAATCAAGACGGTGGCTATTATTTATCGATATAAGTTGTTTATACGCCCGTTTCATGTATTAAAACCAAAACGGTGAGATTATTTATGGATATAAATTTGTTTACATACCCACTTCGCGGATTAAAATAAAAACGGTTTGATTATTTATCAATATAAGTTTGTCTACACGGCCACTTTTTTGTTGTGAAAACAACGATAAAAGAAAAGGACAAATTCGAGTTCTTACTTTTTTAATAAAACGGAAACGACAACATATTTATGGCCACAACGGTTTATAATTATTATCTGTAACAATACGGTAGAGCGTCTCATTCCGGGTACGGCTTAATCGACTCTCTAACTACAACTGTTCTCTCCAAACACACCATCTTTTAAAAATTATTAATAATTTTATTAAATACATAAATAAAAAGTTTACCTCGAGTAGGATTTGAGCCTACTACCTGTACTTTGCTAGAGTACCGCGCTACCAACTGCGCCACCAAGGTTCAAGCCCCAATCGATGTAAATTTTGTCTTTATGTATGTAGAACTGATGTAAATTCTAAATTCGTTCATAACAGAATCTTATAATAACACCATCTTTTGTTCAAAAGATATTAAATAATTAAAAAAACAAGAAATATTTCGGGTAAATATTTCGCCTCTTTTCATATTTTCTATTAAGAGGAGTATTAATTTTTAAAATATTCACTCGCCCGTAGCAAAGCTTGTCTCGAATTTCAACGTAACAAACAGAGACCCGTTTTTTGATTTTTCCGTACCTCCCAGTTTAATAAATTACCAACCGATATCATTTTACCCAATTTCGTACGTATAAAAATTCTAAGCAATTTGTAGCAGTCTATTAGAATAACTCAGTTTCGAACCACGTGAGAGAACACATGTTTTTGTACTCCAACGTGGTTTTCTTTTCCATTTCAACCCTTAACTACATACATTTGAACCTTAGTTACATAAAATAAAGCATATCCCGAAAAACATGGTCCAATTACGAATTACTGACATGGTCTTAAAAACCCTAATTGTCCTTTTTTTCGCTGTAGTAATTGCGATTTCCTGTTGCTACTAATAAAATTTTCTTGCTCCGTTATCCACAAATGTAATGTATAATAGCAAATATTAGATGAGTTGTTCCTTTACTAGTTTCACAACGGGCGGTAAAATTTACAGTCCACTAAAGCCAAATTGTTTTTTATTATCCAATTCTATTAATCATTAGTCCTTTTTCGCACGGCGCCATAGCCATACCATACATAGCGCGTGATAAATAGTCGCAATATTGCTTTACACCAAAAGTGTGTGTTTTAAATCAATCGTTTTCACACATAGACGATCCATTACGGCTATGGTAACCCCGACGCTGTATGTCGTGAACACGCGATTTATTCTACTGAAATTTTTTATCGCCACCATTCCTGTAACCAGTGCAAGTTTATGCATGTTTTCCACGATTCACCATAGTCGGTCGCAATTTGTTCAGTATCATTTAAGCAGCGTTGCAGGTCATTCGTAAGATGACCAAGAAAGTATCAAAGAATGCATAAGACCCTTTAACTCTGATTGACCGCGTATTTGGGACAAAAAAATACATGATTACAAAGATAGATTGAAGAAAACAAAAACGTGGACGGAGATTTATCAGTTTCTGATCTAAGATTTTGAAAACTTGGAGCAAGAGGAAAAGGTGGAAGCACGTAAGTTGTCTTGTGTCATATTTATGAGATGACGAATAAATTTTAAAAAAGTACGTATTTATTTATATAAAAGTAATAATGGTTTGTACATGACAAATACAAAAACTATATTTTCGTCATTTGCCAGGCCAGCTGGACTTATAAAATAATTTGCAAATTGATCTCTTAGGTTATTATCATGTCGACCACCTCTAACGGATCTACTTTGAGGTAGGTTTTGTAACCCTCTTGTATGTGCAGCAACGTACATGTCTTTAGAACGAAAGCCATCTCTTTGACAAACCACAGTATGTAAAATTACGGCAGCTTTTACAATGTCTTTTGCAAATGGTTTAGAAACATTTAAAGCTCTACAAACCTTCGCGCTTGTGTTAAACGTTAATTGTCACACTAAGATTTTGTCCTCCAAATGGTCGTAACAGATTTTCACTTAATGCAAATGCCTCATCTCCAACCAATACAAATTGCAAGTTTATATATGTTTCTTGTAAAACAGTTGTATCAAGAATATTCAACGTACTATCTTTCATTTTTGTCCAAAATACAGTTTCCTATGTCTACATAAAAAAACTTATAATCAGAATCTGCCACTGCCATCAGAACTATAGAAAAATAGTGTTTATAACTCAAGTTCATTGAGCTACTGTGCCGGAATTTTTGAACCCTTATATGTTTACCATCTACAGCTCCAATGTGGAAAATGTAACATTGTTTGAAAATTTTCTACAATATCCAATCTTCTTGGGAAGGAATGTGCAGATATGCTTCTCTTGAATGATTCCATAACTGTGGACAGACCGTTCGAACACTTTCACTTATAGTTGAGATACCTAACCTGTAGGTATAATGTAGATCCGTAAATGTATTCCCACTAGCATGGTATCTGTAAATAATAAAGTATTGTTTTTACAGTTATTCTTCACATATAAATAATATTTTATGTATATTTGCACTATAAAAATACATTATTTTCAGGAAAAGCCGTCAATGACAAATGGAAATATGTTCGGGACGCTTTTTCAACTTCCCTTAAAAAGACAAGTAGCGATAAACGAGGCAAAAAGTACATATACTTTGATCAGCTTCAATTTTTGCTGAAGATTTTAGAGAAAGCTGATACTGAATCCAGTATTTGCGACAATATTGAAAGTCAACAAAGCGAAGTGACGAATCATCCGTATCATCACACGCTAGAAATCCACCACCGGGGTCAAGTTCCACTTGTACTCGAAAACGAAAAAAGTTATTAGAAGTAGACGAAACACACAGGGCGATATTAAAAGCGTTAGAAGCCACTTCCCAACCCCCACCGCCACCACCAAAAATATATGAAGATACGGCATTTTTTACATTCGTAACATCGACCGTTCAAAAGTTTGATGAAGATGAAAAAGTGGAGTTTCGCATGGGATTAAACAAATTAAAGAAAAAAGATACGCGCGAGAATTTAGACCTCTAACAATGAGCACCTATCACCATGCGTCTGTGTCCTCCTACAATTCGTCTTATTCAACTCCAACCTCCAGTCCAGATACTGTACTTTTGAGCAATTGTAATAGTATGACATTACATTCATTATTAAGTGCATTATTATTTTCTACAATATTTCAAGCATTATGTGTTTAAGTCCGTTATTATTTATGTGTTTTGTTATTTACAGTACATACAGTTAATTTTGAGTTATTTGTAATAGAAGAAATAAACTTCACTTACCTCAAAGTAACTGCTAACATTTCTTTAGGCAGAACACTTAATCTCATTGTTGTGTTTTCTTTCCGTGTAGATTCTGATAAACGCTCTACCGAACAATTAAAGGTATCTTGACTCATTGGGAAGTAATTGAAGAATTGTGTTTCGTATCGAAGTAATTTTTCAAAGAGCGTATCTTGCCTGTATCAAGGGATGAATCCAGAAACGCCGATTTTTGCATCGAGCCTCTCTTTGTTTAATTCTTCTTCTTCGATTAAGAATTAGCCCCAATAGTAGATTTCTACGCCTTCCCTCTATAACACTTCGTAACATACTGAGGAACTACGGCAACACCGAATAATTATTTTACTTCGCGAAATTTTATGATATCCAACTATCGTTGTGTGATGATATCGACGTCTGTCGAACTAGCCCCCCACCTTGTAAAAATAAAAACATACATGAAAATTACAAGCTATTTATGAGCTTTTATATTCCGCAAAATTACAAATTTTGAGCTTGTCATACAAGGGATGAATTTAAACATTTCAGTGGGGCGGCCGAGTCGACGTCGATTCAGCCCTCCATTCAATAGAAATATTGAATATTTTTGCGGTAGATTTAGGAGCTGTTTATGAGCTTTTAAAATAATACAATTTCGATTTTTGAGCTCCTCGTTTTAACCCCAAAACAACCCTTTAAATAATTTAACTCAAGTGATAACTACACTAAAATTGAAAAAGTAACTCTTTTGCAGGTAAATATTGTTTATTGATTGAAGAGCTCTCAAAATATGTGTTTTGATTTTTGACCCGCTACCCTTTTACGGTAAAACTACCCCTCGTGTCCTCAACACAAGAGAAAACTATGCTTAAAACAAAAAAAGAGTTAACTATTTTATAGGTAATCATTGTTTATCGCTTTATGAGCTATCGAGATGGGTCTATTTTGATTATTGAGGTGCAACCCTTTTTACGGTAAAACCACCTCTCGTCTCACCAACACACAAGAGAAAGCTTTACATAGAATGAAAGAAATTGAATATTTTGTATTAACTGTTTTATAATTAAATATTTTATATTATTTTTGTGCGATTGTTCATATTTGTCAACTTACTGTCACTGTTTTGACAACAGTGGGTGGCATTTTCTGTTTAATGAGTCTAACTGAACGGTAAGTAATTTACTTACCGTTCAGCGAACAGTAAGTGAAATTCATAACCTTGATTAGCAGAATTTCTGACACTTATTTTCCAACTGTCACATTAACATTCAGGTTACTAAGGAAACAATACATACGCTTGTGGCTCGGCTTGTGGTCATCTTTTAAGCAATTTTGAGATAAAATAAAATGTGTTTTGCCTACATTTTGCCATCAAGTGTATTGTTGATCGCACAAAAAATAGCATAAGCATTTCGAACAGTAAGGAGTTTACCGATCTCCTCCAATATTGGCGACTTCGCTTCGCTCAGTTACCAAACATTGTCGTCGATCGGTAAACTGTCCTTACTGTTCTTAATGCTTAATATACTATTGTGCTTGTTACAGGTTTGCAAAATAGTTTCTTTTTTTAAATGTATAGTTGTATAGT
Organism: Vesta saturnalis; assembly: GCA_036346205.1. NCBI lineage: Eukaryota > Metazoa > Arthropoda > Insecta > Coleoptera > Lampyridae > Vesta > Vesta saturnalis. Next base: position 2,673,535 of record JARFJB010001043.1, read on the forward strand.
AGTCTCTGATGCGACGAGTTTTAACTTAATAAGAATTTTAAAAGAGTTCGATTTAATAATCAAACACTTGTATTTCTTAAGCTTGTAAATCGATAAACAATAATATTTGGTCACAAAATACATTCTTTTACTTTAACTTTAGTTCCGGTTGTCCTGGAAAGATTTGGGACTAGTTTTATTGTAAAGGAATTGCAGGTCAGAAACATTTTTTTAATAAATCAATATATGCAGCTCAAGAATGTTTTCAAATCATAAATTTAAAATAAAATTAAATTAATTGCATAATGTTTTGGCACACTTTGATACATTTTTTTATATATTCTTTTTATAAATTATATTTTGATGTACTAATGTAACTAATATGAAAGCAAATATCAAATATTAAATATTATACAGGGTCATTCATTAAGGGTGGCGACCGGCCGTATCTCGTATGTCCTAGAATTTGGGTGAACAAATTCTTGTAACATAATCGACCCTAAAAGAATGATTAAAAATGTTTTTGAGTCTATAGTTTTCCGTTAGGTGGCGCAATCTATCACTTACAAAATATAATTGCCTTTTTGTACAAAATATTCCCAATTTAGGTTGGTAAAAAATATCAATTTTAAAAACTGCTGTCCTTATTATAGCTTTTATTGTAGTCATTTTTTTGTATCATCTATTCAGAAGTGGTGGGGGAAGTGTTATTTCGTTGACATAAAAAGACTAACTTCCATATGCCTGAATCGATTTTCACAAACGCAGACTCTATGCAAAGAGAATTAAAGGATATTAAAGATAGGATTCGGGAAGCAGTTCGAAGTATTTCACTTGCTGAAATTGAGACCAGTGTTAATTCCACTATAGAAAGGCTGAATTTGTGCATAGCAAATGATGGTAAGCATTTTGAGTATTTAAAATAATTAGATTGTAGGTGCGTTTTGTGTGTTATGAGTAGCTCCCAGAGTTTTGTTTCATTATTTATGTTAACAAATATTTTTAGCCAACAATCATCAGAGAATGCCAATATCGTTGGAATGACAAGAAATATCAGTTCACAGTTTTGACAGGTCAATAAGTCATCTTATTCGCCTTTTTGTAAGCTGGTTAGAGTTATCATTTTATTTGATTTTTCTCAGAAAAAATCATAAATAGAGGTAGGTGTTACATACCGCCCTCTAGTTGCCTATTAAAAAATTAAAAGTGTTATTGTTATTTTTTTCTGGAATCTACCTTTAATTCACTTTCCATGGAGTCTACGTTTGTGAAAATCAATTCAGGCATATGGAAGTTAGTCTTTTTATGTCAACGAAAAGACACTTCCCCCACTACTTCAGAATAGGTGATACAGAATGATACATTGCCCCACCTAAAGACAACTGTGGACTCCAAAACATGTTTAATCATTCTTTTAGGGCGGATTTTGTTATAAGAATTTTTTTCCAAATTCTAGTACATACGGTTTTAGCGATACGGCCGGTCGCCACCCTTACTGAATCACCCTGTATATTCATGCATACTTATATACGGGGTGGTCCCTAAGTGATGATCCAAAGTGAAATGCAAGATTCTCGGCCTCAAAATATTACGATCTGACGCAACTTACTATAATAAAATATTCATAATAAAAGACACATGGTGTCAAAATTCCAAAAAATTATATTGATTTTTGAAATATCTCCAAAACGAAAAAAGGTATTTGTCTCATTCTTGATATAATAAATAGAGATGTAAAGTACATGTATTTTAGCTTATTAATACGATTTTATTACGTGCAGTGGCGTAGAACTGTAGGAGTAGAGAAACCTTTTAATCCCTAATTTGCACGACAATGGAGTAAATTGGATTTGTTTTATTAGAATACGAAACTAAGATGTTTTTCAGATAAAAAGATATACTTTGTCTAAATCGATAACTTTAACAGTTTCTAAGATATTAGCGTTTTTAGGTATTTATTGCCAACTGTTTAGATGAAAGAAGAAATCGAAAGGAAACTGAAAAATTTAATCAGTCACTTTTCACGCTAAGCTAAAAAAGAAAGGGACAGTGCTAAATTTGGGGCTGAAAGTGTACAAGAGTAAGTGGTTTGCTTATCAGAGTATGGAGTTCCTGAAAGATAGAAAACAGGTAAGAGGAATGACAGATACACAGGTAATTTGTTTTATATTTTCTAATTTATTTCATTGATTTGTATACAATCCTCTTATGAATGTTCACCAGATTTTTTTTGTTTTTACGTATAAAATATTTGCTGAAGATTCACGAATAATAGGAAACAGTGTTTATTATTTGTCATATTGAAAAGGTACCATTCCTTCCGGTGAAATAAAAAATTCCGCAAATTCATTTCTAACCGCCAGTTCATCGCTTGCACTTCTTCTTGGCATCCTGGGAATGTTTTTGAACCCTTCTGTTGAAGGTGCTTGTCATCATATTCCTGGATGAATTGGATCTGTGCTTGAGCAATCTGTATCAAAAGTTCCGTTTGGATTGTAAACTGCTTTCGACCTGCTTTTTCTTAGAAAATTGTGTAAATAAAGTATGGCCAGTACAACTTTAGTAGCCGTTTTCGGTTCAAGTAAAATTGGTTTTCTAAGTATCCGAAAAATAGAAGATATTATACCGAAAGTGTTCTCTGAAATTCTCGTGCTCTGCTTAGACGGTAATTGAAAATTATTTTCATTGAGCCCTTATCATGTGTCCCAAGATAGGGCTTCATAATGTGGTGTGAGAGTAGGAACGCATCGTCGGCAACGAAAACGAACGGTGTAGCATTATTTCTTCCAGGAAGCACGCACGGGTTGGGAGGGTTCATTGTGTTATCTTCTAGACTCTTTTTCATTTCACTAAGTACACCCCCGTCCGATATTCTACCTTGACAACCGACATTCGCGTAAGTAAAGTTGTAGTTTGCGTCTACAACAGCAAACAGAACGATACTGAAGAAGCCTTTATAATTAAAGTATTCCGTTCTACTGTCAGTCGATGCTTGTAAAACTATATGTTTGCCGTCGAAGGCTCTGACACAATTTGGAAAATTCCATTTATCGTTGAACTCCTTTGCTATCACTTTCCATTCACACTTATTTTTGGGAGCCTGAAACAAATTACAGTTATGTTTAATGCTTTCATTCTGACTTAACGCTAGTTTACTAATAATTTTTTTTCAAGGACCCTTTAGACCAATTAACTTCTCAGCAGCACGCCGAAGCCCTTCTGAACGAGGATGAGCAAGAGAAGGCGACACAGGTAGTTTCAGAAACTCCAATCCAATCAACGCCCACTTAAACAGGAAAAAAACGACAATTACAATCACATGAAACAGGCAGATCTAAACCCAAGCTTTCAGCAATGAAGGAATCTCTTTCTATCATGAAGGAAATACAAGCAGGTAAATCTGTAAGAGACCAATATACTGTATTTGGAGAGCAAATGGGGATGCAAATACGTGACCTTATGCTAGGAAAGTTGTGAAGCAAATAATTAGCAATGTTTTGTTTATCGCTGAGATGGGAAAATACGATTATCTGCCTACCAGTTCCTTACAGCCATCTCCTGTAGTACAGATGTACTCGCAGCCGTCCAGCTTCAGTGCAGCCTTGTCAATACCTACTTCTGGTCCTTCTTCAATTCCTAAAACCTATCAAGTGCCAAACCGAGTGCCTGCACCAGGTTATCAACATCAATTCTCTGCGCTGAGCTCTTCATCACAGACAGATTCATGTGATTTAGTAACTACAGCGATTCTATGGATACTCTACTTTTGGATCTCTGAATTCGCTTTGTGCAATTTGAATGCTTACAATATAATTAAATAAAGGTTTGATAATTAGTAGTTTATTTTCTTACCTCAATATAATCTTGCAAGACGTTGATCAAAGCATTACAAACATTTGGAATGATACTCGAAATTGCTTGTTTAGAAATTTGTGAGTGGTAGGAATCTCCTGTTGCTACGAATCGCAGTGTCAGAGTAAGACGTTCATTAGCTGGAATCGCTTTGCTGAATCTTGTATCCTTCTTACTGATTAGCGGCCCGATTAAATTGAGAAGAATCTCAAAATCGCTACTCGTCATTCGGAAAAAATTCCGGAAACCACTTCCACATCTATATTCGAGATTTAACTGGTCCACATCGTCCAAAAGTAAATCCTTCATCAATTCACTTCCCACATATCGAGCTCTACCGCTACCAATGCTCAGACGTACCCAAACTCATCGTTTTCGTGGTTTATGACGCTCTTTATCAACAATAATTATTATTAACGCTGCAAGCAGCAACGAGCAAGTCCTCGTCGGTATACATTTTGCGGCACAGTACCTTCAATCCACATTTTTCTCAGTGTGTAAGTCCGTTTATAATAGAGCTACGTGAATTTGAATTTCCTTGCCGGTCACAGTGACCGCACGACAGTGTTATCGTAGCTGTTTTAACATTTAGTTTTTATGATGGATAATCAAGGGTAAAATATTGCAATGTTTTGGATAAAAATTTTGAGGAAACATGTTTACAATGGCATGAAGAAAATGATAGTGAATGTAGTGATACGGAAAATCTTGACGAAGACATTTATGAATTTAGTAAGCATCAAAGTGATTCAGAGGTTGAAGGAGAATATGATGAAGCAGAAGGTGGGGATGAAGTAGAGGAAAAACACTCAAGTGATAAATCTGAAGATGTAATTGAAGTACAAAACAGGAAAAATTATTATGGTAAAAACAGATTCAAATGGTGGCACCAGAACTTTACAGCACAATATTATAATGCAGTTGCCAGGTTTGCGTCCAAGTGCTACGTTTGGAGATAAAGCGTGGAGTGTGTTGTTTAATGAAGAAATGTTACTTACAATACTACGATGGACAAACTTAAAAATTGAAAAAGGAAGAAGTAAATTTTCACGAACTTCAAGACCAAAACTAAAAGATTTAGACTTAACTGAACTAAAAGCGTTCATCGGTCTACTATTTTGTACAGCAGCATTTGTTTCGAATCATGAAAGAATGTTTGCAACTGATGGATCTGGTAGGGACATTTTTCGTTCGGTTATGTCTAAAAACAGATTCTCCTTTTTGTTAATTTGCTTGTGATTCGACGACCCTGATAGTAGAAAGGAGAGAAAACAAAGTCATCCTGTGTCCCGTCTCAGAAATTTTTAATCAGTTCATTACAAATTCTCAGGCTGCTTATTCTTTGAGTGCCAATACTTGTATTGACGAAATGCGTGTATCCTTTAGAGGTAAATGCAAGTTTAAAATGTACATGCCAGCAAAGCCATGCAAATATGGTCTGAAAATAATAAGCTTGACCGACGCCAAAAATGGTTATTTTTATAATGGCTACATCTACAGTGGCTAAGATACTGACGGGATTGGTCTGGCAGAAGAGTTAAAAAATTCAGTAAGCCTACACAAACGGTTCTCAGACTGGCACAACCGATTGTTAATGCAAATAGAAACGTGACAGCCGATAATTGGTTTATGTCGATTGAAATGTCGGAGCAGTTAAAAAACAATGGCCTGACGTGTGTGGGCACACTCAAGAAAAACAAAAAAGAAATTCCACTCCAATTTCTTCCTACTCCAAGAAAAGAAGTGGGTTCATCAATTTTCGGATTTACAAAAAAATATGACATTAGTTTCCTACGTCCCGAAAAAAAACAAAGCAGTACTTCTGCTTTCATCAATGCATCATACAAAATCCATTGATAGGGTGTAAAAAAAAGTGTAACGTATAATAAATTTTAAAATAATAGTAAGTAATTATAATAAAGTAATGAAACAATAAATCTCCAGAAAATACATACCTTACACCATTTATAATTGTGCCTTTGGCTCATCGGTAGATTAACAGGGTAGGTTCACTAAAATGATTTGCTTAATTACCACTTACCAAAAATAATAAAGAATGTAAAAAAATGAAGTTATCTTGGGCGCCAAATTGTCTTTTTTTAAATTATCGGGACAATTAAACCGACTTTACAAAAATGAAAAAAATAACACTATACAGACTATCTTTATTGAATTAAATGTAATGATGAAATAATGAAGGTCTTAAAATTATGCTTAAAGTACTAAATAAAACACTACATAAATACCTTATAAATTTTTGAACACTAATTTTTCTTTTTGACAATGAATACGGGGAGGTTAACAGGATGAAGTCATTCTTACGTCAACATGGTGCAATCTTGACATAATGTTATCAGCCACACCCCAAACTGAATTATTTTTATAAAAAATCCGTATTTCTTCTTAAAATTTTTAAATCCACTTCTTATTGCAATCCATTCACAAAAAAATTGCAATCATTAAACGAAAAAATGTACGCAACCATAAATTCAAATGCGTACTTAAGATGCAATTACGTTGTAAATTGAAGTAATGATATACGTGTAATTAAAGTAAAAACGTTATTAAAACGAAAGGAAAAAAAAACGTAAGGAAAACGCCTAAAAAGAACAAAATGCTATAATTTTATGTAAATGTATTAAAATATCTCTCACCACCAAATTGATGGCGTTTTTCACATAAATTTAAATAAAATCAAAAAGAAGCAACTTCATGCTTCGACATTAAACAGGAAGTGAAAATGGAGGATTTCGAAGTCGATGATGAGGTCATGTGTACAAGATATCAGCAGATTAAATATATTAATGATTTCTGATGGTATCGTTTATAAAATATTTAAAGTGTGTCCAAGGTTTAAATTAATGTCACTTTATTTTAGATATGGTTCCTTTAAATATTATGCGAAATGACCTAATCTAATTTAAATTTGCTTATAACTACCTAAGCTTACAAAATACACTTAATTTAATTACATATATGTAATCCTGATAAAATTTAACATAGGAAAACACACATTTAAAGTTCGAAATCTTAAATTTAAAGGAATTTTATGTTTATCTAGAAAAATTATAAATTCAACCCCCATTTCATGAAAGTTTGCGCTGAAATGCATTGTATACTTTATATTGCGATATAATAATAAGGAGGACCTCCTATTAATCACTTTAATAACATAATTTAAGCCTAATATAATCAAAAAAACTATAAATTTGTGAAAAAACATAAAATTTAAAACATAACCAAACTTAATTCTAAAATTACAAATAACTTACACTTAAAAACGTTTATGTAACTCAAAATATTATTCTAATAACTTGTAATAACTGTCTTTATTTTATTTAATGTTCATTTCACCTGCATTGTATACATTAATGTTATATTAAGAAGTCACATCGTTTAACACACTTTCTTGAAATTTCACTATAAAAATGTATCTACATGTAAATGTCTTTGTGTGAATATGTTCTATGCACTGCTCTTACTATTTAAAATGCATCACTAAGTTTGTCACACAATCGCTTCCAAAAATATGTGAGAAATAATCATATTATGTCCATATTATAACCCTTTCCTAAATTTTATCAAATTTTCTGCATTCTAAACTACTTATACAATATCCCTAATATAAATCTATCTTTACACTTTGTGTTAAACACCTGTAAAATATTCACATGCCAAAATATATTCGAAAAATTGAATTTTATTGAAACAAACTAAAATACTAAATTGAATTTACGGAAATAAGTTTATTTGACATTCCTGACATTTTTGTTGGTAGCACAATGCTTTTTATGATTAAATCAAATTGTATAAATGTTATTCAGATTATTTTGCCCAAAACAAATCCACTTTCAACCCATCGTGAACCAAATTATATCAAATAAATGTCTCGCACATGTATCATCCTTGAAATCACCCTTTTTTTTAAAGAAATTACTAATTAAACTGTCCGATCCTTGTCTTACTCCTTTCTAAACATCTCAATATATATATATATATATATATATATATATATATATATATATAAAGAATTAATATATGAAGATATGCAAATTAAGTTGCCTACCTCATACCAATATTTCAATAATTAAAATTTTCTTATATTTAGAACTAAATGAAGGAAAGATCATAAATTGAGGTATATTTTATACAACACGAAAAAGAGTTGTTACAAGGGATAATAATAAACCAGAAATTATTTCCCTATACAACAGCACTAAAGGTGGAGTAGACTCCCTCGACGAAAAGTGTGCTAAGCATTCCACGAGCCGTCGTACTCAACACTGGCTAATGGTCATCTTTTTCCGATTACTTGATATTAGTGGGGTCAATTCATTCCTCTCAAAGACAGGGTCGAGTTAGAAAAAGCCGATTTTATCACATTACTAGCTGACCAATTAGTACGCCTCATTTAGAAAGAAGAATGGTTCAACAATGTATACCATGTGAACTAAGATTAAATATCAGAAGAATATTAGGAAATCCTGAAATTCCAATTCCAGCTAATGAAGAAAAATTGGAAAAGCGTAAGACATGTTATATATGTCCTCCTAAAATAAAAAAAAAAAACTTTTCATCTGTGTTATGTGTGTCATAAAGCCATATGCTTGCAGTGTAGCACGCTACTATGTAATAATTGCAAATATAAATTGTTAATTTTAAGGCTTTGCAGTTTTTACATTTTACTATATTTTTTTTAATTTTAGTATTTTTAATGAATTCTTACATCTTTTAACTTCAAGAACGCACTTTTAGTTTGTTCGGTTCTTTTTTAGTTTTTTCATAAATATTTTTTTATTTGACTATAGAAAAAAAGAAAAAATGAAAAACATTGTCGATAAACAAAAAAAAAGTATCGGTCACTGTGACCGCACGACGGTGGCTTAAGTTCCAAATATCTGACGACGGTGGTTTAGGGTTAAATTAAAACTCTTATAAAAATAATTACCTCGCATTTTATTCTCATCAGAGAAGAATTTGTTTCATTTTAAGTAAAGCTGTATTTTGTGCGCTGGATAGACGAGAGTTGGTTTTACCGTAAAAGGGTTGCAGCTCAATAATCAAAATAGACGTATCTCGAGAGCTCATAAATCGATGAACAATAATTACCTACAAAACAGTTAACTTTTTTATTTTAAGCATTGTTCTTCCTTGTGCCGGGGATACGAGGGGTAGGTTAACCTTAAAATGGTTGCGGGTCAAAAATCAAAATACGTATTTTGAGAGCTCTTAGATCAATAAACAATATTTACCTGCAAAAGAGTTACTTTTTCAATTTTAGTGTAGTTCTCACTTTAAAGGGTTATTTTGGGGTGAAAACGATGAGCTTAAAAATCGAAATTATATTATTTTAAAAGCTCATAAATAGCTCCTAATCCTGCTGCAAAGAACGATTCAATATTTTTATTTGTAAGGGATGGGGGGACTGAGCCGACGTCGACTCGCCCCCCCCCCCCGCACTGAAATTTTTAAATGCTTCCCTTGTATGACAAGTTCAAAATTTTTAATTTGCGGAATATAAAAGCTCATAAATAGCTCGTAATTTTCATGTATTTGTGTTTTTATTTTTACAAGGTGGGGGGTTAGCTCGACATACGTACCATATTGCGATCATTAACCGCGCACTATAAATGGTATCGCTATGGCGGTGTGTGTAAACAGCCTTAGTCCTTAAAAAATCATAGTTTCGTGCTTTAGGAGTTAAGCACTTTTCCACTCACTTGCAAAATCGAATTTCCAATTTAATGCGAGCTTAGCGTTACCAATCGCTTAATAGCTACAATTTTTTAATATAATAAGCTTCAACTAAATTCCAATGTTTTACACATCATAAATCATTTGCGGCGTAATTATATTTAATCGACTTAAGCAATGACTTAATTACAAGAAAGTACAGGTTTGTGCAATTGAATTCGTTTTAAGCAATAGGCACGTACTTTACCGTTAAAGTCTTTGCTTACGGCGTAATGACTCATATAATACACATATTTAAAACTTATAATTATTGTTGCAAAAACCTATACAAGTATTTCTCGAAATGCCAACTTTAACAGAATCACAACTATGCACCAACTGTAGCATTGTGTGTGAATAATAAATGTAACAACAAAACTAAAAGAAGTAAATGCATTCTTCACTCTAAAAGAACGATGAGCAAAATCACCCACCGTAGTTTTCCAGATGTTCAAGCTATTCTCTGTTAAATCACATGTAGGTTTTTAGTGCAGATGTGTATTTCACAAGCCATAATTCGTATTTCGTACATAAGTTTCTTGTACAGAAGATTACTTGGATGTGGTCAAGGTAAACATGTTATTGTAGCCACCTACCACATACGGACGAGACTTAAGTGCATCTCGTCTTTTCATAAAAGGTCGATAATCTTCTATTGTTAATTATAATGAAGCTCTCTTGGTATAAATATAGTTTAAAAGGGTTGTACACAAAGAACATTTCATTATAAATATTATGTCAAAAATAGTCTCAGAGCACATGTTGCAAATGAGAAATTTTACTAATTACAATGCACTTACTTGATTGAGTTAAATTTTACATTTTCGTTTAGTAGTTTTGGTGTAAATATTTATCATTGAAACTTATGTCAAGTGTAACAGTCGCGAGGATTTGCGTTATTACCCTAGAGATATTAGTTACGCATCCTTCTTTGTAGCATACGATTTCGGTTACGCTTTATGAACAATAAACATCTTCACTAGTCAACAAACAACATAGTCTCATTATAATTAATTATTGAAGGTGGAATGTTGTTTATTCATGAGGGTGTAAGAATTATCGAGTTTAAAGAACTCTATTCTATTTTGAATTTTAAGAGATAATAATAATTTCATTGACTTGGCGGTGGAACGTAAAGAACATAAGTGTGTATAAAATAAATATAAATAAAAAAAAAATAAAACTTTCAAAATCACATTTGCATTATTTACCGTTACAATTACATAAAGCAGAATCCACATTGACGTGGAGTAAAGGAAGGTCGTATGCTAATATTGGCATTGAATCTTTGTATAACTAAAGTAGGTAGTATTATAATAAATTTAACACATTTCTATTTTTTCAGAATGTGGTGGACGATCACCGGCAATTTTGGAAATATACTCCCAATCGATTGGTCCAAATCCTGTGCCCGTAAACTTCACATGCCTTCTCTAAATTTAAATCAAAATGAAGTGAGTATCATAAATCGGTTACTGTCTGCAAACACTGTTAAATATGACTAATCTCATTTCTTTTATTAAATAGACAGTTGCCTAATAAATGCTCTTAATTGAACAAACCGCTGTTGCGGGTGACATCAGCACTTTAATTTAATTTACTACACAAGACTGAGTAATCATTCCTAAATACAACTTTTTTAAATTCCAGACCATTCTAACACCTTATGACGATTTGGAATTAAGCTCAGAGGATGAAGCAGTAGCAAATGATTTAGATATGCATGCATTAATTCTCGGTGGTATCCATCAAGATCAAGAACCTTTAAAAACCGCAGACGAAGTAATTCAGGAAATTGATGATATGATGCAGGAAGAAGACGCTGCTTTGGAAAATTCACCCGATTCCCGTGATTGTATTGATACTAATGAAACTTTAGAAAAAGCTAAAGAAGTTTTAAATACACCTTTATACGAAGATAGTGCGAGTTTCTGTTTAACAATTTTAATTAATATTAATTAGTTTCTATTGCAGAGCTTCGTGATCTCAGTTTAACTCAACTTAATGAATTATATATGGAATTAGAAGTGTTAATAAGGGAATTCTCGGAAACGTTAATTACAGAATTGGCGTTACGAGATGAATTAGAGTATGAAAAAGAATTGAAGAATACATTTATATCGTTATTACTTGCGGTTCAAAATAAACGAAGACAGTACCATGTCGAGAAAAAGCGAAGTTCGAAAGGGAATTCTATACGCCCTCCAAGTGGATTAGATCCAAAAGTATGTTTTGAAATTCAATTAACTTTATGATTGTTAATTTATACTTTTCAGTATTTAACTACTGTAATTCCATATCATTTAGATAGTGGTCCACCGGATAACCAAACTCTCCAAGTCCTTATAAAAAGTAATTTTAAAATGTTATTGTTATATTGTATCTAAAATTTTTTTGTAGTTTTAAAGGCGATTAATGAAGATAGTCCTACTGTACCAACACTATTAACAGATTATATATTAAAAGGTAAGATATCTCCAAAGAATGATCCATTCAAACCATAAAGGTTGCTTTGTTAACGTGGTTCATTCAATACACCACAATTTTTATTTTGTGGCTGTGACGTTAAAATTGATTGCTAAATATGTATTGTAATTTCAAGGAGTTATGTCGAGTTTTACACATTAGACATGCTTACCATTTCATTGAAATAATAAAAGTCAATATTATAAACGGAATATTTCAGATTTATTACATGTTTAAAAGCCTGTGACCATTCGGCTGAATGTAAATATTGTATTTTAAAGTCCTAGATTCATTCCAGTGAGTCATTTCTTTTTTGTTTTAAGACTTTTTGTTGCTCATGTATATTAAGAAAAAAAGCTATAAAATGTTACAAATTTATTTTTAACTTTCAGAGAATTATTGATTATAGCATTTAAATGTCATAGGAACTATCAGATGCAAACTGAAAGCTGAAGTAGGTATTGTAAATATTATAAGTTTTTGTTATGCACGAATAAGTTCAAAAGTAAATATGTAATTAAAAATTATTATCAATTTTATTAAATACATAAATAAAATGTTTACCTCGAGTAGGATTTGAACCTACGACCTGTACTTTGCTAGAGTACCGCGCTAACCATCTGCGCCATCAAGATTCAAGCCTCAATCGATGCAAATTTTGTCTTTATGTATGTAGAACTAATGTAAATTCTAAATATAATGAGATTACAATTAAATTACTTATATTAAGGGAATGTGAGCCTGCAATACCGCAAGAATTCACACATACCAAAGCAACTTGACTAATTTTAAAATATTACAATTTTTTGTTATGAACGAATAAGTTCAAAAGTTCAGGTCGTAGGTTCTAATCCTACTCGAGGTAAACTTTTTATTTATGTATTTAATAAAATTAATAATAATTTTTAGGTACTGTAAAGTTTGCCGAGGTTTTTTCAAACACCTGCAAAGTGACTACTTTGTCTTTTTAAGTAAATACTCAAGGCCAAAATTTCGTTCAGTTTATCTATTTATTGGGCATCAATCTTGTCATATATTTTCTTTTCAAGTAGTTAGCTTTGATGGTTTTTTTATTGTCATAAAAGCGTTTACTAGTTTATGGTGGACGTTATCGGTGTACTTCAAAAAATAAAAACATCTAATTCGAACAAAAGTTAAACGTTTCCTAGAATTAATTAGTATCGGATTAAATAAGTCGATACGAAAATACAGTAATAGTGCTCGGTCAAGGATAACGTTGCGGTTGACTACGCGTAATTTTGGCATGTATTTAGAAATAAAAGAGGATGATAGACAGTCAATCGTAAGGTTTTCCGGTGCTCGGATATATTGCCGCTCTCTCTCTCGAATAAATCGCACGTGTAGTATTTGAATTTTTTTATTGCCTTTAATTGTAAAATTTCTAACATCAGAAGTGGGATAAATCCACGGTCTGTTGGTGAGTTGTGATAGTGTGCGTGAATGAAACAACAAAAATTTAACAGGGAAGGAAAGTTGGATTGTGATGATACTACTCAAACGTTGTTAGTGGAGTTGGTGAGAACTCTGCAGTGGCAAAAATCTGCAACGCATGTTGAAGTACCATATTTTCGACCAGAGGTAAACGAATCCAGCAAATGGGTGAGTCACGTTGAAGAAATAAAGCATGAGTTAGCATGGTCTGGTGTGGAAACGTTAGCTAGGCTGGGCCGATTTCTTTTGAACGGTACCAATAGATGAATGTTGGAATCCCGAGCGAAGGGAGTGGTTTACCTTTCGACAAGATTTTATTGAGGATTTTCCTTCAAAAAGGACCTTGGGTCACTTATTATCGGAAGCGGCAGGACTCTCTAATGGAACGATTAGTGTAACTAGAAAATTCCGCGCATGCACGACAATTTCAAACGTTGACGTTAACGTCACCTACTTTTTTGTCCCAGTTGAGTGTATTGACTATGACGTTATTATTGGGCGGGATATTTTTACGGATCCAACATTGTTTGTAATTACTAATCATCAAGGCTCGTACGTAATTCGGCGTAGAGAGTTGTCCGGGATAAACAGAATTTCATACAGTGTTTCCTTCGATGTACTCTTCGAACATCACGATGCGCTCTAAAAGGTACTTCGTGAATTCACAGGGATGATAACCAGCGGAAATAAAGTGCGAACAGTGAGGAATGTCAGTTTAAAAATTAGATTAGAAAAAGACGTTATTGTTAACCGTCCTTCATACCGTTTGTCCGCCAACGAAAGAAATGCTATGCGTGAGATTACTGAAGATTTGCTTGCAAATAACATTATTCGGCCTAACGAATCTGCTTTTGCGAGCCCGGCTCTTCTCGTAAAAATCTGGTGCATATCGCATGTGTGTGGACTTTCGAGAACTTAATCGTGTTACTATTAAAGACCGATTCCCTCTCCCCGTGATTGAAGATCAATTAGACCGACTAGGGAAGGCAAGGTTTTTCACATCCTTGGATATGGCGTCAGGATTTCATCAGATACCCATCCACGAGGATTCCATATTTGAAAGATACCGTGGCATTAGTGTATTTGGACGATGTCTTGATCCCTAGTTTGACGCCCGAAGAGGGTTTAGCATACACTAGACAAGTGTTAGAAGCGTTAGATTTGAATGGATTTTCGCTTAACGTTCAATAGTGCCGTTTTATGCAACCTCCTGTGGAGTATTTAAAAAGAGAAATATCAAGTGACGGTATAAGGCCTGGTAAATCTAAAGTTGAAGCTTTGATCAACTCACCTATACCCACATCCGTTAACCAAGTTAGGCAAATCATGGGACTAACGGGATACTTCAGAACCGCATGTATAACGAGATTAACAAAGCAGGATGTTTCGTTTGAATGGCACGCGGAGCAAGAAAAGGCAAGACAGTACGTAATAGGTCATTTGACATCCAGACCCTTACGCTATACAATCCAGAACTGCCGACCGAATTACATACCGACGCAAGTAGCATTGGGTATGAAGCTATTTTGCTCCAGCTACCTGGAACGCAACCGAAGGTAATAGCGTATTTTAGTAAAAGAACGACCTGCATTGAAAGCAAGTATCACTCATAAGCTTGAAACGCTGGAAATTATACAGGCATTAAAACACTTTCGCACTTATTTGTTGGGTCTTAAGTTCAAATTAGATTCGGATTGCAACGCCATCAAGGCTACAGCTAACAAGAAGGATCTGATACCGCGTGTGGCCCGATGGTTGATGTACACGCAGGATTTTGATTTTGAAATATCGTATCGAAAAGGAAGTAACCTACTTAGGATCGAAACCAAGTCAGAATGGCCGAGTGGCTTATGGAAGATACAGCTGGTATTAAACAGTACTGTCTACGGGTTGACCCCTCTTCAACTTTTGTTAGACGTTAATGGCTCCACCATTCTGATACAAACTCTATTGCAAAATATTTCGGAAGATTTAACGCCTATTCGTAATCGGGAGATAGGCAGGCAGCGAGTTTCACAAAAGTTATCCCAAGAAAATGTAGAAGAGAGCAATCGCAAAAGGAAAGATCTTACACATTTTACACCAGGCAATTTTGTTTTAATTTACCAACAATCTACCTTATAATCTTGGGGATAAATTTGATAAGTTATGTAAAAAAACACTTTTAGAGAAAAACTGCCAAAAATTAACATTTTTTAATTAAGTGTAAAAGCCTATCTAGTTTTGATATATTAGAAAATAGGGGATGTTACTCAAAGCCCGCTGCGCCTTTACTAAGCGCTATAATACGACAATCATAGTTTAATATTCGAATCATCCAGTCACGTTAGGATTTTCTTGCGGAATTTGGAGTACTGAGCTGAATTTTTGTACACACCTTTATTTTGTCATTATAAAGTTGGGCAGAAACCTCAGCAAAAAATCACTGGAGCATTTTGAGATATGAGAGGTCAAAGGGCACGATTTTGAGTTTTTTGAGAATCACTCGGACGCCATTATAGGCTATTATAAAAGTTGTAGCTAATAAAATTCACTACAAGATTAATAACTTGATTTTTTTCGCGCGGTTAGCCGTTTTTTATATATAGTGCAGAGATGGGGAAGCGCGCGCTCCATTTATACAATAACGTGGCCTAAGCAGTTAATTCACTTTCCCACGTTAATTTCGCTACGGTATGATTATTATTGAAGGGCATTTATAAAATAATGTAGGTAATTATCAGTCCTCTTCGCTCCCACTCGCTACGTCTCTTTTGCTCTCTTGTTATGACGATTTGTCTCTTTCTGTTTCATCGTCACCATCGGTCTCTGCTGTCGTCGCAAGAGCATCTTCAACTTCGTACACTTCATCGTCGAATCCTGCTTGTAATGTGGGCGAAGAGTTGAGGCACGTAACGCCTGGGCATTGACCACAAATTGCGGTACATTTTAACCCGACCTTCCTGCTGCTACACTTTGCACCACACCCCTTCTTGCAATTACAAAAAATTGCGTTTAACTGTTCCTCGGGCGCTGGAAGCAATGTTGTTGTTGGCTGCATGATCTCGTTCTCCGATTGCTAGCCCCATTGAACGGGTTCTAACTTTTCCCCGAGCTAAGTTTTTACCTGAAAGTAAACCGGGTTTATGTTCTAGATCTTTTTTCTTAACCAAATCTTTACCTACCTAGTAGTAGACTCGATGGATGTGCTGCCGAACTGGTTCACTGGAAGACGACAGCGACGCCAGATGAACCGGTCTATTGAGTCTTGTCGATTTTATAAAATGTGTATATCTAATCAAATCAAATCGTCATAATGCTATTATTAATCCTTACCTGAAATTATCGATGCTTTTTTTTCAATTTTGGAGCATTATATACCGCCAGGAGAAAATTTACTCCGCTAACAAATAATTTGTCTGGGGTGTAGGTTTTATCTTGGAACATTTCAGCCATGCGATGTAATGCAGGTTTTTTCAAACATTTTAAAACCTTGAACTTTACCTTTGCGGAAGATCGCAGATGTGGTATTGCATCCACTAATAGCGTGCAAGACGAGAATGTGTTCTTCGCAACCAGCAAACTTGTCCAAACTCTTGGAAGAATACAGCCGAGTTTCTCTCATTTCCAATTTTGGTATGCTCAGGTTATATTGGGTTATGATTTAGACTTGTTGCCATGTTGCTTTTTGTATTTTGGATAAATTTCTGATTGGGATTGATATACCTGGTTTATCTACATCATGACTACAATCGGTAAAAGTGAATTAACCGCATTGCGCCGCGTTATTGTATAAATTGAGCGCGCGCTCTTCAATACCTGCGCTATATATCAGACACGGCTAATCGCACGACAAAAATTTAAGTTATCAATCTTGTATTGAATGTTATTAGCTACAACTTTTATAATAGCTTTTAATGGCGACGATGCATAGTAAGCGAGTAATTTTCAAAGAAACTCAAAAGTGTAACCTTTGACCTCTGATATCTCAAAATGCTCCAGTACTCCAAATTCCCCAATTTCGATTTATTTCTAACGTGACTGGACTAGAAAGTCTTATCAAATCCAATCTATAATTGCATAAATTTTATTATCACTCATCAAACTCAATTGGGTTTGATAGGGCGTCTAACAGGACTGTGCCGTTACTATCCTTAGCTTGGCGACTGCAATTATAAAGAAAAGGAGCACCTCTGACTATGACATTCGCAACTCATGCTTTTACAGTTAACTGTACAATTCTAAATTCCAATCAGCTATTCTAGGCAATAGCTGTTTTTCGTGTCGGGATAACATTGCTTATGAATCTTAGAATCTTCTCACGCCAGATCCTTCTGCCCCCAATCACTAAACCACCCTCATAGGAAGAGGATCTTATTACGCCAGGTCCTTCTGCCTCCAATTAGGTACGTATCTCCTAATGACTACCACCCTCGTCGGCAAGAGCCTTCTAACGTCAGACTGAAGCAAAAAGTTCTATATCCAAATAAGTAACTCTATTGAATTAATGATGGCCTTCTAACGCTGTAGAAGTATCCAGATTACGTAAACCTCGTACATAACATGATGCGTGCCCAAGGCACTCCGGTGCACCAACCACCCTCTTCAAAGATAATGTTCTACAAGGGTCTTCCAAGATATACCAAGTCACATGGTGCTTGCCTTGGATACTGATCCTGTGCCTGAATGTAACCTCCACGAGATACAGGAGACCTTCTAACGGCAATCTGGTTCTAATCATTCCTAATAGTTAGGGACCGGTAGTATCTAAACTACATATACGAACGTATATTACCGAACAACTTGCATCGTGCGCATCAATGAATCATAGATACAAAACCGTAACATTAACATTAAGATACCACTAATCGAAGGTACGATTTATGTAATCATTTATCATAGTTATTTCAATACTCACACATGCAAAATAATTACACGTAATAACACTAAATGAATGTGTGTAACACAATGCAAGAAAAATGAATACTCTGTACAATAATAATGCATGTTAGATCTGCTCACCTTTACCGCTCAAACACTAATTGCACTGTTCACAAAAATTCTATTACGTACTGGGCATTTCTTTAAGTTAGTATTAGTAATTTGGAATATCGATACTGCGCTTCGTGGACCGTCATATTTTCCCTATGTTTATTATGCGTGACATATTTGAGGTCCTTATTTTAATTATAACACAAATCTAAAAATTGTATTAATTTATCAATTACATCCTAGAAAATAATATATTTAGATAATGCTATTTACAGTCGGGCAACCTGTCACTCATTGCACCCTGGAAGTGGTCGTTATCTTCCGAATTACTAGACCGATATGGGATGCCATCGCTGCCACTGTCGCTGTCGGTAGCTTCCAATAAACCACCGGGAGGAATCCATTGTCGTATTCCGTCAACTGCAACCATGTTCTTGTATGGTATACGTTTTTGCGTTCTGTGGATCCTTCCACCACCTTCACTATTATTTGCCCGCTATACTTCTGTAACAATTTCCAGCTCGTAGCAGCGACGTTTCGTGCTTCTCTATCAGAACCATATCGCCCTTCCGTACACGGAAGGTCTCTTCTGCTTTTTATCGAAATATTTCTTTTGTTTTATCTGCACATCTTTAATCCTCTTGGTGGCATCTCCTCTCATTGAAATTATATCCTTAATCACTTCGGATACAAGCTTGATTGTATCCACCAACTCGAAGTTCCCTCTAGGCCTAGACCGGTATCCGTCCAGTAATTCGATGGCGTTCTGTTAGTGGTTTTTTTTCACCACGGTGTTAATAACACACTACACTTTTGCATCATTCGTGTCCCACCTCCTCTTCCAACATGAAAATCAGAAGTACGTTCAAAATAGTTCGATTGAAGCGTTCATTTTGATCATTGAGTCTAGGTGTTGCAAGGGTATTGTAAATATTTTGAATCCCATGACTTGCAAAAATTATTTGTGGTGAAACAAATCCCATGGTCACTGATACGTCTTTTGGGAACTTCATATGTGTTAAGAATTTCTGACATGGCAACAACGACGTATCGGGTAGCGGTAGATCAGTCCTGTTTCATAATAAGAGTGTTTGTAGAACATCCATGGGTAAATAAATGCTTATTTTCCTGCTTTGATTTGAAAAAGAAGCCCAAATGGTCAATGTTCAATGAGTAGAATCACATTTATTTTCTCTATAGGATACAGAAACTCTTTCTTCCTGACTAACTCTTTCCGTATAGATACAGTATGCAACACGCGATATAACGTTCCGCATAGCACTTCATTCGAGGGAACCAATAATGATCAGTGAATCTTTCCAAGGTTTCCACTGTGCTAAAATATCCTATTTCATCATGTGCTCCTCGCACGACTTGACGTCACATTCCTCGTGTTTCTATATACTTTGGCATTTCTTAGAGCGTTCTCACAGTAAATCTTTTTGTCTTTGTTAGTTTCAGGTGGCTTCTAGAGTAGCATCCGGATATATTACAATTTCGTGATCCTTAATTGAGCAGTAATTTAATGTAAATTTCTTGTTTCCAGTACACTCATACGCTGACCTCCTCCTTTGCATATGATCGTGTCTTGCTTGTTAGAGGGTAAAAATCTCGTCGGTGGAAAAGCTTGGTCAAGCTCATGTTTCCACTTAGTCTAAAAAAACACAAGGAAGAAGATATTAAGCTTAAGGTAGCTATTTATCGAAAAAATGTCATATTTGCAATTAGTCTTCTATATTTAATGCAATTACATCAGAACGAACATTTACGAAATCGTAATAATAGTTGTGGTATATGGATAAAACGGGATCCAATTTCAACAATGAAAACCGTAGCCCATAGTAGAGGGCCCTTTTTGGTGTCGTAAACGACACCTGAGACCCATCAAAATTGATGTATATTTCAGTCAACATTCACCGTAAATGCTGACAAATACTCGTACACCACATAAATTTTCTTCAAAGTTTTTAATTTTGCCGCGACCCCATAAATGTGGCGTACAAATATAGATTTTAAGCAAGATGATGGGGAAAGCCAAAAAGGCACACTGAAACAAGATCGCAGAAACAAGATAACGGGAAGCCAAAAAGATACAGGGTATCAAGATGTCAATAAAGCAAAAAGGCCGTGGTATGCAGAAATAGAGTGGAAAAAGAGGTTGTAACAGAAGCAGGTGAGAAAATCACCGCAAAATACAATTTTTGACCTTAAGCCAAAAAGACATGTAGTGTCCCCCAGGTACCCTATAATTTGAACTTATTTGCAAGAATGCAAATTCAAAACCAAAACAATCACTAAGTGATTTATCTTGACTTTACGGGCAATAATGTTATTATTACTCAAATTAATTGCTTGCCTTACTTTGACTTGCCTGGCAATAATTAAAACATTACAATTTATTGCCAAGTCTGACATTTAATTACTCGCAAACCTCAAATCTGATCAAACGAATTGGCCGTCTAGTGGTGGGTATGTCGTGCTATTTGACTGAGTTACTACTCAAATTCAAATTAACGAGCTTTGCGCTATGGCGGTTCAGCCCGTTAATATACTATTGTTGGAAAGAACCACCAATAAAACGCACTTTATTCATAAATAAATAATTGCTCAAGTACATTAATAAATCAACAAAAAAACAATGAAAGGGTTAAATATGTAACAAACCACCATTAAATCAGGTTAAAGTGCGTACAAAATTATAACATTAAGAGAAAAGATAAATAAAAAGTAGTTTAGTTACACATAAACACAATAAAAAGAAACTCCATGTAGTCACACCCACAATTGTGTCATAAATAATCAAAATAAAAATCAATACCAGATATATGGCCTTTTAAAACCAATCATGAGGGTCTTTAAGGAAATAAGCACATACAGCAATAAAGCAAATTACGGTAATAATAAGGTAAAGGCAAGAACAAAAGAAAATAGACAAGGAATTTACACGTACACAATTGTTTAGTGACTACTAACGTACAAAATACATACGTAAAATTACCATAAATTACGTATAAAGAGAAATTAGTTGGCAGGCAAACCACTCTACTTAAACAAACTGATACAAAAAAAACTCGTTAAAACGAAGCCTTACAAGGGTAAGTTATAAATAGATCATAACATCGTGACCGATATATAAGTTTGAGTGCGTTAGAAAAATACAGCGCCCGTTTCTCGGGTTATACATTCATCTATGCAACAATAAAATCAATAAAAATGAAATTCGAGGTATTTAATGGTCATCTGGACCCATGAGTATGTACACACTCGGCAATTGACTATTACAATTAATAACCGAGCGGTGTCCTGTACCCGTTCGCTAGGCCCACCTCTACACAAATATAAATATAAACATCAAACATCTTTTATCTTTATCTTTTATTTTAGCAGATTTCAGCCCGCGAATGGGACACCTTTGCAAGGCAATGTTTGATTTTTAATACGTTACATAGGCTTGTAAAATGATTTGCTGCGAGCTTTCATTTATATAAAAATACTTTCTTACACTTGAATATATTCGCTTTAGTTAAACACTTTACCACTAACGCGACGAATTAAGATACGCGGTTTAAAACTTGGCGCCGAGACGATTAATTACAGATCAATTTTTGGCAAAATTTACATTAAAACATACACAAAAGGAAAATAGCGAATTAGCGTTTTAGTTTTTGGTACACGACAAAATATTTATAGACCGAACGGGAGTTTCTAATTAAAGCAATCCGGCTCGATCAAAATTTCAACAGCAACTGCCCTTCCCCTTCGATGTCAAAAGTAACCATATCTACTCCCGAAAAGCCACCCCCTTTTTTCAAAAGTAATAAAAAAAAACTATTACATACAGGCACACAGAAACAAGATGCAAGAAGCTAGAAAGGTGCACGGAAACCGGATAGCGAGAATCCAGAGGCGCACGGAAACAAAGTGTTAACAACAAGGTGGCGACATACGAAAGCTGTTCCACATCGGGATGGACCGAAAAACGACTATAAGGCTTGAAAATGACAAAAGAATCTGATATTTCCAGCCCCAATTTAATTTTAAAAGATTTTGACCAATGACGATAACTTTCCCGCTAAAGACGATGTTCAATATTATCCACCGTTTTTTAACATTGTAACTACTCACTTTCGTACTAGCACTATTGTGCATATTAACACTTGATATAGCTACCTAAAACGCACTTCTCAACTTTTTATTTCAGTATGTTTATAGCTTACATTGGTCTATCTGCAGTAGTTAAAAATGTTGTCATACTAATGTTATCGTCTCCGCTAGAGGGCGTTATCTAAAAGCTAATCTTTGTTAACTTTCCGTTTGGCGTACCTACAAATAAAAATACTTGATCGCGACACCAAAAGTAAACAAAAAAGGGTAGGTATAGGTAAATTTCGCTAAATTGAAGTATCAGTAAAACTTGCTATTTGATATTTTTTATCAAACAATATATATTAGCAAACAAATCTGAAAACAATTTAACCAACCTAACCATCAACAATTTAAAAAAATTACAACAAACAACTTTAAGAATGTGATTAGTGTCGCCCCAGATGTTCAAACTGTAGTCAATACAACATTCCAATCTCTGGCGGGTGGATAAGACGGAAGTTTCAATTTCTGCCGCTGAAATGCTTTGTATTGCATTTCGTATCCTTGCGATCATGTCAGCTTGTTGTGGGTCTGTTGGCAAAAACAAGTTCTTTTAATTGCCCCCACAAATATAAATCTAAACACGTCAGGTCTGGGGATCTGGCTGACCAATGAAATAAACTTCCATGTCCTATCCATCTGTCAGGATATGTTCGATTTAAAGAATTCCGAACGTCCCTAGTGCAATGTGCCGGTCACCCAACATGTTGGAAAACATATCACCACGAATTGTCAGTCATACGTCTTCTAAAAGAAGTGGCAATTCGTTTGTTAAAAAATATAAATATCTTTCCCCATTTACACTACCATCACTTCAAAATGTTGCTTCATCTGACCTCATAAAATGTGAAGTATTTCAGGATTTTCTCCTATCATATTTAATAGCCAGTTACAATAATCCAGTCTGTTATTGAAATCTCCAGCATTTAAACCTTTGTGTAGGACTATGTGATATGAGTGCAATCTAAAATAAAAATATTTCGTTGTTAACAAGCGAAAAAAGTCTTCAAATGCTGTAACTTGTGTGATGCTTTTACGAAAGTTTTTCGCCTGGTCTCTCATTATTTTATATTTTTATTATTTGATACCAATAATACAATTTTGGTAATAGTTATTTATGATACAAATAAACGTGACCTTTTATTTTATGAGTGGTGAATATTGCTGAACGAGCGTAGCGTTACAAGTAATATTGTTATGGTGGATTTTCTAAGTAAAATTTATTTTTTTAAGTAATTACTAAACTGAACTTATTTGATGTTTTATTACTATAGCGCGACAAAAAATGACAGACCACATTAAACTCTCGATAAACTAAACATTTTATCACAAATTAATTATGGCATAATGACATTTACTTAGATGTAATTGAAAAATTTAAAATATGGAAATTATAGGCAGGTACTGGCTTTTAAAGATTGCGCACGCGATAAATATTAATAAAAGTTAATAAAACTTGTAGGTAGAAATTTAGAAAAAAGTAGTCCTTTGTGTTCTAAGTTATTTCGAACGGTAGTTTGATTTACTCCCAAGTCTCTGGCTATATCTCGTGTCCTTACATGAGGGTTAAAATTTACATATGCCAAATCATTTGTTATATTTTCCTCCGTTCTACCTCTACCACGTCTTCGATACACGGGAAGATGAACACTTCGTGTAGTACGCAAACGTGGAGCGGTTCAGAGAAATACTCTGTTGCTGTGATGTCTACTGTTTGGGTACTGCAGCGCCTAAACTCTGGAGGCAACAGTTGCATTTCTCATGCTTTCGAAATAAACAACCAACATGGCAAAATATTCTTAACGTTGAGCGGTTCAAAGAAATACTCTGTTGATGTGATGTCTACTGTTTGGGTACTGCAGCGTCTAAACTCTGGAGGCAATAGTTGCATTTCTCATGCTTTCGAAATAAACAACCAACATGGCAAAAGATTCTTCACTTGTAAGAATCATATTTTTGTAATTATGATATGGAAAATGATTACCTGGATAAATTATTTGATAAAAGTTATCGAATAGCGATTTACACTATTGATGATTCAATTTTTATGTAGTGAAATTTTACCAGCCTAATTGGAGTTTGACAAAAAATGTTCACTGTTTACACGTTTCTTAAGATATCTCAGAATAGAAACAAGGTATCGACATGCGGTTTTCGCCATTTTGTTGCTAATTTGGTCTACTTTCATAATCCAAAACTGCATGTTTCCATTTAATATTTTCCAAAGAGAACTAGATTTCTAAAAAAAAATAAATACCGTCCTCTAATATGCACGTTACTTATTAAGTTGCGTTGACTATATAACACTTACATTGGTGGAAAAGAGCTCTTTTCAACAAGACTAAGTTTGCGAAGATCGATTAAGCAGAACCGGTCTTACAGACGTTTTTTCATAACTAGGTTCCCACTCTCCACCACCTCTTATTTAAAAAGATAGACTAAAACTTGTTTAATAAAAAGTACGCAGAATTTTCCGTAGGACCTGATTATCGTAGTTATAATGCCCTTTAATTAGGCAAATTTTGATTTTTTAAAGTTACGCCCTCTAGCGGTGGACCTACAGTTCTATAATTAAATTCCAGGTGTTTCTCAAGGCCACTTTTGTTATAATTTTTTTTTCCCAAAGCTGTACTATAATCCGATTTGAAGATATGGCCGACAGCCGTTCTTATTTGCTCACCTGGTACATACATATACGTATGTGGCCAGTAAGGATTAATCTGTATGCTACTATTTTTCTGAAGAAACTGTAATCACAATTTCAAAGTTTGGTTGCACTAATTAAATAAAATATCTCAGAAATACTTTGGCCCATCCATTTAAGGTACACCAATGAAGTTGGCTTAAACTTTGTTTTGTTTGCGTAATGAACTTTCTCCAATTTTAGCACAAAACTTTGCTAATTTAAATGTAATTTACATACGATTGCATTTTTTATAAAAATAAGATTGTATTAGCCACAACCTCGTTCGTGATGATTAATTACCCAAATTTAGTAATTTGTCGAACAATTTACCCCAAAGACCTGTATAAAATTAACGTTTTTATCATTTATTTATTTTATTTCACACTCTAAAGCTGTGAGAAAGCGCTTAGAAATAATAAAGTGCCAATAAAGCGATGAATGAGATGTATCGTAGATAAAATGAAATCATTGGTAATAAATACTAAAGTAGTCTGTGTATTATCGTTCCCTACGGGAAAACTACAGCATTTATATTGTCCTTTTCGAGCCTTAAACCAATAATCACGTACAAAACTAGAGATGGAAGAGTATGTTTACCTATGCAATGGCTAAAACTGAACTGGGCAAATAAGCATTACAGAAAGCTTTTCTCAGACTTGCTCAAGATGCGAAAAAATCGCTCATAAATACAAATGTTTAAAGACTTTAAACAGGCAATTAATTGGCCATTTTTAGTTTTATCTACTATTTTAAAAAGAAATAATTGAGTGTAATTAAAATATTTATCTTTTGTATAACTAAACAGTGTATTTTCTGTATTAATCTTTTATATAAATTTAAATGTTTCGATAAAAATTACGGTGGTCGTCCTCAGTAAATGGTAATATCTTTCAGAATTACTTGAGATGTTAGAACAAGTTCATGAAATGTGAAAACGTAGCTTTGTATATAAGACGTAAAGAACATATGAGATTTTGTAGATCAGGTCAACCAGAGAAATCTGCGGTAGCTGAGCATGCCTTATATAATTTAAATCATGACATTAAATTTGATAATATGAAAATATTGATAAGGCAAACTCATTATTATCTTCGAATATAACGTGAAGCTATTGAGCTATATAATTAGTTATTAATGATACTAGTTGAATACGCACACTATAATGAAATGTATGTAGCGTTCAACCACGAGGCGTTAGCCGAGTGGTCTAGTTACACAAGTTTCCTTAACGAAGTTCATATCGAACGTGTATCATTCAAAATTTAATCCACAACGGTCCTAATAGTTTTTATTCGCATAGATTTGATTTATTTTAAAATACCAGAAACGTTTTCAGAAATTAAAATTCAAAATTATCAGGTGTCCATATTAGTTGATGTCATGGTAACCGCCCTTGTTAATTATAACAATTTTGACTTAAGCAGCTACATTATTGACGTCCAATTTTGCGCTATACGGTCAGTTTTAGTGAAAAAGAATATTAATATGGATGATTCCGATTCCGAGAGTGTCCTTCCGGATATCGTCAATTTTTTATAATTAATAGTAACAAGTACAAGTGGTGACTTAAGTTTTTTCTTTAATTTAAAATTTGTTTGTTTTTTTGGATTCAGAATGGGACTGAGTGTTATTATGAAGCCATAATGAGATTAAAATGACAATGCTAAATCTGTCATACTGACCCCGTTGTAGATTAACATCTTAATAACTTCAATATGCAAGAAGAAATTCTCCGTTTAAATAGGTTATGGTAACATAATTAAAAAAAGGTACAATGGTACATCTTAATTTTAACCTTTGGTATGTCTCTAGTTTTTTGTGGTGTTTTTTCCTAGACCTTGCAGAAAATGCTCTACCAATTAGATATGTTTACTTACCACAGCACTATAATGATTAAACACATGCAGTATATTAAACGTACTACATTTGTTTTCACTGTAAAATAACACTTACAATTATTAACAAAACTATTTCTTTGTTATAAGTTTTGTTATGAACGAGTAAGTTCAAAAGTAAGTATGTCATTAAAAATTATTATTAATTTTATTAAATGCATAAATAAAAAGTTCACCTTGAGTAGGATTTGAACCTACGACCTGTACTTTGCTAGAGTACCGCGCTAACCATCTAGCAAAGTACAGGCCATAGGTTCAAATCCTACTCGAGGTGAACTTTTTATTTGTGTATTTAATAAAATTAATAATAATTTTTATTTCTTTGTTAGATTTGACAAGATTTTTAATTGATATGTCAAGCTTCTATTTGCGAATACTTCTACCAATTTCAAATTAAAGTTTTTCATTGATTAAATTTTGTTAAATATGTTTTTTGATTGTGACATTTTTTATTGTTAGCATTTTTTCGTTAGGGGGTGTTCTGATTTGTCATCTACAGGCAGTTTAATATTTTCATCTTCGAGGCAGTTTAATAATATTCAATTTATTAAGGATCTACCCTTAGTTTCACTTTCATTGGTGTTTTAGGCATGACTTCAGAAT
Source organism: Vesta saturnalis (assembly GCA_036346205.1). Classification (NCBI taxonomy): domain Eukaryota; kingdom Metazoa; phylum Arthropoda; class Insecta; order Coleoptera; family Lampyridae; genus Vesta; species Vesta saturnalis. The sequence continues at coordinate 2,701,318 of JARFJB010001043.1, forward strand.
TTTCTTCTGTTGCTAAAGTGTGATTAATGAACTCAACGTTTACACTATTTTAAAAACCGGTTTCACTGTTTACATAATTATTGCCAGACTTAGTACTGTTAGTGATATCTGTGGATAGCGTGACTTCATCTGTTAAAGTGCATGAAGATTGAATTGAATTGCTACTTGGTGGAAATTTACAATTAGTAACAATTGAATGCCAGCGATTGCTTCGAAATGTCTCACTACTAGTTTCTATTAGGTACGATTTGAGCTCATCAAGTGTTTTCACAATTTTTCCATACAATTTAAGATCAATCACCCTCACACTATCATTAACTGTTAAATCAGTTCTTTTGTACGATGTCATAAAACAATTTTTTTTCTTTTTTCTTTGTACCTTCCTTCTCTTTCGAAAACTGGGCTAGTATCAAAATTTTGATTCAAAACTTTATATGAAATTGGAAGATATGATCGAGATAAATGAAAATCATCACTATTCTTTAATACGTTTTTTTCAGTTACTGATTCAATGCAACCATTGGATTGAAGGTAATATCGCCTGCTGATAATGTGCATAAAATCAAAGTCTTTTGCAATTTTTTTTTTAATTCCGTTTTAAATTGAGGTGCATTATCCGATGTGACAATTTCCAATATTCCATATCTGGAGAATACCGCTTTGAAATTAGCATATAATTTTTTTTTGTCATAGAAATGAGTTTAAAAATTTAAAAAAACGAAAAAAATACTCGGTTACCAACATATACCCTAGTCGACCGCTGATGATGATAGCTTCGCTATTGAAACGCGTTAGGTGTTTTTTATTTTTTTGTGTGGTACGTGGGTGTATTTTGTTTGTTACAAGTCCTGCCACAGTTTCAGTATTCCAGATGTTTCAAACATATACCAATTATCCTCAAATTTATATAAATTTAAAGCAATTTTTTGCCATATCTGATCCTGAAACTTGTTTTAAACGGTTCTCTATGTTGAACGCACCTAGGCAATTTCGAATACGATTCTATATTTCTTTTGATAACCCGGGCCACCATTCGCTCGACCTCTGCACTTACGAATACACTGAAAACCTTGATAAATAAGTTCTAATGTTTTCGCTCGAAGAGCTTTGGGGATAATTAAGCGTATTCCGCGTTGCATCACATTCTGAAACTTCTAGCCTGTACTGTAATTTTGTTTGAAGCACTTGGACTAACGGTTTATGCCTGTTTGTATGGACTTCCAACTCATAAATATACTCTGAAAATGTATCACAAGACCAAGCTAGCTAGCGTTCCAACTGTGGGCATCGTTGCTCAGTTTTAGAGAGTATTCGTGATGCGTAACTTACAACTTTTTTTTCATTATCGTCTCCTATTTGATACCATCAGGAGAAATTATTGATCCTTTTGAAGGATCCATCTAAACATGGGATTTGTTACAACCGCTTCTTAATTTCTTCAGATACGCTTTTGTGCAATATTTCACAGAAATATTCTTCTTCAATAAGGATGATAACGATTGTAAAATTTGAGAAAGGTTAGCTTTTAAACAAGGAAAGTTTACCATACCTAAGAAACGTAAGAGTTCATTTTTTTCACATGGTTCAGGAAATTTAACAAGAGTAGTAACTCTTTTGGGATCAGCAGAGATCCTGGAATTAATTTTGGAATGACCTAAAAATTCTATCGATTGTACACCAAGAATGCATTTTGATTTAATGTTATGCCTTTTCATTGCATTCGCTTTAAAACTTCAAAAAGAATACCATCATGTCGTTCACCGGTTGGCGCTAGTATCAAAATATTATCTATGTGAAATTTTACGCCATCTAAACCACTCAAAATTTTTTTAATAAAATAGGGAAGTATTCTGGTTCCTATATCTAATTCTTTCAAATGGTGTAATAAAACATTTGACAAAATCCCGGCGTTGTGTCTAAACAACTAAAATATTTAGAAACTTGAACCTGTGCAAGAATTCGTTCAACTTTTCCAATTGGAAGATGAATACGTAAACCAGCTTTATATACAAGCACAATTTATTGTTTTTACGAACAATTACAATCAGACTTGTCATAAAAATGTATCATTTTTTTGGGTAACTCAAATACACCTTACTTAATTCATTTTTAGGGCTTGATATGAAGAAACTTTATAAAGAAAAGTTATCTAAAATTCAATTATCATTAAAAAATGTCACACATTTTCTTAACGGTGATCCTTATTCAGATATTAAAAATTTGAACACTTAAATTCCACCTTAAGAATTTTTTTTAATTCAGTATTTTAAGGTCTATATGCAGATATTTTCATATATTTCAAATATATAGCTGTTTCAGAAATATTAGTTCAAAACCAAAAAAACTTTTAACAAACCCTCTCACCGCCGCTGGTTTTCTCCCAAAATATAATCAGCTTCAGAAGAAATAAAATCAAGCTTAAATTCGAAATTTCACGTACATAGTTTTATCGTTCTGGGTTTGTACTATATATTAACATACACGCACCCGCACGCGCACGTGCCCACATTAGCACACACTCGCACTCACTCACACACGCTCTCACACCCTCACACACACGCACACATACACACACGCACGCACACGCGCACACGCACACATACACACACACATACACACACGCACGCACATGCACATGCAGGCGCACGTGTCTTTTTCTGAACTCATACAATCAGTCTTTACCTAGGTACTGCCTTTTCAGTGTGAGAGACCTTGTGGGGATTTTGTTACCTTTAGCCAATTAATAAGCCATTTTTAGGTTCGTGTCATTCCAGAACAATTGAAACAGTTTTAAGAGTTTGTGTAGATCTCGGCCCACACATACAAAAAAAATATCATTTCAAGAGATAAGGGGTAAAAAATGATCTCTAAAATAGTCGGGATCGTTTTATCTCTCGTTAAGAGAATCATTTGACCCCCTTCGGTATCATTTCTTCTAACGTTAAATATATTTTTAGTCACAATTTTAACCAAATACAAAAATCCATAATTGGATGCAACCAGCGGAAACTCATTCTGCCCAAGCCGAGAATTGAAAAGTTTAAGAGGTCAAATCTTTACATGACGCCAAAGGTTTTTAATTTTCTGTCCAATAATATCATTAACACTACGTCATGTTTTAAAAGAAGAAGACTAATTTATCAGTGGCTTCTTATGATTGATGAACCGGAAATATACTGACTCACTTACCGTAACTGTAAACATGTTCCACTCCCTTGGGAGTTATACTAGGCAGCTAGAGATCTAAAACTCCCTCTAATGTAATTTTAATGTATTTTGACAAATATTTGTAAACTTGTCAGTTGATATATCCATGGTAACCATGCCTATTTAATTTTTAAACAACGTTCGTTTAATGTTAATAACCAACAAAATTTCGTTTACATATTTCATTTATAATGTATTAGTATAAAATAAAATAATTCATCTATCACGTGAGTTATGTATGTTAATAACCTCGGGCAACTTACAATCTGTTGCCCTCGGTAGTTAACATTCTTGTAACTCCCTTGATACATAAATAGCTATTGTTTTCATTTTTTTAACGTGCAAGCTAATGTTTTTTTATTATTTTTTATTTTTCACTTTTTCTGCCCCTCGTCCACCAGTACCACTGTATTCACTCAAAGAGAGAAAATTTGTTATATTTTTTATAAACTTAGGTATATGTATTTAACTCATGAATGATGGCAACCTCCAATACAGGTAATACCTAAGGAGGAACCTAATTTCTTTTGCATATAAAATTATATACCGGTATATTTAAGTCTGTACGATAATATAATTGAAGGAAATAAAGAATTATTATTATTATTACTATCAAGGCCCAACAAAAAATATCGGGCACAATTTGTTTTAAGCACTACATAACAAAAAAAAAGTGATCACCGTATGTGGACGTTCACTGGTCGCACGAAAGATCGGAACTAAAGCCACGTATTTCATTCCCTTCCCAAGCAGGAGGGCGGGCGGCTTGAGCTTTCCAAGCTCCTTCAGACACAATCATAGATTCCCAGCATACATACAGTAGAATCGGATGGAACGGAGTTAGGGTTCTGAGGGGGGGATACTACCCCAGCATTTGCCAAAATAGGTGCACATAGTGTGCGTATACGCAGTGACCATGCCTCTGCATGTGTATGAGGAAAATCCCCTGAAAAAACCTCATACAGGGTAGACGGTAACGGGAATCGAACCTATTACCTACCTACCGAATGCCAAGCAGGTCGTGTTACCACTACTGTACTAGCTCGGTAAGCAGATTTCGTACGTCGAATATTAAGATATGGCTATTGAGGCAGGGTTGCCACATTATATTATTCAGAATAAATTTTAGATTTGGTGAATAAGCAAGGGATCATTTTCAGCTGAAGGGATCAATTTTACCACACTCACCTCTCACTTCGGAGAAAAGGAATGTATCTCTGCCCTGTTTAATAATGCGTGTACACGAAATCTTTCCTGATTATTTAGAAAACGTATTGAAACTATTACGATCCTACATTGAGTCTTGAAAGAGAAACATTGTTGTGCTTCGAAGGTTATGATGTCATGGTTAGTCCTAAGTTTGTGGTTAACATTTTGTGCCAAATAATTTCCAACAATAGTAATCCAACGGTCATTATTTTCCTTTAAAAAGAAGAACTGTAAATAATAAACACAGATTTTTAACTTTTCTTCAAAAAAATCGGAGAATGATTTTATTATCAATTTTACCTGTCTGCACCTGCTACAAAAGTCGAAAATAAAACAGCTTTACTAGTGTACTTATAACATATTTTTCTCCTCTATCTTTTTGTAAACCTCAATAGTGAAAAGAGCTTCTTAGAAATGGAACAAACACGATAAGATTATCTGTATCATATGTCTGTGTATAAGTAAAAGCAATCTCGTTAAACTGCAAGAAACCAATGTTCATTCTCTATTAGAAATATCTAGACTTTTGTAAGCAAGAATGCAAATTTCTATAAATGCCGAAAGGTGGTTAGGCTCCAAATAACTCTGAACTTTATTCACCGTGATTAGCATTAACTTATTTCTGTTAAATAGCAAGTAAGTAATAAATCATATTTCGTATTTGACTTGATTTTTAACAGTTTTCAAATAATATAATTTAAATCTACATCACCTTACAACATTGCGATAAAAACTTTTTGAGTAAGTTACAGAGGTAGGAATTAAGATCATGCAAATTTTAATTAAGGCAGCATTTCCTAGTTTACTGAAAACCTTTTACATTTCTATAACTAATGATTATTAACAATTTTTTTTGTTTTAGTGATTTGTCCAACATAAGAACAATTACATTGCAAGAAAAGAACACTAGTAAAAAGCACACATATGTTACATGACAAATAAGCTGATGTTTAATTTATAGTAAAGAAGTTCTGAACACTATTTGTTTTTAAGGTTATATGTTGTTAATTATGTTTACATTGTTCCTTCTGTATATTTCTTATATTTAAAAAAAATTGTAAATAGTGTTTGCTTCAGAATCTAGTCTAATTAAAATATAAGTAAATTGTATGAATGTGACAAAAAATTCGCTACTGCTATAATTATGCACATAATTTTAAATTCAATGAAAGCTGCTGGTGTCCACAATATTGTGCTCTATGTTATTATATTTTAAGTGTTTATGTAAAAAAGTGATATTAGTTTAATTTTAAAAATAATATTTATTGCATAGTTGAATCCTTGCCATATTTTTTCATGTTTTAGCTTTTAATTGAATAAAGACAGAATTTATTGTAATTGTAAGAACATTTAAGAAGTATGTGAGTAAATGTCTTAATGTTGTTACTACAACTTCTGTTAATGTAGAATTAATTAATAAAGCTCTGGTTCCAATTCAAATTATAATTTTATATTTTCCCGCCTTTAATTGTATTTAAAGAAATGCATGTTTTACGCCCTCTAACAGGGAAATCAAGTAACATTTACATTCATGTCTAAATTAAGTGTATGAAGATTAAAAGTGTTCCAAATGGTTTTAAATACGTTTTTACACGGTTTTTCTGTAAGACTTAGCGAAATTTATACAAAAAAGATGTTGACGAATTCTTAAGGTAAGGTAATTGATTACGAAAGCGGCCATTGTAATATGTATAATTATCACAAAAGTTTGCATAGAAACAAGGGTATTTCTATAAAATACCTGCAAATAACTTGATTTTTTAACATTCTTTGTAATTTTCATTACTTAAATGTGGTTTTATTGAAGTTTAAGTACGTATTAAGGCATATAAGGTTTGGCGCCTTTGTTCTTTATATTATAACCTCACTTTCCTAATATACTTTGTATTACAGGTTTAATCATTTACGTTTATGAAGAATGGAAGTTCAATCAACGTATAGTAACATTCCATTATATTCAACACTTATGCCTTGGAGTTATTCATTACTTTGGACAATGCAAGAAATTATTCCGGGATTATTCTTAGGTCCGTATTGTGTTGCGTTAAAAAGCTGTCGTAATCAATTATTAGATCAAGGAATTACTTATATTGTATGTGTACGCCAACCTGTAGAAGCGCATTTTGTTAAGCCTCATTTTAATGATTCTATATTCACATACTTAACCTTAGATATTGTTGACATGACAACTGAGAATATTATTCGTTTTTTCCCTAAAGTAAAACAGTTTGTGGATGAAGCATTATCGAAGAATGCAAAAGTACTTATTCATGGAAATACTGGTACATCACGAAGTGCAACTTTAGTTTTAGCATATGTTATGGAAAAATTGGGTTTAACATGCAGGTATGTTCGAATATTTTAATTAAAATTAATTTCTTACTATCTTATTGTAGAGATGCGTACACATTAGTGAAAGGAAGAAGGGCTTGTATCAAGCCCAACGAAGGGTTTTTTGCTCAATTGGTTGAATACGAACCAATTTATAAAGCAAAACAAATATTAGAGTGTGGGGAGTCATCTTCGGATAATCAACGACATAAACGTAAAAGTGAACATCTTACAGAAGCAGTAGATGTAGATCTCATTCAGCCACCATCCAGTCCTGTAAATGGTGATCACGAAGATATGTGTGTGCAAGAGCTAGAACTTTACTGTAAACAATTTAATTTATTATGATAAACAATATAGGGAAATTTTAAAGATAATCTGTATATATTTAACATCAAAGTGTCTTAAAATGGTTTTTGGGTTTAGAAAAGAAAATTGTAAATATTTTGAACTATTGTTGTTTGATAAACTGTTATTTTAGTTTTAACTTGTGATTAAAAAAAATGTGACAGTATTTTTAATATTATGTTTAAGAAAACGTTAAAGTAAACTAAATTAAAACAAAAGTTGTCAAGATTATTGGCTCTTTTCTTTTAGTAAGGCTTGTAAATTTGTATCTATGTTTGTTATTTAGTTTTATTTATTAATCTAGTCAGTGTTTTAGTGTAAAAAATTAAATTACTAGTGTGCTAAGTGAAAATTTAAAGGAAAAATTTTATTACATCTAATAGTGCCTAAAAACTATTTTTAAGAAATAATATTTTTGTACTTTTATATTTTGTTTTGTTCCTTAAATAAAAGATTTTATTAATTAATGTGTTTGGTTTATGTTTGACAAGTTATTTCTATAGTTTATATATTCTGTATTTTGATCAAATTTATTAATCCATAGCGTGCTTGTAGTGTACCAAGGTACCCTATCCTTAAAAGCTAATCTGAAATTACTCTCAATATTTTGAGTATTGAGCGGCATAAACGACTTATATTACGTAAATTATTTGTGTCGAAACTAGTTTAGATTAACAAAACTACTGTAACCTAACAGTAAGCGTATGTGTATGTTTCCCGGTAAATGTGCATATACCCCTTCTGTTAGGTTACAGTAGTTTTGTTTAATTAATGTAAACTTTCACCATTGTTACACATAATAAAATACTTATCTTTTGTTGGGTTTTGTAATGGTGTATGTTAAATTATACAATCTAAACATTTCAATAACACAATTATCTTCATCAGTAGTAATATCTATTAAAATTCTTAAAAATGTTGAAACAATTTTGTCAAAGTTGAAAAATTAAAACAAACATTAGGCTGCTGTTAATATAACAGTTTGAGAAACGTATAAAGCCAACTATGGAATTAAATTTTAGTTAAATAACTAAAATTTAATTCAGTTTCTCAAACTGTTATATTAATAGCAGGCTAATGTTTAAGTTTTAATTTTTCAACTTTGACAAAATTGTTTCAACATCTAACAATTTTAATAGATAAGATTACTACTGCCGAAGATAACTGTAAGTGTCATCGAAAGGTTTAGACTGTATAATTTAACATACACCATAAAAAAACCAAAAAAGTAAGAGTACTATAGCTATGGTGATACTAACCCACTTTTGTCACCAGAAAAGTAAGTAGATTTGAGAAAAGTCACTAGATTTGTTTTCAAGGTGAAAGTCGCTCATACCCCACTTCTAACGTACTTTTGTCACTAGAAAAGTAACTAGATTTGAGAAAGTCACTAGATTGGTTTTCAAGGTCACGTATAGCTAGACGGATCCTAACTCACCGTGCACGTACGCGTCCCCCGCTTCAAAGTTTATTTGGCTGAGTCACGTGTTGATTCCTATGCAGGGGCATCGTATTACAGTGGTCAAGTTCATTAGATGTGTGGGGAAGTCTGGCTCACGTGGCAGGAAATTTTCAAGGTTACGTTGTTCAAGCAACTCTTAGAATCAAAGTTCTGGTTGAATTGAGTCAAGGTCATGCAGGAGTATCCAATCTTATTCGATCTTTCCCGATCTTATCCCACCTTATCCCTATAGAATTAACGAGGAGTACACACGACTGACTAACTGCTTTGACCTTCAGTACAAAATTCATATACTTTGATTTAGTATCCTCTTAGCGATATTTTCGACCTTGACTCAACAGCATAACGCACTCTCTCTCTCTCTCTCTCTCTCTCTCTCTCTCTCATCAAAGACATTGTTCAAGATACAAATCTACGTCTCTTTAACTTATATGAAAAATAACAACAACAATTAAAATTTTTATTTTTATTTTAATTATACATCTTTTTCTAATCGAGAAAATATAATTAGTAGCTGATTAACACCCTTGATATTCCTCTTCTTCTCCCTCTTCATCTTCAGTGGTATCCCCACCTTCCCACTCCTTCAAATCTAGAGTGAACTCTTCTAGTTGTGCCGCACTTTTGTATTAAACATGTCAAACAATAGCGGCGCTTTAAATACTTTTCGCATAATTTTACGCCATTTTTATATTTACCTGCAAGTGCATGACATTCCTCTTCCGTATAAAAGTGTCCTAAACCATATACTGCCTCATGATCAGTATGAAATTCCAATGTCGTCAAATGTTGAAGTACACGTTCCACGGCCATACGTGCATCTACAGCTTTGGTCCACGATTCAGCTGCGTAGCACATCCCAATATTGAATCTATTTTATTTACATATTACTACTTAAATACCTTAACAACTTCCACATCTACCCACTCCTTGCTTATGACCTAATTTCTATTTTTATATTTGACCTTGATTAACTTCAACACAGAAATTCGTATAATGTGGTTCAGGATCACCCTTGGGATAGGATCGGATATGATCGAATAAGATCGGATAAGATCAGATAAGTTCGGGTAGGATCGGATAATTCTTCATGTTTCCACAAACTGTTTAGATTTCCCAGAATTTCCCCTACTGATACCCACGCAAAGCCAGTTATAAAATTCATTGATTAGGAATGCTTATTTCCAAGAAGTTGACCTTGAAGAGTAGGATCGGATATGGTCGGGATACCTCTGCAGGTGGCCATTGATTTTTAGGAATTGATACGCGGCCTTACCTTAGCCAAATTTCAAGAATTGCTTGGTGACCTTGAATAACCTTTGAAGCGGAGGACGCGTACGTGCACGGTGAGTTAGGATCCGTTTAGCTATACGTGACCTAAAAACCAATCTAGTGACTTTCTCAAATCTAGTTACTTTTCTGGTGACAAAAGTGCGTTAGATGTGGGGTATGAGCAACCTTCACCTTGAAAACAAATCTAGTGAGTTTTATTAAATCTAGTTACTTTTCTGGTGACAAAAGTGGGTTAGTATCACCATAGCTATACTACTAAGTATTTTATTAATCTAAACTAGTTTGGACTTTTACAAATATGCCATAAACAGTTAAGGTACGATTATTTTCAATGTATTCATATTGACGCCTACAAAGCGTAGTCTTGTTTTTTATATGTTCACTTATGAAACTAAAACATTGATAAAATATTAACAAAAAGATACACGCAAAACATATAGTCGTTTATTCCTCTCAATACTCAAAATAGCTGCTATATTTTCAAACCCTTTTTTGTTAATAACTTTTTAACGATGGACGGCTAAAATCTTCGGAATGTTATTCAGGGTCATGACCTTGCCAATATATGACAAGGTCATCAGAGGGTGGTGCCTTTTTGTAAAGAATTATCTGAAGTGATTTGCAATAAAGCAAATTCAAGAAAAAAAATTACATTGACTTTCCTGGAAATAATTAAAACATTAGAATTTATATACAAATCTCATAAGTGAAGTCACTTGTGTCATAATAAATCAGAATAAAAAGTGTAATACAAAACACGTGACTCTTATACAACAAATCATGCTGGTGTTTAAGTTAATACTAAGGTAAAAACGTAAATTATTAGTCATCGAACTTCTAGAAGATTCGAGAAGGGTTGCTTGCGTCATCGGTACCTATATAAGCAACGCTGCAACGTACGATGAATTCATGGAGTTAGTACTTGTTATAGTTATGTTTAATGTTTTATGTAATATTATTATTATTATTATTATTATTATTATTATTATGAGCCAAGTGCCAATATAACCTGTGTTCGGTGTTCCATGTTCTGAGTCTTCTGTGCTGACAGCACAGTGCTGTGTGAAATAAAACATCAAAGCAAACAAATAGCCACTGCCAAGGCCAACTGCCACAAACAACTAAGGACTAAGGTAATTTTACTTATTAGTATGTTTGTTTTAGAGTATTGTAAGATGTTAAAATTTTGATGGGTGAAAAAAAAGGAAAGATTGCATCACAAGTTTCAGCTAATAATAATAATAATAATAGTTTAAAGTTAAAACTGCAAAGGGATTTTGATTTGTACTTTCTTTCACGCCTTTTACTTGTTTCCCCATCAGTGTCCGAGCAGTTAGCTTCGGTGTTTATAAATTTGTTTTTATTTGCGTTGCAGATTGTGGGCGGTTTGAACATGAAGAAATTCAAAGACATACGATTGTTCTTCAAATCTGCCACAAATCAACCCGACAAAGATGAGACTGAGACAAGGCAAACGTCTACTCCAGTATGTGACTCAACAACAAATATTGAGATAGCGTGTGATTTAACACAATCTTCAACTTCAAATATAGAAAATGTTGGTGGAGGCATACGAGAAGATGTAAATAAAGCCGCTGAAGAAGGGCAAGGTAGCAAAACATTGTTTTTCCAAAAAGTTCATTTGGAGATAGACGAAGATCGTTTTCGTCTCAATTCTTTGATACTTATCAGTGGCTTGAATATAGTGTGAAGTTAGATAAAGCGTTCTGCTTTGTCTGCAGACATTTTCGGCATTCTGCAAATATTCGAGATCAAAATGAAAAGTTTTCGATTAATGGGTTCAGTAATTGGAGGAAACTAAGTGAGTCGCTGAAAAAACATGACACCTCTTTGGCTCACAGTGACTGTATGCAAAGGTTTGTGGGCTACAAGCATTCCTTGAAGGCCGGAGATGTTCATAAGAAGCTAACCATAGAACATGAAGAAATGATAATACAGAACCGAGATTATATAATAAAATTAATCGATATGATTTTATACTTGACACTAGGGCTGCCACTCCGAGAACACCGAGAAGACGCAACATCTACTAACCGAGGAAATTTTCTGGAGTTGGGTGAACTTATGGCAAAACATGACACGAATTTTTCGATGCATCTAGACAGACATATCAGTTATTGCAGTTCCAAAATACAAAATGAAATAATAAGCATCGCATCTCAACTTGTTATTGAACAGATTGTAGAAGAAGTGCGGCAATGTGTTTTTTTTCGATAATGGTTGATGAAGCTAGGTGCTACAAACAAGAACAATTGTCCGTGGCAATCAGATATACCGTAGGCTTGGAAGTTGAGGAACGTTTTCTTGGTTTCGTAGATTGTTCTTCTTCTAGAGATGCCGAGAGTTTAAAAATACTTATTAAAAAATATCTAAGTAAATGCAGTTTGTTGAATAACGCCATATTAATTGACCAATCTTATGATGGAGCCAGTGTTATGTCTGTGAAACACCAAGGACTGCAAGCCAAAATAAGGGAGGATCATCCACAAGCCATTTACTTTCATTGCTTGGCACACAGGATGAACTTGATAATTGTCGACAGTTGTGCTAAGGTGTCTACTGCAGCTGCATTTTTCAACACTCTGGAGGCAATATACGTCCACTTTTTTCAACGCGGTCATCACTCTCATCTCATAAACACCCGTGATGCTGGGAAGTCTTAGCAGTACCAGGTGGAGTTGTCGATATGAAAATTGCAAATCCCTTTTGAAAAATTTCCAAGCAATTCGAAATGCTCTGGATGAGGAAATTGAACAAGGGCGAGACAAAAATTCTGTAGAAGCACTTGGAATACAGGCATCAATGATAAAGCCACAATTTATCGTTTGTTTGTTCGTCTTCCATTCAGTGTTAATGGTCGCAAATGTACTGAGTAAATATTTTCAGAGAAAGGATGCCACACTAGGTCAGGCTAGTGATATCATAGATAGCACTATAAGTAGCTTTGAAGAGAAGAGGAACAAATTTGAGGACCTGTGGAGTGAAATAGAAAAATTCTCAGGAGAACAAGACATTTGTTTGGAGCCTTTAAGGATTTCAAAAAAAAGGAAGCAACCACAAAGGCTTAATGAATATCTATCTGACTCAACCCTGGGTAAATCATCTCTGATCGACATACCTGCAGGAACTACAGCTCCCGAATACTGGAAAGTCAACATTTACTACCAAGTCATGGACAACGTGATTGGCAATATGAAAAAACGATTTGAAAATCTTCCCCTTGCAAGATCGATTGATTCCTTTATGAAGCTAGATTTGGATCAAGCATTTGAGTTCGCCAATTATCAGAGGGCCTTCAATATCGAAATCTCAACACTTCAAGCTGAAGTTTTAGTGATACGAAATTTATTCAAAAATAAAAATCTCGAAATCACGTTGGAAAATCTAAAAGTTCAAGTGAAGGGGGATCTGACTCCAAATCTTTACAAATTACTACAAATTGCTGTAGGCCTTCCAATCAGTTCAGCTGGTTGCGAAAGAAGTTTCTCCGCTATGAGGCGGATAAAAACATGTCTGAGAACCACAATGGTACAAGATAGATTTTCAAATTTATCACTTCTCTGTATCGAAAATGCTTTAGTTAAGCAGAAATTGTCAGCTGAACAAGTTCTCTCTGTTTTATAAAACAGATAGAAAACTAAAATTAGTTTGAAGTTTTTTATTCATACTTATATGTTATATTTCCTAAATAAAATGTGAAAACAAGAAAGTCTTTTACTTAAAGTAGGTATATGACAAACCATGATGATGAAAACCAAAACTGTTTAAAATTGAGAGTGAAAACAAGATTGACGTAGTTTTCATGCGCATGCATCTATAAAAAAGTGGTGTGTACGCCCCAACAAAATTTTTATACGCACCCCTCCCCAAAAAGAGCGCGTGGGGCCTGGCCCCCCCCAGAAAAATTTTGTAGTTTCCCCACTGACAAGGACAGAAAATAGGCAAGGAATTTAGACATGCACAATTGTATATTGAATAAAAGCACAAAAATACATACACACACTTACAATAAGTTACAGACACTCAATTCTAAATACGCCGACTGAATCAAAGACACACAAAAATCAGTAAAACAAAGCCTTGCAAGGGTAAAGTTCAAATAAACCATAAAGTGACATAACCTACCCGCGAGTAACGACACGAAAGTTTGAGTGACTGTGTTACTAACTGCAGCATCTCTTCCTCAGCTTACACGTTCATCTATACTTCTCCTCTACATTTAAAAACAATAAGAACGGGTTGGTTTAACAGTAACAATGGAATTTGAGATGGTTTTAATGTTAGCTGTGGTTTATCGTGTCACGTTTGACCACACATTATATGCTCCACACGAGCGAACGTATTAGTAAACAGTCAACAATATCAACTCATACCAGCAATGAGGAGGGGAAACTTCTGTCTGACGCGAAGATTTCGACTTAATGCGCCCGCTTGCGAGATGACATATTGGCAATTAAATTACTACCCATTTGTTATCAAATGACAATTCTGTGCGATTTACTATCTCGCAGCAGTTAAATATAAACTTCTTGCAAGGCAATGATTAATTTGAATTGCTTGCGGCGACCTTTAATCTACATTCAAATCCCTATTTACGTTTGAATATACTCCTTTAATTAACCATTTAATGACCAACACTTACGCGGATTAAAACCTCTAACCTTACGATTATCTATCAACGCTTTTATTTACCCGACTACTTTAATTTTGTGAAAAACACATTAAAACCAACAAAAAAAAAAGACAAATTCGCGTTGTTTAGTTTTACTAAAACAGAAACGTTAAAATTTTTATAGCCACAACTGTTTACAATGATGGCTTGTAATCAAACAATCAGAACGGTACGACTTAATCGAACCTCTAACTGCAACTAACTGTTTTTACTTCCAAATCCACTCCAGCCTTTAAAAGTTATAAAAAAACAATAAACATTATGTGGGAATATTTTCATATTTATTATTAAAAGTATTAATTTTTAAAATATGCACTCGTCCGCAACAACTCGAATTTCCAAGTAACAAAGACGCCTTTTCATTTACGGTATGATCCGATGAATTAATTAATTACTAACTGGCGACGTTTTTAGTAAAAAGCCGTGTGTATAGCAAATTTCAACGATTCTTCAAGGTCTTTCGGTAAAGGCAGTTTCGAGAGAACACCTGATTTCTACCCCAACATACGTTTTTCTTATTCATTTCCATCCTTAGTCAAATATTAGTTACATAAAATAAAATATTCCGAAAAACATGATCAAATTACGACTTTATCACCAAAAGATTAAAACCCATTAATTATCTTTTCTGTCGCGGTAATTTATATTTTTGAGTGTTAAAATCTATACATAAACTAAACAGTTTTTATAGTTACTACTATAAACACTATCAATTCATTCGTGACAATGCCTAGTTCTAAAACTAGATTAGGTTTCACTGTACGATTATCAAGTGTAGGGTCTGATGGAGCAGCATCCTTTCTGATTTATTAAAGCAACAAGCATTTCTTTAAAAAATTAATGAGAAACTGGAATAGTTTTTAACAATTCTGTTGTAACTGTGCAAAGCTCTTAACAGTTATACAAAGGTTATCGCTTTAGAGCAAAAAAATGGATAATCTACAATCGAAAAATATGAAAATGAAAATACTAACGAGTTTATCACAACCCTAATAAAATATCAAGCTTAACATTTCATTGAATACCAATGACATCGACTGTTCTCATCGTGTATACCCTTTGTCTAGTAATAATAAACCAAAAGCCATACCGGTCAAATTTGGTACGTGTAGGAAGAAGGCAGAGGTTTAGAAGAACAATAAAATTACTCAAAACAACCGGTTTTGTAATAAACGGAGGACTTAACTAGTCAACATTACAAATTGTTATAATCGTGTATTATTAAATATGACATACACTCTGGATGGTCGAATTTCTGTACGTGCAGATGACAAGATAACTAATACAAGTGAGATCAACGGCGATGAACAGTAACTGCTTCCGACATTGATGCTGACCAAGTTACTATTTTTTCAGTATTTTGTCATTTTAATATTAAATTTGTATATTTTAGGTTCATTAATAACATTTACCTACCACTTGTTTGAAATACGTAGACGGACTTTAATACTTGTTTACTATTTTGCGTTGTTAAAATGTAGTTTCTATGCTACGCAGATATACATATTCAAAAAGTGGGTACGAAATTTTGATTAGCGTGTTACGTGCAAACTTCAACTTTGTACCCAAAACTTACCATAACAGAGGAGATACCTTTATAGGACTGCCGGTAGCTCGGTCACGGTAGAGGTGGAGGGATTCTATAGTGATGCAGATGGTATCTGTAAGCTTAAAGAGAAGAGAGGGCGCCAGCTAGAACAATAAATCAGCCAGCCCTAGATAAATAGATCATTTGCCACTTTTCTAGCCAAGCAACGAATATATGAAAGGATCTGAGCGCTAGGAAAAGTAGTTGTAAAACAGAAAGTCCCCACGACAAAAGCGGTATATTAATTACAAATAATGGCAGTACATAGTTTGAATTTGCATGTACACACACATATAATTTAATTTATATTCCCCAAAAAGTAAAAGGGAGATAATTTCCTAAATAAATAATTCATTCAGTTGTGTTACTCAAATCGTTAACCACCGAGATAATACATAGAATATTTGTGCTCTTAAGTGCACAATATAGTAGCCACCCAAAGAGTCTAATACTAGAATTTAGATAATGAAATCAAGTTAAATTTACATCCAAAAATGGCAAAGTAATATACAGAATTTCAAAGCTAAATTATGCTAAAACATAGGTTTATAGTCTTTAATAAAATACAGTAAACAGGCCATTTAAGCATTCTCCAATTTGTAAAGGCACATTGAATAAAAGATTTTAGTAATAATACAATTGCTATGAATAACTTGCAGTAAACAAATAAAACAGAAATGATCAGGTGGTTTATAAAATCTTTAACTAGAATCTGTTGAGCTGAATGCATCCAGTTACACAGTTTCTTACAAAACAGTGTTTAAATTCATAGATTACCAATAGGCATGGTAATTTTTATACTCAAAAATTTACCCACAGCAATTTCATGTAAAAGCGCAAAAATTTGTGCAATAACACTTAAAGTTTTATCACAAACATATACATAGGTCTATACAACTTATAGGATTGGTCACAGATTAATCAAAGCATTAAGGTATCCAAAGACACCGAATATGAATGGTTTATAACTTATCTTTCATATCCCAGCCTGTCGGAAAGTTATAATTTCAAGTATTTCACAGGTGTTCCACCCTTGGAAGTCAGATCTCTTGCTAATTATGTAATAAGTAACACACTTAATCAGCCAAATGCTGGTATGTACAACTATGTACGAATTATATACAAATGTACTACAGCGTACCTATATCCATATTTACATAGCATACAACAAGTATATTTAGATGGTGTACGAAAAGTATATTATATGGCGTACAAAAAGTACCTCTTCAATGAGGTATAGAATCAGAAAAGTATTAATTGTAACGTTCAGAAATGGATTCAGTCAAGTAGGAGTATGAGAACAGCTGATGACTGTCTCGAACAGCTAAATAGTAATTGCTTTCCCCAGCGAATCTAAAGTGTAAAAACAACTTCGTGGTTACAGAGAAATTTGTGAGGCTAAATCTAACCCATTTAGCTAATTGCTTTAATGATCTTCTTAAAGCATTTAGTTCATTAAATCGAACCAGATAGATTGTCTGCTTTTAGTATTTCCTACATATATCCGATATAAATCGTTTGCATCCACTAATTATAGCGATTCGGCACAAAATTTAGAAAAATGTTATAAAACCGATAACAATCGATGGGGTAAATAAAGTCCAGCAATTTACATTTTTCTTTCAGGATACAAAAAAATGGCTTTTCTTTCGTCAACCAACAGACAGGAAGTGAAAGTAAAAGTCAAATATCCGGATGTCAAACCGATATAAACCAGTGACTCCCAACACATGAAGTTGAAATATAACTTATAAGTGACCATCAAAAAGTTTACCCAACCACTACAGAAATGTTTTTGATTGTGAAGCGTAATATATTCAAGAAACTACAGACATAAGCTTAGAGAAATGTCATTATTTTTAGAAAAATAGAAAGTTCAAAGAACTACGCATAATCCATTAATTTTAATAGATCGCAAAAATTTACTTAATCGTACAGCAAAAGTAACGAATGTAACAAGCGCTATCACATAGTTACACTATATTCAGTGTATTTAATGAGATATAAAAATAAATTTTTTAAATGATTTAAAAAAAAATTCGGTTTTTTTTTCAACTTCATTCATAAAAATTTTCTTATCAAATCCAGAATCGGCGAACAAGATTTAATTGCATACGAAGTTAAATATCATGCAGGTTAACTAAAGAAGTCTGGGTAAAGACAGGTATTAAAGAAGCAAAACGGTTTATTCCTGTACACAAAATAAACATTGAGTTGAACTTATTGAAAAGTTTGCCAGCTTTCCATGCCCTGACAAGATGTGATACAACTAGTCAATTTGTGGGACTGTACAAGAAATCGTGTTAGAAAATATTTTTATCTCAGCATTTACTGAAAAATGTAGGAACTTCGGAAATGTCAGAAACACTGTTTAGTCAAATGAAAAAATTTGTTCTGAAACACCATACAAATAATGACGACAACGACTGCATAGATCATCTAAGAGGTATTTTAGCTTCTTCCAAAAATATCAACAAATTACCTCCCACTGAAGACAGCCTATTACTGCATTGTAAGAGAGTCAATTGCCAGGCATACATTTGGTTACATAGCTTACAATCTAAACTTGCCATTCTGCATCTCTTAAATAATGGTTGGCAGATGCATAATAATGAGTACAACCAGTGCTTACAACATTGTCGGAATTTCCTACTCAAATGAATTTATTAACGACTTGCAGTTGTATAAAAGGTATGATATGCAGTATATATTTTATTTTTGGTAATACTACGTAATTGTTTTTCTAGGTTTTAGATCATGAAACTGTATAAAACTAAAACTATTATGCATTGGATCTTGCAAGTGTCTTGGACCAACAACAATTTGCAAAACCACAAAACAACACAATTTGGAATCAGATGCGGATTCTACTTCCGACAGTGAAATAACGAAGCTATTCTATACGTAATTTATTTGAGTATCTTGTTGGCAAATGCTAGAAGCGAGGGTGTCGACGGTTGGAATCATGAAATGCTTCTAAATAAAATTCATTATCTACTTTATTTTTTATCCGATTTTAACAAATAACAAACCATTAGAGACAGAAAAGAATGGAATATTTGATTTATTTCAGGGTATTTTTTATTGGAGTTTCCGTTTTTCCGTAATGGTGATGAAGAACAATTGAAAAGTGTATTTCAAGCGCAATTGTGATGGTTTAGCCGGAAATCGCATAAATATATTCGATTATGCATTTAAACTAATGTAACTTATGAAAAGTAACTTTTTATTAGGACTGTCTGTTCATAGACGATCCGCCTTTAACCAGATGATAGAACTCGTTTTGGGGAATAAATCATTCTTTGAAAATTTGTTTACAAAAATCCTTCCCCCACTCTTCCCTGGTACGATTTTTATAATGCCGGGTACATTTTACTCAGAAACGGGTACACTATCACCTGAGTGGGTCAAATCATTTTAAAGTAAAGGTGCTGACAGATTGGACGATAATGATCGAAGTGCACTAAATTTTGAAAAGAATGTGTTGGTACACGATCCATTAGATAGTTAATTGACTTTGTCTAGTATACTTTATTAGTAGTGATTAGGGGCCGGTTCTGGACCAATTCAAGGTCACTCACCCACTGGTGGTGAAAAATGTAAACTTTTGGATCTCTTCAAGGTCAAACTTTTGGCGGGAAATTTAAATTTTTGGAGTTCACTAAAAATAGAAATTTCAATGTCATGTAATATGATGATGACATTGCAATTTCTATTTTACCTTTTGACCTTCACATACAAATTTCCCGCCAAAACGTTTGACCGCAGAGTGACCTTGTAATATGATGATGATGACATTGCAATTTTTATTTTTAGCGAGCTCCAAAAATTTAAATTTCCCACCAAAAGGTTGACCTTGAAGAGATCCAAAAACTTACATTTCTCACCACCAGAGGGCGAGTGACCTTGAATTGGTCTAGAACCGGCCCCTAATCACTACGTTTATTAATTATTTTTACTTTATTCTAATGAAATACCTCAAATAGTATAATAAAATTCTCTCCAAGTACGATGCCCGTTGCTTTGCTCGTGTACATTTCTATACACGATCTTTAATAAGCACCTTTGCTGTGCTTCAAAACTATATATTAACACAAAATTTTGATCTAATAGGTCTTTCTGAAACAATCAATCAATACACCCTGTGGTAATTAATATACCCGGGTATGTCTTAATTAGGAATGATTGTGTCTGCGCGAGGAGGTGAACTAGAATTTTACATCAAAAATTGTTTTCAATACAAACTTATTAAAACCAATCGGTTTAGAGCAGTTATGGATTAGTTTGGTTATTCAAAACCAACTTTGTACGTAGGTGTGGTTTACAAACCTCCAAATGTACATTATTCAACATTTGCTTTCATTGATGGTGCATTATCCTTTATCTCTCCCGTGTCTCAACATATAATTATAAATTATAATTCCGGTGCAATTATTAAATGGTCACATTTTGTTGAAAATTGCATCGTTTGTAATAGCGCAGTGTCAATGGGTTATAACCTACATAACCTGCAGGCTACAAAAATAACATACCAACCACCTGTTAGATTTCAAGGATATTGTTTTTCAACCGTTATCATTACGACAATCAACGTTCTCTAATTTTTACAAAATAAATCAGAGTAAATAAGTAATTGTATATTTTCTAATCAGAATTTATTATAACGAAAATAATTTTCATATTACACCATGTGATTGTATGTGACGACGTAGCGGTAAACACTCCTGGCGAGGATAGTAGCTTTCTGGCAGCGACATAGGCGTACATTTCTGAAGAGACTATGGTTATTAATAACGTAAATATAACCAAACAATAAACAATTAAAAACCATTTTTTTACTAAAAAGTGGTAGTAAAATGCGAAACAGTATTTGCGCTTTAGGTTAACAAACAGACCAAATACGAATTTTCTAATTTTTCTAAGAGATTTTGCAAATAATTAATGTTACGTCTATGGTTTGTTTACTTACCGGTGAGGTAAGGATACGACTTACATAGTCCATTTTTCTACATACTACGCACTGTCTCACCATTATAAAACTTAAGTTATACTTATCATTATAAACAACAAATTCTTGATTAATCGTCATTGTTTTAGTTCGAAATATAATGATACAATCAGAATTACTTTTGTGTAAGTTATAAGCGTTTTCTACTTTTGTGATCTACCTATTAATAAACATGCTATTATTTTGCCATTAACATTGTTTTTTCAAATTTAAAATAGCGCTCATTTAGTCAATATTGGATTTAGAATAAAAGTCGAAACATCAAAATTTTTGGGAAAAATTTGTTAAATCCGAAGTGATACTCAAAACAGGGGTTTCTATCAATAAAAAATGAAATTGTGTTGCACATGCGCAAGATACATGAGTTAAAAAAATTAGCTATTAGAATTATAGGTCCAATAGACTAGTTTTATGTTCCACAAACAGAATTCACTAATATATAGAAAGTGGGCCGTGTTTTCACGGACACACTATACAGTGTCCGTCTAAAAGCCCTCCCCCCCACAATATTATGTGATCGATAAAACTGAAATTAATAAAATTTTGTGAAACCTGACTAAAGCACATATACTACATTTTTGATGGTATTCAGTGACGTAATCATTAAAAATGGCCATTTTGTAAATAAATTTAAATTGGATCATATGGCGAGTAATACCTCATTTGAAAGCTCATTCCAAGTCATTTTCAACGACATCAACAACATTAAAATATTACCCAAAAACCCGAATTAATGTTTTGAGGTTTTTGGATTGAAACTCACAAATCAGTAGTAATATTTTAATGTTGTTGATGTCGTTGAAAAGGACTTGACACGAGCTTTCAAATGTGATATGATCCCGTTTTAAATTATTCATTTGAAAGCTCGTTCGAAGTACTTTTATATTTTAAATGATTACGTCACTGAATACCATTAAAAACGCATATGCGTCTTAGTTCAATTTCCCAAAATTTTATTAATTTCGGTTTCATGATTCACACAATAGGTTGGGGCTTTAGACCGGCACTGTATAGGTGTTATATATCATAGTGCTAGCGGGGGTAATTGGGTGGATCGGGTAATTGGGTAGTCAAATTTTTAACTTCTTTTATTATTTGTATTTGTTGATTTTTTTAATTTTCATGACATATATGAAAAGCCAATCTCTCAATCTTGTAAACTTTGCCGAGCTTTCACATAAAGTACATTTATAATTTTTAACACGTAAACTTCTTAATTTTTTGCAATAAAACGATTAAAAATATATTAAAGAACATAATCAATGCGAATTACCCTCTTGTGGGAAATTGGGTCATAAATTATAAAATTGCCTTATAACAATTCTCCTTGTTTAATTCAATTCAAAAATGCATTAGTAGTCCTATGTGAGCTACAGTCCAACTAGGTTTGTAATGTTTCTATTTCACCCCTACCATCCAATTACCCCATGTGGGAAATTGGGTGGGGTCTAAAATTAGTTGGCATTGCTGTCCGTTTATTTCAGCATTCCCTACTTTTGAGGTCATTAGTTGTGTGTTGTTTAACAGGTGCTGTGTTAACATGGTGTCAAAATAGTATTAAAACAGTAATTAAATTTTGTTAAGTAAGACTTTCAAGATGCCTGCAAATTATAAAAGAAAGACTCCACCAAAATATGATCTTGAAAAACTTAAGTGTGCAATGGAGAGGTTTAAAAAAGGTGCCTCTATTTATCAGGTATCAAACACGTTTGATATAGCGCAAAGCAAACTGAAGAAGATGTTCAAGGAGCGGGGCGAAAAAACTTATTTCTTGTGAAATTGAATAGGATTTGGCCAATAATACTGAATACCTAGTAGACCTACAGCACCCTCTGACCAAGGCTGAAATATCAAGCATTATTAAAGAGTACTTTGTGGTTAGAAAATTACCTAACCCATTCTCTAAAACCAATAAAGCACCTGACAGGGGATGGTTGGAAGGGTTTTTTAAACGCTACCCACATCTTGTTAAAAGAAAAGCATATCGCATCCAAAAGGCTACAGTTCAGTCAGCAACTCTAGAATCTTTTAAAAGTTTTTTGAAATACTAGTAATAAAATAAAAGAAGTTGGCATCACAAATTCAGCCCAAATAATAAACCTGGATGAAACAGGGTACTCCAGCTCTCTAAGTGGAACTGTCATTGCGGAAAAGGTACCAAATGTGTGTCACAAGTCCACGGTGGATCTGGGAAAGAAACATTTAGTGTAGTAGGAACAGTGACAGCTAATGGCCATATATTCCCTCTTCTGATTATTTATAAAAGAAAAATTCTGTACACTTCATAGTGTGCAAACGGTCCTAAAGAAGCAGGATATTTATCATCAGAAAATGGGTGGCAGGACAAAAACACTTTTTTCTTCTATTTTAAGAAACTCATGGAGTAGACGAAGGACTGGCCCAAACCTATGATGGACACAAGAGTCACATGCAATACAGAGTAAGTGCAATCGCTATAGAAAATAATGTACCCCAGTCATCGAACAAATTACAACCACTGGATATTGGTGTATTTGGTCCTGCCAAAAAGGTGTGGCTGCAAATTTAAAAAAAATTCACGAAAAACTTCATACAAAACTATAACCTAGGAAGTTTTCCCATCTTTGATGATGGAGTTAAGAGAACATGGGGTCTTCAAGGAACAGAATATAATAGCTGGGTTTAAGTTAATTGGGATTTAGCCAGTTGCACTTAGAAAATTGCCACCACAACTGGATGCTCCAGCACAAGCACTCACAGATTCAGTAACAAGTTGTGTGCAATCTCCAGGTGATCCACTTTTGCCAACCACTTCCTTCTGATAGCAAAAAATCTGTCTCTATCAATAGATTCAGCAATTGCAGTCACTTTTGTAGTTTTAGCCCAGTACATTCTTAATCTAGGATTAAGTATTTTAAACACGACATAAGTATTGCACATCCAAAAAACCGTTTAATTTCCTTTAAATTTTACTTTAATGATACTCCTTACAATTCCATAAAACGAGCGTTGGTAAAGTCACAGTATTCTTGAAAATCTGAATCATTAAAATACAGTGAAAATATTTTTTATGTCCCATGTCAATCGTTCTTCATTTGTATCTTCTACCTCAACTTCAAAATTGAGTGCGAAAAATGTGTCAGATTTTTTTCAAAATTGTTTGCGAGTTAAAAAAAGTTAGATACTACTCTTATATTTTAAAACTTAGAGGGTTGTGACTTTGGGGTATTACTAACCATGAAATGTACCAATGTAGGCCGGACGTGCAATTTCAAATATTTTTTGTGTTTGGAGGAATCGCTGTCAACTTAAGAATGTGCAATTAAAAATAACTTGATTTTTCCAAAGAACCAACTATTTTTCTATATGCCATCAAATACGAAATTTTATTCATCCACAGTGGTTGGTTGTTCGATGTGTAATTTTTCCTTTTCCTACATAAAAAGAAACCAATTGGGGTTACTTCCGAATACCTCCCTGGCCAACCCGTTGGTCCGTCCTTTCCTATCCACTTTTCGTTGAATCATTCACAACACGGGCACGGTGAGGAGGAGGAGTGGGCCATCTTCAAAAAGGTCAAATAAATTATTGTTGCGGAAATTTAAGTACGTGTTCGAATTTAGAACACCGTCGAAAAAAAATGAACCAACCCATTATGCCTGCCCAGACATTAACTGACCACTCATGTTGACTATGAACTGTGAAATGATGAAGGTTTACATCAGACGAGTAATCAAAATTATGCCCGTTAACAAATCTACTGCGGTGAAATGTACACTCGTTCGTAAACATGATACTATCCAACAAATTTCCATTTTCATACACTTTCGACCTATCCAATTGCAAAAATTAGTTCTATTTTGGAAGTCCTGTTCTTGGAGCTCTTGATGTTGTTGAATGTGATAAGGATGAAAGTTGTTATTTCTAATTATTCTTCTAATAGATGTTCTATTTATTTCAAAATCTTTTTCGTGTACATGCGGATTTTCTATTACTTCATTTAAAATATTGAATTCATTTTCTTCGCTGAACACAGTTTTCAGTCTTTCCTGCTTCTGTGGAGAACAACACTCCCTGTCTCAATAAATCTTTCCAAAAGATTTTTAAAAGATTCTTCCCTGGGATGACGATCCCGGTCAGGATATCTTGCTTTGTACATATGGACTAACAAGCAACGGATTTTTAGAGCATTCTCCAACAATAAAAACCGTATCAACCATTTCATTTTTGGAAAAATTACTCATTGCACTCAATTATTCAATTAAATGTTAATTACTAAACAAACATTGCAATCAGAAATAACAGCGCGAGCTTTACTCAACGATAATAAATAACTAATGTCAAAGTAAAGCTAAAGTGACATAATTGGTTTATCTTTCACAGACTGCTAGTTACTCATAGAAACTGAAAATTGAAAAATACGGCAAATTAATCAGAAATTAAACGAAATCTACCGAAGATAGATAGCAATAAATTTATATCGTTAGAAAGGTAAATATATTACGCATTTGAAGCAACAATGAAAAATTGCCGTTCCATTTAAAAAAATCAAGTTACCAATGATTAAAATAATTTTTATTTTTATTTTAGCTCGTAATTTGGTTTTTTGTGTTTATGTGTTTTTCTACTTAATACATGTTTTATAATGTGAATCGTTTTTTGTTTATTTTCCACGGGTTACTAGATAATACAAATTAAAAATCGAAAAACACAGCAAATTAATCAGAAATTGTGAAATAAAAGAAATCTACCGACAAATTTATCGTTAGAAAAGTACAAAAAATCCGTATTTAATACAAAATGGCAGTTCCATTTGAAAAAATCAAGTTACCATGGATTGAAATTTTCTAATTTGACAAAGTAGTTTCTCTAAACTCTAAAAGAATTCGGATTAGACCGTTTGGTCTACGCTAGTACATTTTATGTCTAGTAACATCGCAGAGTCATGGCCTTCTAAGTTTTGTGTTCACAGCGATATTTAATTTTCTTCAGACATCTAAAAATGGTGAATTGCGGCTTAACGATTCGTTTTAGGTACCATATATGATACATAGTCGCACTAAAATTGACAAAGGACTCCAAATATGCAATAATATACAGGGGTTCCATTAAAAAATGCAACTTTGATATAAATCGTCCTGTATAAATTTTGCGATTCAAGTGAAAATATTTTAGGTTTGTATGGTTAAGGATACCCCACGAGATACCATCAACAAACTTTGGAAATAATCCTTAATAAACCCACAATATTCCACCCACACACTATTGGCCCAACCTGTATATATGTATATATGTATGTATGTATGTATCTATATATATATATATATATATATATATATATATATATATATATATATATATATATATATATATATATTATATATCATCAGTACCATCGTTGCTTATGTGGTGAAATTGAAAGTTATGAAAGTTTAAGGTTTGCTTCATACACAAATCTTTTAATTTAAGAAAATCATCTACTTCTGTACCTATCCTCCGAATGGTTTTGTTTTAAAACATCTTCTAAATGAATCAAAGTTTGATTGGAATGCTCGGGAGCAGTGAACAAACGTCGCAAGAGACGTTAAATGTTTTTAATTTTAACAAGCCTGCCGTAGCCCTACATATGTTTGCTAAAAATCATGTAGTAGATAAGGTATTCTTAATTAAGCGTGTTAGTAATAAGCACGAACTTGATTGTTATAAAAGTTTAGAGATCTTCAAAAACAAACAAATCCTAATGAATAATGACGATCAAGAACCTTTAGGCTACTCAAAACTCATTAAACTTTCATAACGTTCACTTTCACCAGATGAGCAACGAAGCGTTACTCGCTGATGGTATATATATATATATATATATATATATATATATATATATATATATATATATATATATAGATACCCATTTTAATATTTGCATTAAAATTTTTTAGTTAACAAAACAAACTATTTATTATACTAAATTACAGCTAACTGTTTGGGATTTATGATAACTTATAAATATTTGGCTAATTTAATTCTAACTTTTAAACATCACGTCTTCTAAATGACCTCCACCAACTTCAACACATTTTTCAATATTAGATAAAAAGTGGTTCATTACACGGCGTAGCAAACCTTCGTCTATTCCTTCAACTTCTTCACGAATTTTGACTTTGAGTTCCTCGATTGTACCTGGACGACTCGCAAACACTTTGGCTTTTAAATGTCCCCACAGGAAAAAATCGGGTGCCGTTAAGTCGGGGGACCTCGAAGGCCAAGGCAAATCTCCGAATCGAGAAATGAGTCGGCCATTAAACATTTCTCGCAGAACACTCATCGAGTTTCTGGCGGTATGAGCTGTTGCCCCATCTTGTTGGAATAGTAAGGCATTGTTTAGTAATCCTCGTATATTTAATTCTGGAATGAGGAATGTCTCTAGCATGTTTACGTAGCGCTCGGATGTTACAGCGCGGTTATTTTCATCCTCAAAAATATGGACCAATAATACCAAAAGATCCTACTCCACACCACACAACAACAATTGGATTATGGAGGTTTTGTGTAAAGATTTCACGAGGATTTTCATTTGACCAGTATCTAAAATTCTGTTTATTAACCATGCCGTTCAAATAAAAATTTGCTTCGTCGCTCATTAGGAGACTGTGAATTGCTCCTTGATGTAAATCCAAAAATTCTTGACAAAATGCTAACTTTGCTTCTTTATCTTGATTGCTAAGGTGCCATTTGGTATTTATAGGGATGAAATTTTAAATTCCTTTGAAGAATTCGATCTAAGCTTCCCTTTGATATTCCTAGGATAAGGGTTTGTCGATTAGCAGACCTTTTAGGACTTCTCGTAAACGCAATTCTAACTCGTTCAATATTTTCTGGTATACGAACTGTTCTTCGACGTCCAGGCGTCTTCAAATTTTGTACAGAACCATTTTCACGCCAATGACGAACCCATAACTTAACAGTTTTACGATTTGGCGCGTGACCCCTATAGTTGTTATTAAACTGACGCCGAAATGCACGCCTAACTTCTTCTATCGAATTGCTTATGTAAGTTTCTACATAAAACACACGTTGTTGGACTGAGTAATCCATGAAAGTTCAAACGGATGTTGAAATAATATCTCAAAGCACAAAAATTAAATAATTATTGATGAAAACTAACAAACTTCTCGTAGTAAAATGACGTTACACGAAATTATTAATTTATAACTTATTTGTGACAGGCGCCTACCTGTTTCATAATTAACTTAAATCCCAAAGACTACAGAAGATAATCCCACAGAGAACAACTTCTTTAGTCATCTCGTAGGGAATTTATTAATAAAATAAAATGGGTAGTCGATTATGGGAACCCAGTATATATATATATATATATATATATATATATATATATATATATATATATATATATATGAAATTTTCTTTAGTTATGTGAATGATGTCAGGGTGAATTAAGATTTTAGTTAATTCTTTTCAAGTATCTTTATTAATTTCCGACAGTTTGATATTCAATTTGTTTTCTAACTATTGTAATCACCTGAATAAAAATTACATTTGCTGTGTCATTGACTCCAAAAATGAAATAGTAATACTGTAATAGCGTCAACTTGGTTTAAAACATGTGGGTAGCGGACCGCGAAAATTTTACTATTGTAATAAACGTTTGTCAAATCGCCATTGTTACCGCGATACAAACGATAATTAGTGGATTTTTTTAATATTTTGATAATACGTCGTAATTTGCTAATCTTTTCAAAATATTTTATTTATATATTTTATGTAAGGAATGTATGATTGTTTGTAACTAATATTTGACTGAGGGTTGAAAAACATGTGTTTTGAGGTGTGACTAGCAGGTGTACGCTTAAAAGAATGCTTTACTGAAGGGACGTAACGAATCATTGGAATTTCTTATGGGCCGATTCTTAATGTAAAAATGTCACTAGCTTAATAAGTAATTGTGTCGGTATAGACCACGATCAAAAGATATCTTTGTTTGTTACTTGGAAACTCGAGAGCTACATGTAGCGTTGTTACGGACGAATGCATATTTTTAAATTAAGATGTCACGCAATAATCAATATGAAACTGTTCTAACGTAAATTAATGTTTCATGTTTTTATATTATTGTTGAAAAAGGGGGGTTGATTGCGGGAATAAAGATGGTTAGGTTTGAAATCGAGGGAAAATTAGTTACAGTTAGAGTGTCAATCGAGCCAGATCGATTTTTAGTTAATTAGAAACTCCCATTGTAAACAGTTTGTCTTTAAAATATTTCGTGCGTGTACATTTTCTTTTGAATTAGCCAACACTAATTTGTCTTTTCTTTCGAGTCTTAGTTGTAATGTATTTTTCAAATATTAATCTACACTTGCATGCATAGAAATCGGCTTCGAATCTTTCTATCAGATTAAGAAAAAATATATACTGTTTGAAAGACAATTTCATATGCTTTAATGTAAGTTTACATTTATTCAAATTTATTTCGGTTTCTTAGTGTTAAAATTGTGAAATTAACGCATGAAACAAATTATCGTTTCTTGTTACTAAAATAAAAGTGGTTTACTGATAATTACAGAAATTAACTCATAATTTTTAATAATGGGTATGACCCCTTCTTGCCTTAATAACATCCCTCATACGATTCGGCATAGATCTAATCAAGTTCGCAATTGTTTCTTGTGGGAAGTCAAGCCACTCTTCTTCTACTGCCACAATAAGCTCTGGGATCGAGGTTGGGGCGCGAAGTCTAGCACGAATTCTTTGTTTTAGCTCATCCCATAAATGTCCGATTGGATTTAGATCGGGACTGCATGCTGGCCAATCCATAATCCGAAAACCGACTTCTGTAATGTAGTCTTGCACGATTCTTGCGGTGTGCGCCCTAGCATTATCATGCATAAAAATAAATTCGTCTCCAATGTAATCGACGTAAGGTACCACATGAACTACTAAAATCTCCTCGATGTACCTAGCACCAGTTAAACCTCCTCTACCGTGACCACGGTCGTCCCTTCGGATGAAAACAGGATCGGTTCGTGCTCCCATAGATATTGCACCCCAGATCATGCAAGAACCACCTCCATAAGCAATCCGCTCTTCAATGCAGCATTCTGCAAATCGCTCTACTGGTCTCCGGTACACTTTTACTCTTCGGTCGTTGCCATAGAGGCATATCCTGGTCTCATCTGAGAATAGAACAGAACCCCACTGTTCCAATGTCCAATTCAGATGATCCCGTGCGAAACGCAGGCGTGCTTGGCGATGAGCTGGAGTAAGTTTTGGACGAAGTGCAGGGGTTTTACAAGTCGGGTTACGTTCCTTAAGTCTTCGCCTTACTGTCCACTGACTAATAGCCACTTCTTGTATTTCACGGAGTTGCTGTTGCACTTGGACCGCATTAAGGCGACGATTTCTTAATGTTGTTGACACAATAAAGCGGTCATCACGATCCGTTGTGTATCGTTTTCTGCCGGTTCCAGGTCTCCTATGATTCAGTCTCTTGATAACGCTGGTAGGTTCTTCGAACAGCTGCGCGTGTCATCTCCAGTTGGCGAGCAGCAGTTCGCTGGCCAAGACCATTTTCAATTAGAGCAATTACGTGGGCGGCTTTTTGCGATGTAGTATGCATTAACCTAATACACTTTTAAACTAATCAAATTGCGAAAACTAATAATGTACAAATTTCAGTTGGAAATGCAATAAATTCAATCTGTCAGAAGTTTGTTATTCGCGTTATAATTACAACTTAAATACATTTCATTTATTTACCGGTTCCTATGCATATAAACGCTAAGCACTCTTGATCAATTTCAACTTCTATCAAAGCATATTAAATTGTCTTTCAGACAGTGTAGATTTTTTCTTGATCTGAAACGAAATATAGTTAAAGTCAAAAGTTTACAGTGGGCCGATTTCTATGGACGCAAGTCTATAAATAACAGTCACCCGTTTTGAAGTTAAACCGCGTAGGTTAACGGTTTGTGTCTGTGATCAATTAAAGGAATTCAAGTGTAAGTATTTTTATATAAATGAAAGCTCGCAGCAAATCATTTACCAGCCTAGATAACATATTAAATATCAAACATTTCCTTGCAAACGTATCTTATTCGTACGCGGGTTCATTAAACTGAAATCTGCTAAAATAAAAGACACTACAGGGTCCTCTCACTCTGGGATTTGTGTGAATTAGCATTGTTTTTTGTTGTTTATATTTATATTTGAGTAGAGATCGGGTGGTGAACGGGTACAGGATACCGCTGACATTAAATACCTTGAATTTTATTTTTATTGTTTTTATTGTTGTATAGATGAATGTGTAACCTGAGAAAGGCGCACTGTATTTTTCTAACGCCCTCAAATTTATATATCAGTCGGGTAGGTAGAATTGTTTGCCTGCGAGCTGATTTCTCTTTGTACGTGCTTTATTGTAATTTGACTTGTGTTCTGTGCTTTAGTGGTCACTAAACAATTGGGTACGTGTAAACTCCTTGTCTATTTTCTTTTGTCCTTGCCTTTACCTTATTATTATTTGTTATTTATGACCCAATTGTGCATGTGACTACATGCATTTTTTTTTTATTGTGTTTATGTGTAACTAAACTGCTTTTTATTCATTTTCTCTTAATGTTATAACCTTGTACGCACTTTAACGTGATTTAATGGTGTTTTGTTATATACTTAAGTTTTTTTTTTTTGTGTTATTTGATTTAATAATGTACCTGCGCAATAACTTATTTATGAATAAAGTGGGTTTTATTGGTGGTTCTTCTCCCAAAGTAGGAGATTAACGGGCTGAACCACCGTTGCGCAAAGCTCGTTGATTTTAATTTGAGTAGTTTCATTTTTTTTACCTGTTCCTCATGATGCAATACTTACCTCATCCAGCCTACCACATTCAGAGAGCACAATGTACCTACTACTAGACAGCCACTTCGATTGATCAGATTTGAGGTTTGCGAGTAATTAAGTATCAGACTTGTGAATAAATAATGTTTTAATTATTGCCAGGAAAGTCAAAGTAAGGCAGGCAATTAATTAGTTATAGTAACATTATTGTCAGTCAAGTCAAGATAAATCACTTAGCGATTGTTTTGTTTTTGAATTTTCATTATTACAAATAAGTTCAAATTACACTTTTCCAAATAGGGTACCTGGGAGACGCTCCAAACACTATATATTTTATAAAGAAATGAAATATAGAATCTTTAAAATTAAATTACCTATGTGTATATGTATTGGAGTTAATGTGAAAAATCTATGTGGAAATGGAAACGACAGACCCTCTGGTAAAATACTTATTTTATATGGCATCAGGTGTAAGTCTTCTTAGAGAAATTCAATTTACTCAGTATAATTTTTAAGAGTGGGTTTTGCCAGAGTTAGTAACGATTGAAAATGCTTTTATTAAAAGCAAAGCGACAGCATTAGTTTAGAAGTATTTGTGGTTATTACGAAAAAATTCCATGATTTTGTTAATAAGATGTCTTAAAATAATGTATTTTTTATTACATTAAATTTAAAATTACATGGCCACAAAACATATAATACTATGCTAATTAGCTAGTCTAATAGATTTTAAAACGTATGACAAATAACCACGTGTTTAGGGTACAGAAAAGATGATACAATGAACATATAATATATATGACTTGATGAAGTAATAATATGTTTCAAAAAGTACTCTAAATTATGTACTTATGGTGATGTTTGCACATAAAATCTTTACACATACTTTTAAGTAATTAATAATTTTTTATGAAATCTTTGACTCAGCAATTTAGCCACAAAATTCATTCTTCATTTCTCTTAACCAGTATGATACAAATTGCAAGTTTGATATGAATATAAATTCGAAATAATTAATTACGAATACATTGTATTTCATTCTTAGCAACAATTCAATATGCTTTGAAATCCATGATTTTAAATTTAAAATAATAATCGACAATGCAATGCACAAACACTTTGCTCTACATATAAAACACACCCATTGTTTTAAAGAAAGATATACAAGTATTCAAACTGCACCACAATCATTGTGCTTGCATCTAAAATAAATACACTTTAAAAAAGGCTGTGTTTGTAACAAGCTGAGTTAATTTTTAGTAAATGAAAAACGACTTTGTACAAAAAGCATTCTTTTTTAGATTACACATGCATTACATAATCTAAAATTATTTTATGGAGGGTCTACATTATATAGGTACCGTACATCTACCTACGCTTTAAGATATCGCAATGATATTCGTACTTGTTTCTACTATCTACTATTACGATTTACATCTTAATACATATATCATTACAATATCCTACTAAAGTTAGAATTAGTATGATTACAGTTATGCAAAGATGGACTCTCATATGCAATAATTTTTTTAAAGCTAAAGTTAATATAAAAACTGTCATCAGTTCTTATATCACTTATTATTTAATGCATACGATAGACTAAAAAATTATTCTTCGAAATTTTAAAAATATACTTAAATAACACTGTAGTTTTATGTGTATGTAAAATTACACTATATTTCAATTATTATCAAGTTGCATTAAACAGATTAAGTACAATTTAAAACAAGTATTTTACAAATATCGCACATCAATTAAATATTAATTGGAATGATTCCATGTAGGTATTCGAGATAATTAAGTAAATACTAAAAAAATATATATATAAAACAAATAAAAAACGTGGCGGATATATTTTGGTAATCGTAAATCATGTGTCTATACCGAAGTTAACATAATTTATAGTATACTAAATTTGAATAATTCTATCTACAGGTACTTAATATATTTTCTTTTTAATTAAATTACATTTAAAAGGCGAGCATGCACATAGAGCATTGCAGATATAAATTTTACACATTTAAAATGTCACGATCTGAACTCGTGCGTGCTAAAAAACTTTGCATGTAGGTAGGTTTGAGAACTGAATTGTCATATTTTATAAGTTTTTCACTATTTAAATAAATGCGTACATTCATTTTTAATCAGTTGGGATCTAGTATACAATGTAGACTTCTTATAATACTGACACGAATAATTAGCAATAGTTTGCATTTTGAAAATTATTTATTTAACTAACTATTGGACGGGTATAAGTAGGTAGAACGATCGTGCAAGTTTTTATTTAGTGTTTAAAAGCTTACAATTTTTAAATTCACTATTGCGATTGTTATTATTCATCTACCGTTGTACCAGTATCCGCCACTAATATTAAACAATAATTAACATCTATTGTACAAAAAGGCTGCCAAGCAAAATAATATCAACCATATTATAATTTAAATTAAAATGTCCAAATTTTAATTATAAAAACACAAATTATTCTTTTACTTCAAAATATTTGTATGTTGGATTTTCGTATCCATTTATTTGCATATTGGCAACATGCCGTTCTTCCGGCGTTGCTGCTTGATCTACTTCTACAAAACCTTGCCCTTGTGGTGATCGGGCTGATCTACGTCTTGCTACTGCAATTCCTACTACTATTGCGGCCATAAGTGCCATGCCTGCGAATGCAAGCGTGAAATATACACTTTTACCATCTCTATGTCCGTACACTTCTCGACGAACTGAGTACGTCTAAAAAATTTAAAAACGAATAAACATTGTGTTAAAAATAACGTACAAATTCATATTTTTTAAGACAATTGAAATTTATGAACATTACACATGCCGATTTTTGTTTTCGCTAGAAACATTTTAAGCAAAAATCCTTTACTTAGCATTGAAAGATGGCGGCAGGGCGCCATGTTCCAAAAACAAAATGTTTAAAGCGGGTGTGACCCAAAATTATACATTTTAGAATAATATATTAAAACACAAGTTACAGAAGGCCTTCATTCCAGCACCAGTCGAAAATTCATACACGAGCTAGGAATCGACGAGTGTTTTATACTATTTTCTATATTTTGACTCTATTTTTATAGTTTTCCATTAAATAATGTTGAAATTTCACAAGAATTCATCTGGGGAAATTTCTTGTTATTTTTTTGATGTTGGCATCTCTGACATTTAACAAATGTCAACTTTGAAATTTTAAATAAGTTTCGAATTTAAATCTATTATAACATTCTTCAAAATATCTGATCAAGAAGTGCTAGAGTGACTAACTCCACCAGAACTACGGGAAATAGCCGAAAATACAGTTAAAAATGTAGTATCCTTAAAATCTAAGGCAATCTACGAAAAAGAGTATGTGAAATTCTCAAATTGGCGTATGGAAAAAAAAGTTACCACTGTAACAGAGAACGTTGTTACAGCATTTAAAAACAATGTTAGAATGACCTCATTCTAACACTGTTTTCAGTGTTGGAATGGAGATATTCTATTGTCGAAATATAGAAAAAAATATTCTAAGAAATAACTGTGAAAACCTGACTTTTTTACAATATTTAATAACCATTATACAGCCTTTAGAAGTTCTGTTTGTCCAGCGCGTGACGTAATCCCGAAACCGCAGCAGGTCTGTATACGCGTTTGTACGAACACGTCAAGTTTTGCATTTTAGTTAGTTTTATCGACAGTGGCATTCGGATTTGAGCCGCGGTAAATGGAAAATGGATTGAGGCGTATTACTGAAGAGAGAACGAAGGAAAGTGATGATAATCAGTTAAAAATTGGGTGATTAAACAATACAAATTGGTCCAACTACAGCAATGGTACAAATACCAAATGCAAGACAGTGTGTTTGTTGTTGAGAAACTGAACTGATAAGTACCAGGTGTCTGATTAAGACAGGTAACCCGCCATATCTCAGAAACTACTTATCGTACAACTTAGGGAAAAAATCTGTATAACAAAATCGCATAAGAGAAACTGCTGGAAATTATTTTCAAGTTTTATACTCCACCAATAGAGGGCGTAGTTCACAATAATAACACAAATATAGTTTTTCTATAATAAATGCACAGTAATAGTACCACAAAATTGAAATATTCGTAATCTTCGAATCATATGACTTAAGTTTGCTCCAGTAATTTTTCCTCTATCCTGTAAAATAAGTGGTAGCGGCGAGTGGGAAAACTGACTCAATAAAACAGTTAACTTTTGTGCCGCTTTATGGAATTTGACACACTTAGTACCTATCATTTGAAAGATAATTCAATGCCTAATAAAATATATCATTGTTTTATTCCGGTTTTTTAACGATCGCTAGGTGGCGTTGTTTGAACAATTGTTATTTTTTCAACTTTTTTTGGGAATTTTCAAATGCGATACTATATATTTTAATTATTTACTTGAAAGAGCATGGTTTTGAAAAAATAATGGTAAAAACCGCATCTCAATATCTATTTTCTAAGCGAAGATACGAGAAAAAACAGGTATACTAGGGGAATGAGTTTTATACTTAAATAAATTGAAAATTTTACATAACCTAGTAGGCGTCCGAATATAAATTCTTATGCAGGTATGGACAAATATTATCGCGGGTCTGACTTATAATAAGTAAAAGAAAGACAGTTCACGTGCTAAGTGAGATAGAATACACAACAAACTAAAAGCGCTGATGTCATACATGCGCGTCTTTTGAGCAGACTAGTATCAATGGCACATTTAATTGCTACTGTCAACGAGAATTGAAAATCAGTGTTTTTGCAATGTTTATAAATCTACTAGATTATGTAAAATTCTCAATTTACTTAAGTATAAAACTCGATTCCCTAGTATACCTATTTTGCTCGTATCTTCGCTTAGAAAATAGATATTGAGATGCAGTTCTTACCATTTTTTTTTCAATTCCATGCTCTTTCAAGTAAATGATTAAAATATATAGCATGGCATTTAAAAATTCCCCAAAAAAGTTGAAAAAATAACTATTGTTGAAACAATGCCACCTAACGATCGTTAAAAAACCGGAATAAAACGATGATGTATATATATATATATATATATATATATATATATATATATATATATATATATATATATATATATATATATATATATTATTATTGGCTTTGTCTACAGAATCAGCAACTACCGATCCGTCAATAGACGTCAGGGAGGGCAATGAGGATGTTCCAAAGTTTTTTCTAATGGCTTTAAATAAAGACCAAAATTTACGACTGCCTAAAGGAGATGTAGCTAGTTCGCTGCATTTTCGTTGTTCGAACAACATTTTAGTTTCAGTGATTTCACTTTTGCAGATATTTTTAGCACCAACGTATTCTACATGACTGTCGACCGATTTATTAGATTTCCATTTAATGTAATATTTATTTTTTAAAGATATTGCATCATCACAAGCCTTATTGAACCAGGGTTGGGAACGTGAATGACCTGTACGGTACTGTTTTTTGGGAATATATAACTCCATTCCCATGAGGATGACTTGAGATACTGAAAGAGCGATGTCCGAAGAAGAGGACGACTTAAAACAATCTTCACGCCATGGAAAGGTTTCAAAGAAATAACTGGTAGGAGTGAGTGGGAAAGCTGACTCAATAAAACAGTTATAACTATTGTGCCGCTTTATGGATTTTGACAAACTTAGTATCATTTGATACTAAAGAGCATAAAATAACATGGATGATACCGGGAAAGACGGAACGAGATCAAATCGATCATATAATAATTAAAAAGAATAGGCAGGAAATGGTATAAGACGTAGGATCTTACCGGGGAACAAGTATAGACACAGACCACCAGTTAGTAATAGCAGAAATGAAACTAAGGACAATACAGAAGAAAAAAGAAAGCAGAATGGAAAGAAAATGGAACACAGAAGAACTAAGGAAAGAAGAAAGAAAAATAGACTATGAAGAGGAAGTAGAAAGACAGCTAAAGACAAAAAAGCAAGACAGTAATATAAAGACGGAATGGAATAACATTAAAAATAGTATAACAAAAGCAGCAGAAGAAAAAATAGGAAGACATAAGGGGAAAGAAACGAAAGGTTTGATGCTATTTGTGAGATGGCAATAAAGAAAAAGAGGGAAGCAAGAATTAAATGGCTACAAACAAGTAATGTAAATGACTATAGAGAGTACAAACAAAGGAGAAAAGAATCGGCAAAAGTAGTAAAAGAGAAGAATCAAAAGTGGCTAGATGAAATGATGAACGAAAATGACAACAGAAATAATACAAAACTATATCAGAGAATAAAGAAGCAAAAAAGAAGAAATAATCTAAAAACATAGATATGACAACATGGGAAAGTTATATGAGGGAAACGACAAGAATAGAAGTAAACGAAGAGAGTGAAAGCGAGGGAAATAACGAAGAAATAGAAGAACTAGCGGAAGAAGAAATGCATATCATAATTCAAGAGCTAAAACAAAGAAAAGCAGCAGCGCCAGATAATATATGCAGCGAACTGATAAAAAGCGGAGGAAGGGAACTTGAGAAAAGAATTTTTTAGCTAATGAAACAAATATGGGAAAAGGAAGTCATGCCAGAGGAATGGAGAGTAGGAATAATAGTGCCGATACCGAAGAAAGGTAATCTAAGGATATGCGAAAACTATAGAAAGATAACTTTGCTGAATACAGCATACAAGATACTGACAGCATTAATTCTAAAAAGAATAAAAGCTGTAACGGAGGAAATGATTGGACAATACCAGAATGGATATAGACAAGGGAAGTCGACAATGGACGCAATACATGTGGTGAAGCAAATAGTAGAGAAGTGTTATGAACAGAATACAGAAATAGAAATAGTATTTATAGATTTTCGACAGGCTTTCGACACACTTAGTAGAAGCATGATGAAGGCAGACGGAAAGAACTTAGGGATACCTGAAAAACTGATAAAGCTGATTGGAATGATAATGGAAGGCTTAAAAACTGCTGTGGTGACACATGAAGGACTAACGCAAGAAATACGTATAAGAACAGGAGTTCAACAGGGAGACGGTTTGTCAGCCACACCATTTAACATTGCGATAGAGGGAATTATCAGAAAAGCAACGCGAAAGGAACGATAATCGAAAAGTGCGTACAAGTAATAGCTTATGCAGACGACATTACGATAATAGCAAGAGATAGGAAGAGCTTAGAAGAAACAATACAGATCATTGAAAGAGAAGCACAAAAACGAGGACTGGAGATAAACCAAAGGAAAACCAAATATATGAAGGTAACAAGGAAAGAGAGAAGAGAAAAAAACAAGAGACATAGATATCGGAAACTACTGAATGGAAGAAGTAGATAGCTTCAAATACCTTGTAACGATAATAAATAATAGAAATGATAGAAGGGAAGAGATAGATCAAAAGGTACAACACTGATATAAGGTATACCATAGTTATAAGATGATAATGAAAAGTAAATCGATAGCAAAACAACGAAACTAAGACTATACAAAACGGCTATACGACCGGTAGTAACATATGCAGCAGAAAATATGTGCCTGATAAAGAGAGATGAAGAAAAATTAAAAATTCTCGAAAGAAAGATAATAAGGAAGATATATGGGGGATATAAAATAAATGAAGAACAATACAGAAGATTAACAAATGACGAAGTAGATAAAATATTAGAACGGGAGAATATAGTAAGGATAATGAAACCAAAATGAATTGGATGGTATGGACACATAAATACAATAAGCGAGGAATCACTAGTTAAAAGAATAACAAAAGTGGAAACCAGTAGCATGATCAAGAGGAAGGCTAAAACTGAGGTGGGAAGGTCAGGAAATTGAGGACATAGGTAGCATGAGAGTTACAAGATGGACAGAGAAAATGAAGAAAGGGAAGAATTGAGAAAGGTATAAAAGCAGAAGAATAAAGTGCAGTGGAGTGACGACCCATTGTGCTTTTAAAAAGAAAACAGTCTATAGAGCTCAATATAGGGCGGCTTCAACTCCATGGAGTATATAGCCATATAAATATATAAATATATAAATATATAATATATATATATATATATATATATATATATATATATATATTGAATTATGATATGCATTTCTTCCTCCGCTGGCTCTTCTATTTCTTAGTTATTTCCCTCACTTTCACTCTCTTCGTTTACTTCTATTCTTGTCGTTTCCCTCATATAACTTTCCCATGTTGTCCTATGTTTGTTAGATTATTTCTTCTTTTTTGCTTCTTTATTCTCTGATATAGTTTTGTATTATTTCTATTGTCATTTTCGGTCATCATTTCATCCACCCACTTTTGATTTTTCTCTTTTATTACTTTTGCCGCTTCTTTTCTTCTTTGTTTGTACTCACTCTAATCATTTACATTACGTGTTTGTAGCCATTTAATTCTTGCTTCCCTCTTTTTATTTATTGCCATCTCACAAATAGCATCAAACCATTCTTTCCTTTCTTTCCCCTTATGTCTTCCTATTTTTTCTTCTGCTGCTTTTGTTACACTCTTTTTAATGTTATTCCATTCCGTCTTTATATTACTGTCTTGCTTTTTTGTCTTCAGCTGTCTTTCTACTTCCTCTTCATAGTCTATTTTCCTTTCTTCTTTCCTTAGTTCTTCTGTGTTCCATTTTCTTTCCACTCTGCTTTCTTTTTTCTTCTGTATTGTCCTTAGTTTCATTTCTGCTATTACTAACTGGTGGTCTGTGTCTATACTTGTTCTGCGGTAAGATCTTACATCTTATATTATTTCCTGCCTATTCTTTTTAATTATTATATGATCGATTTGATTTCGTTTCGTCTTTCCTTGTATCATCCATGTTATTTTATGCTCTTTGGTATCAAATGATACTAAGTTTGTCAAAATCCATAAAACTGTTTTATTGAGTCAGCTTTCCCACTCACCCCTACCAGTTATTTTACAAGATATAGGAAAATGTACTAGGCCAAACTTACGTAAAATGATCTGAAGATTACGAATATTTAAATTTTGCGGTACTATTACTGTGCATTTATTATAGAAAAATTATGTTTTTGTGTTATTATTGTGAACTACGCTCCATAGACGAATTACCTTTGTTTCAATTTCTCTATGCTACGCCTTCTATTGGTGGAGTATGAAACTTGAAAACAATTTCCAGCAGTTTCTCTTATGTGACTTTGTTATACAGATTTTTTTCCCGAAGTTGTACGATAAATACTTTTGCAGATACAACGGGTTATCTCTCTTAATCAGACACCTGGTACAGTGAGATGTGAAAATGAAAGTATTATTCTTCACGAATCATTTGATAGTATAGTTTCAAATATGGTTAATTTAAATATGGTCAAACATAATTTAATTTTAAAATGCAAAACCCATGAAGAACAGCAGAAGTATTTTGGTGTTTCCAGTACATTGTGGCGACATTTGTCTTATCGCAACTTTATTTGCTGGATTAATTCGTGGACTTCTATGGGACGTTACAACAGATTAATTATACCACCCTACGTTGTAAGGTCAAATTCGTGAAAGATTTTCAGAACCAAGTGGAATGTCTACAGGTTTCAAGTATGCACAAGAAGATTATCCGGCTGACTGAAATGTATAACATAATGAACGACACAATTCGAAGCAAATCTTGACAAATGCTTTTCTTTAGCTTCCGTTAAGTTGGTTTTGGAAATTTATAAATATTTTTGGGTACTTCGAAATGTAATATTTCAACGTTTTCCGCGTTCGGGTTGTAATTTAAAATTTTACTCAGTAAATCTCGTTTCTAAGTGTAAGATTTTTTCCTCATATTTGTTTTTATAATGCCATTTCTTGGACATTTTAGAAAATTGAACATCACCTCCAACCACTTGTTAAAATCATGATCGTACATACATTCCTCTATAAGAAAAGTGACTACGAGACTACTCGTGCGGCAACAATGGTTGATATGTTTTAAATCATTTAGGAACGTTTTGTGAAGTACTTGCTAAGCTGATGAACCTAAATGAATCCATTTCATATGTTATTTTTCATCGTCATAATTCGGTGTTCAGAGGTTCTTTTTTCCCCCGTTTTCACAAGCCCACTCATGGATGTTGCAGATGTGTTTCAAAAGTGACGTAAATTTTTCTATTACAGTTTCAGAATTATTCCCGCACGTTTCAGATGACCATCATAAGTGATTAGTAATAGCCCGATTCCACTCAAACAAGAGCTTAGATTTTTTCTGTTTTACTCAGTTTTTTGAAAGGCTTTTTGAAAGATGCCAAACATCATATTCATGATGCTTAAATATTTAGTTTTAGTAAACAACCTATTCCACGGTGTCTGTCCGATAAAAATAGTTTCACGGGTAATATTGCTGTTATTTCATTTAACCCTTTTCTCATGCAGCTTGTTCTAGATCACCTTCTGACATTCCTCTTTGCAAGAGTACAAAATCGATTATCTTTTGCGTCTACACGTTCATTATAGAGTAAGTAACATACTTCGCTGAAAATCTAGGTGAATGATACTGCCCATCTCCCGATATCCATAATTCCTCTTCGGATTTGCATTCTTTGTACATTTCTGTCTTATGCATTAACCATACATCATTTATTACTGGCGAAATATTCATTCTCAGTGCTTTATAATACAGTTTACTTGGAATAAATAAGTTTTGGCGAAACTGTCAAACGAAAGAAAATTTATGCCATTTAATAAAAGGGCAGCACATAAATGAATACTACATTGAGACGGAGAGTTGTAAGAAGACTGTAGTATACCCTTCGCTGCAAATTAATGTTAGGTGTAAAACCGACCTTTGACATATTCCTTTTTCCAAAGAATTGATGATCCACACGTGTTGCAATAATTGAAAATGGTTAACAAACAACTAAGCTGGACAAACACAAACTCAAAATGTACACTATTATTAAATTCTGGATCTTCTTCACTCGCGTTACAATTATCATCTGAATCACTAGCACAATCACTTGTACAAACTGATTCTGAATTTGTGTGTTGTACATCTGAAGAATGGACCGACTCACCATCATTATCATGCGTTTCTTTTTCAACTAAACTACTATATTATATAAAAAAAAATTCTGATCCAAGTTCACACTGAACGCCAATGTCTTCTGTCGTCGATAACTCAATTATTGTACTTGTATCTAGGTCCAATTCCAATTCTTGTAGAACAGTTTGCCCTTCTTTTTATTGTGCAATATCATTTTGAACCTAGGTTACAATGTTCTTGCGAATATAAGTTGAAGTTCTTTTTCGTACTGCTCGATTTCTTTCCAGAAAGTAACAGAGATGGAACAGCTGTCTTTTTTAACTTTCTCAATACTTTTTCATTCGGTAATAACTGTTTTTTAAATCTATTTTCAAAGGCGTGAAGACTGCAAACAACATGATTTTGATTTGGGTTAAAGTTTGTGCCATTAATTCTGTCTTTCCAGGCCTTATAACGCTTAGATTCCTTATCTTTGTTAGGAAAATTGTGCAGAGACGCCGAAGAATTTATGAAATTATTGTTACAACCAAATACACAACAGTTCGACATTTTACGTAGGTACTTACAAAGCAGAGAATGCGACTTTTACAAATAGCATTTTCGTTGTAGGTGTAATTTACCGAACTAGATGTATGCAACTGCGGTCGCGGTGTACTAAGGTGGCGACGGTCGGAATGATGTCACGGACTCGTAAACTTTAGAGGCGAATTTATCGGAAACCATAGCTCCTACTGGTGTGCGGTTTCGCTGTAATCCTTAGATAATTTTTCTGAAGCCACTTATTGAAAAAACATTTTTGGGTCACATCCCCCTTTAAATATAATAAGTTTGTGTAATACCTCGTTTTGAAGTGTTCACTTAAATAAACAACTATCAAGTTTACATTTACTTATTTACCTTATAGTAAATCTGTTCAATAACATCGCATTTTGTACCACATGACTGCGTTAAGATAAACATTGTTTCTATAGTTGTCTTGTTTGAATTTTTAAACAGTCCCGCGACATCATTATTTCAGAAGTAAGATAGGTTTAAAATTTTAGCGCTTTAATTGATGAATTAAGTAATGTGTTTATTGGAATTCAAATTGCTGTTTTCCAAGGTTTAGCTAATTGGAATAGAGTTTTAAAATTAAAAGCGTAAATTTTTATTGAGTAAATTAAAAAGGGTTTTCAGAATTACAAGATGCGAATATTAAGTTGCTTTTGTATCGCGTTTCTGATTACGTCACCGTGAGGCACAGTTCAGAAATGGGTGCCGCGAGCCTTTTCAAAGTTTACGGGTTCGTTTTGATTAATATTTACCCCTCGTAGAGTGTATAAAGTTCATTTGAGCTACAATATGTCCTGTTTTGAAAATAAGTGTGCGATATTAGTTCATGGAATAAATCTGTTTTGATCATGGGAGTGCTGACTGTGTAGTTCCCAAGTGAAAGATTATTGTTAAAAATGACGCAAGTCGTGTGAGAGATAATGTAAGTACAGAGGGGCAGAAGGGTTTTTGGGGGATAATTAGTTAGTTTTTAAATGTTCACAAAATATCAATGTATATAAACCATTAAAAACTGAAAATCAATTTTTTAATTTTTGTGACCAGCCTTAATGAAAAATAAACGTTAAGTGTATTTAGTAGGATTTATATTTTTTAAGATGTTTGTACATAATGTTTTAAGTGAACCACGCTGTATAGCTGCAGTGGAATGATATTGCCATTTAAAGGTCTCTCATAGGATTCAAATTTAAAAGAGACTTTAAGTCGATAAAATATCACATTACGGTTGTTTATGTAAACACCTTTTGCTTTGACGCTGTTGGTGAAGAGATGAAGCCACCGTTTTTAGTAATTTTAAACTATTGTATCTGAAATATAGAAAGCGTGAATGGTCACATAGCTTGAAGAAAAAACTGAGTTTTGGACATCTATCGTTCTTAGATAAAGGTACTTTAGATTAAGGTACGAGGGCGTATTTATATGTTATCTACCTACCCATGAAACAAAAAAGTGACAATGTCAAACAAATTATTAAAAAATTACTGTCACTGTTAGTTCACGTGTTTAGTTTGTGC
This sequence comes from Vesta saturnalis, assembly GCA_036346205.1. Taxonomy (NCBI): domain Eukaryota; kingdom Metazoa; phylum Arthropoda; class Insecta; order Coleoptera; family Lampyridae; genus Vesta; species Vesta saturnalis. The sequence goes on from JARFJB010001043.1 coordinate 2,746,308, forward strand.
CGTTTACAGATATTTGAGACAGTCTATTTGCCCATAAAATGAGTGAAACTAAGATTGAACATTGCAGCGTAACAAAATTCCTGACAAAAGATACCAATGGTCCAAAAGCAATTCATGAAAGAACGGTTGCTGTGTATGGGGAAGATGCATCACCTTATTTTCAAGTAAAATATTGGTCTAAACTCTTTCGATGGGGTGGAAAATCAATCAATAATGACCCAAAGTCCGGACGACTCGTTCAAACTCGAACTGAAAACATTGTGCGAAGAGTCGAAAATTTGGTACTGAAAGATCGGCGTGTAAAGATCTCTGTCAATGCCAATGAAGTCGGTATATCCGAAACAAGTATCCTCAAAATGTTGCATGACGAGTTGGGTATGAAGAAGGTGCCTGCACGATGGATACCTAAATTGCAGTTTCTCAAGAAAATTTGGCCAAATTGGAGAGGGACAAAATTTTTTTTCTCGACACTGAGACCCCCCTATTAAACAAGAATTCATCTAGTGGTGCTCTCCACCACCAAAAAAAGCCCAAGGCACAATTTTCTGGAAAAAAAACTGATGGTAACTGAAGGAGTTTAGTTTATTTAATATATGCCGAGGGGGTTTCCATAAATGGAGAGGCCTACGGAGACATAATTAAAAATTTAAAAACTGCTCTGGAGGACAAAATCCCGCATTCTTATCCACAAAAAAACTTGTTGTTGCACGACAATTGTCGGGTTCATAAGGCAATCAGAGTTCAGCAGATAATCAATGACTGTGGGTTTATAGGGTTAAGTCATCCACCTTACAGCCCCGAGTTAGCTCTGTCAGACTTCTTCTTGTTCATAAATTAAAAAAAAAGCATCTCAGGGGAAAGCGTTTTGCTTCTGATGAAGAACTCAAAGAAGCTGTTGAAGTATATTTTGCAGGGTTACCGAAGAGATTTTTTATGAGGGTATGGAATAACTGAAAAAAGATGGAATACGTGTATTAGTATTGAAGGGAGTTATGTAGAAAAACAATTTTTTTTGTTCTCTTATGTGTTTTTTTTTCATGGCTAGGTAGATAACATAAAAATACGCCCTCGTGTATTTTTACTGGATCAAAAAAGAAGTAGGACCATTTTTCAGAAAATGCAAATCTGGCTAATTTGGCGAAGATTTCCTATTTTTGACATCAGACCAGTTCCTTAGAGGTAGACATTAATTTCCTATGAAATTGGTTAGTTTTACGAATATCGTGTTCGTCACTCGAAATCAGAAGCATGGTAATTGTACATAGGCTTGGATATTTTTTATGTGAAGTACATAACCCCCTCATTGTATGCCTTGTTTATACATTTCACTCATTGTTCTGCTATTAATTAAACTGACACCTTTACAGGATGTTCATTATTTGAAATTACATTAGAAAGTACAAATATTAATAGTTTTGAATTTGTTTAGTATGCTACCGTGTGGTAAAGATTAAGCCCAGTTATTGATGTTACGGGGAAAAGTTTTTTTTTTTTTGGCTAATTGAAAAATAATATAAATTTCCATATTAAAGTTTAAGATCCATTGATTTATCAGAGATGGATTTGCAGAAATTAAAATTACGTTACAGTTTTATTCACATGACGTTTTGGAATAAGAAATGGCATTTGTTTTTTTAAACCAGATGCACTCCTTATTTTTCGAGACAGGGATTTTTAGTCAGTCAGCGTGGAGGGATTAAACTTTAAATACGCTGTTTGAAAAATGAGTATATAAATTTGAGTGAATAACGTTAGAATTAATATTCCGACGTTAATATTGATATTGGTGATATTTGGCATTTTTACTTTATTGTATTGCGGTCGAAAAAAAATCGAAAAAATAAGTTGCGTTATTTGGATGTTTTACAACCCCCTGAACCCGAAAAATAAAATTTAGAAAATTTGCCTACATTTAAGGGGTCAAACTTAAGCAATTATTCGAAATAATTTATTCAAAATTCTCTCCAAGCATTTTTTTTGTTTTTTATATTTTCTAGGCAACCAGCCATTCTTATGAATGCAACTACCTGCTTCTTCTAAAGCTACTAGTATAGGAGATATAAATTTTCAAATATTTAATATTGATATTGTTATAACTTTCTAACTATTTTGGTTACAGGTTTGGGATTTTGGAAATAAACTTTGTTCATTCGCGCTAATGAAATGATATTATCCTGGTGAAAACAATACTTCCGCTTTTTACGGAAATTGAAAACCTTCGTCGCATTGCCGGTATAACGTACACATACTCTTACTTTATGTGAAAGGGAGCGAACTTTGCATTAAAATAATATGAAACAGTCCATAGTTATCCTGAAAGATAATCGAGATATCTATTTTTAACTTTCAACCTACATATACATATCTAGGTATAGAAGGTTATGCAATCGACTTTTGTTTCACTATCGTTAAATCGACTAACTAGCTCATTTTACAACTTCTGGCCAAGTTTCGTCAAGATCGGCCATGATGCCTGGATGTCTCGGAGAATGGGGGTATATTAGGGTCATTTGTTGGTGTTTATTAAATATTTCTAAAACAGCTGAATATTTCAAAGGTATAAAAAACCCCCACATATTTTTTAGTATTTTGCAAGAAAGTCCTGTAATGCACTAGCATTCACCTAGTTTAGAAACGCTTTCATTACAATGTGGATGTAAATATTACAGCATGACGTAAACTTAAATATGGTTACTGACAATGTAGAATTTTAAGGTGTACACACTAGTTGGTGTCTTATTATTATTGCCTAATTGGTGATACTGGAGAAAAGTAATGACATTAGGCCGTATATATTCATATATACTACGTTAAAATTTTTAACGCGCACAGGCGCACACATTAATGAATAGTATATTTCAAGTTGGGATATGCAATTCGACGACCATTTACGTTCGTTTTGAATCGTTTTGGCTCGGAATAACGTAGGTTAATGTTTTCAAAATTTTATCGTCCAAATTGGTTAGCATTAGTGAAGGTGGTTTGAGCGTAGTGGCCTTCTCTAAAGACGACCTATGAGTAATTAGTCTTTGTTTATTTCTGGAGTGCGAATTTAAGTGATTCAGTTTGAGATAAGATGTAATATTTACGTTAAAATTTTTCTTATAACAGGTGAGGGATACTTGTATCTGCTCTGTCCAGGTAACAGCGCAGTTGAGAGGGGGCGTATAAGGACACCTCAACGTTTATATCGTGCAGAATTTAATGTACGGAATGCAACGAAGGACGATACCATCAGAAAATGGATTCGAATGTTTGAGAATACCGGTTCGAGTGTAAAAAATTCACAATCAAGGTCGCCCGCGCTCTGTTCGAACCCAACAAACGATTGAAGAAGTGAGAGTTTCAGTGCGTAAAAATCCGACTCAATCAGTTTGGAAAAGGCAGCCAAGGACTTAAGATTAAAAAATTGTCTGAAGCAAGATTTACATCTTACAGCCTACAAAATACAGTTCGTTCAAGAACTGAATGTTACCGACTATCCTCTGCGACTAAATTTTGCAAATGAAATGAAAACACTTCGTTTAGTGACGAAGCGAACATTCACTTAAACGAGCACCTAAACAAATAGAACTGCCGCTATTGGGTCAAAGAAAATCGACGAGAGAAACATGAACGACCACTACATAATCTAAAAATTATTGTGTGCGCAGTCATGTCTGGTGAAGGCATCATTGGGCCTTATTTTTTTTAAGACCGGCCAGGGCGAGCACTAACGGTAAACAGTGCGATATGTTAAGAAACTTTTTGGTTCCACAACTGCAGGAGTTTGAAGGTTTTAATGTGGAACCATGGTTTCAACAAGATAGGGCCACTTGCCACACCTCCAACCAATCGCTTGAGATTGTCAATCAACTTTTCCAGGAAAAAGTGATCTCTCGTCGAGGCACCATTACCTGACGTCCGAGAAGCCCCCGATCTCACAACCCTTGATTATTTCTTATGGGAATACCTTAAACAGAAAGTGTATGCAAACAAACCACAAACTCTACTGCAATTGAAGCACAACATCCGCACCGAAATGGCCGCGGTTTCCAGAGAGATGTGTAGACGCGTGGTAGCTAATTTCCGTTTTCGGTTAGAGGAGTGCCAACAGCATGAGGGTCAACATTTGAACAACATAATCTTTTCCACATAATTATCCTAAACTTTGTCTACAAATTAACCCAAAAATAAAAAAATTCTGACTTGATTTTTTTTAATTGAATTTACAAATACCCCCTACCCTATCTGGACACATGTTAAATGAAATTTTATGAAAACGTAAATTTACTGGCTGTTTAGAACGTTCATTCCATATTTAGCTCTTTTATTGGCTGGTTATGTTGATGGATTTAAAACGTTACAATTTCAGATTCCACTATAAGGAACGAAGAGACGCGCGATCACGGAGGTGAGTGAATGGTAAGTTCACATTATTTTCCGTATACCATATACTGTGTTCACGTAAATTTTACCCGATTTAAATATATGATGACGCCTAGAATTAATATAACGACTTACGCCGAGCCCTGCGAACTTTATGAACACGACACACGACCATCTTGTTGAGATTATCCGGCTTATTTCCGATTAAAGTAAATATTACTTTTGAATGATTTTTGCAAAATAAAATTTAATATTAGAGCGGTTTTTTTGCGAAATAAGCTTTAGTAAATTTCGAGTGCAGTTTTTTTTTAATTTTTCAAGATATTAAGGTATGTGACTGCAGAAAATTTATGGGATGATCCACATTAAAAGAGTATCGGATGGTATAAAGATAGAAAAATGTTCGAATAAGTTGATTAATACTGATTACTTACTTATAGCCAATATTCTACATCTGTATCAGTGATAGTTCATTATACGAATCTAATGATCAGTGGAACATTTTTTGTTATTAAGATTCATTTTTGATGCTTATTGTTGTGCACGACAACAAACCTATTGATTAGGTAAGACTATGATTCAGATTATTCAGCTAGCCGGAACCACACTAATTTGTTTTCGGTACTGTATGAGAATTCTGTCCCATAACAACAGGTAGTAGTTGCGTACAATATTGCCCATGTAACTACCTTTAATATCTTGAAATCAATGAAACTTAATGCGTACAACTTTAGACTAGTTAAAAAATTTACTAATGACAGTACTGATTGCAGAATAGATTTTGTAACTGAATACTGGCTTTGTGCGACGACAACTCTGCTTTTCAGGAACGCGAGTTATTTTCTGACGAAGCTATATGATAATGTATGGCTATTTAAATATCACTAACGCTGTTTAAAAGTGATTGATTTGTTTTAAATAAGTAATATCTTAATTGTTGAATGCATTTTGAAAGTTAGCAACTACTCGCGCAGGATATTCGTCTTGTATTACCAAACTACCGAATTAACACAATGTACTTAGCATTCGGGAGGTAATGGGCTCGATCCCCGTTACCGTCTACCTTGTATGAGGTTTTTTCAGGGGGTTTCCTCATACATATGTAGCGGATATTTAGGTGAAAGCTGGGGTATTATCATTCCCATTAGAACCCTAACTCCATTCGTTTCGATCCTATCCTGACCGCACCCACGTTGCTAACTCTTTCCTTCCGTCTTGTATTTGTATTAAATTACGCTCATACCACTGAATGTTTTCCTTAGAGACGTTAATATGCCAGGATTTAGTTTATTATTTTAAAAACGTATCTGAAATAATCAACGCCTACACGCTAATTGCTAGTGAGCCAGCTTTCTGTTGATTTAGCCTGTTAAGGCTAATCACCAAAATTGTAGGTACTGATCACTCATTGGGTAAGACAATTCGGCACGCAATTGCCACAGAAAGAGAATACTCTCGTGGGTTACCGTTATCAGGATTTTCTGGAAATAGTTTTGTACCACTCGCTGTATACATGAACCAAGAAGATCATAATATTCTGAATAATGAAATTTGGTTTCATCAAAATGGGACACAACCTCATCTAACTGCAATATTTAGGCGTTCGTCACTCGAAATCAGAAGCATGGTAATTGTACATAGGCTTGGATATTTTTTATGTAAAGTACATAACCCCCTCATTGTATGCCTTGTTTATACATTTCGCTCATTGTTCTGCTATTAAACTGACACCTTTACAGGATGTTCATTATTTGAAATTACATTAGAAAGTACAAATATTAATAGTTTTGAATTTGTTTAGTATGCTACCGTGTGGTAAAGATTAAGCCCAGTTATTGATGTTACGGGGAAAAGTTTTTTTTTTTTTGCTAATTGAAAAATAATATAAATTTCCATATTAAAGTTTAAGATTCATTGATTTATCAGAGATGGATTTGCAGAAATTAAAATTACGTTACAGTTTTATTCACATGATGTTTTGGAATAAGAAATGGCATTTGTTTTTTAAACCAGGTGCATTCCTTATTTTTCGAGACAGGGATTTTTAGTCAGTCAGCGTGGAGGGATTAAACTTTAGATACACCGTTTGAAAAATGAGTATATAATTTTGAGTGAATAACGTTAGAATTAATATTCCGACGTTAATATTGGTATTGGTGATATTTGGAATTTTTACTTTATTGCTAAACAAGAAAGTATTGCGGTCGAAAAAAAATCGAAAAAATAAGTTGCGTTATTTGGATGTTTTACAACTCCCTGAACCCGAAAAACAAAATTTAGAAAATTTGCCTACATTTAAGGAGTCAAACTTAAGCAATTATTCGAAATTAATTTATTCAAAATTCTCTCCAAGCATTTTTTTTTGTTTTTTATATTTTCTAGGCAACCAGCCATTCTTATGAATGCAACTACCTGCTTCTTCTAAAGCTACTAGTATAGGAGATATAAATTTTCAAATATTTAATATTGATATTGTTATAACTTTCTAACTATTTTGGTTACACATTTGGAATTTTGGAAATAAACTTTGTTCATTCGCGCTAATGAAATGATATTATCCTGGTGAAAACACTACTTCCGCTTTTTACGGAAATTGAAAACCTTCGTCGTATTGCCGGTATAACATACACATACTCTTACTTTATGTGAAAGGGAGTGAACTTTGCATTAAAATAATATGAAACAGTCCACCCACGTTGCTAACTCTTTCCTTCCGTCTTGTATTTGTATTAAATTACGCTCATACCACTGAATGTTTTCTTTAGAGACGTTAATATGCCAGGATTTAGTTTAAATTATTTTAAAAACGTATCTGAAATAATCAACGCATACACGCTAATTGCTAGTGAGCCAGCTTTCTGTTGATTTAGCCTGTTAAGGCTAATCACCAAAATTGTAGGTACTGATCACTCATTGGGTAAGATAATGCGGCACGCAATTGCCACAGAAAGAGAATACTCTCGTGGGTTACCGTTATCAGGATTTTCTGGAAATAGTTTTGTACCACTCGCTATATACATGAACCAAGAAGATCATAATATTCTGAATAATGAAATTTGGTTTCATCAAAATGGGACACAACCTCATCTAACTGCAATATTTAGGCGTTTCTTAAATCTCATGTTCTCAAAAAGATATTTTCACTTGAATGATCTTACGCCGTTGGACTTCTTCTTATGTCATATCATTAAAACCTGAAGAAATTGAAACAAAGAACACGAAAAAAAATTGCGTTACTCCTGAGAGGCGAATGAAGTTACCGAACAATTTATGTTTGATTTGGGTAGTCAAGTAATCCAAGGCTTAATTTCGACCACATGATAGAGAACGAATTGCGTTCAAAATTTTCTTCATGATTGTTGTTTATGCGCTTTATTATTACTGTATGTAAAATTTTTTTATTAAACGAGGTTGTCGTTCTGGTCGAAAATTAAAGGAAAAAATTCCCGAGAAAAAAACTTTCCCAAGCCGCTGTTTTAAGTGGAAAAAATTTTGTGAATTAATGTTTTACACATTTACGTGAGAGTTTCAAATTGTGTTGTTTTACACTTTTTCTTACAAAATGGCACCTTATCGCTATACCAGAAGTTTACAAATTTCAATTGTCTTAAAAATAATTAAATTGTGCTTTAACACTACATAACGTTGAACCGTAAAAAATGTAACCCTTTTAGATAGTGATTGTATATTCTTAATTACTTACGGCTTCTCCATGACTAATATCATGCGTCATTGCATGTGCAACACGAATCACATCTTCGCGATGAGCAACAGCTGCAACTTCTTCTACCGCTTGTTGAACAGCAGCATCATCTACTTCATGATGCTGTTCAACAGTGGTTACAGAATTGCTAACAATTTCTGACATCGTACTTCCAGAAGTAGATGATGGTGTAGTCTAAAATAATAATGAAATTAGCTTAATAACTAAATATTTGTAAACATCTTACTCTATCTTCAGGAAGTGATTCATTTTCCATATCTTCAGGGTCAAAGTTACTAATTTTTTTTCCTAAAGCTTCTTCTACCCTTTTCTTTTCGTCTCTTAATTCCATTCTTTCTTTTTTCCTTTGTTCTTTTCTAGCTTTCTCTTGCAATCGCTGCCTTTCTCGCTCCGCCTGTTTACTTACCACATCTGATTTGTATTTGTCTAAAATTGCAGCTTCAGCGTCTGTAGTCATTGCTAATAGTGAACCAGGTGTTTCATCTTTTGATCTTAAGGCTTGAATGTAATCATCCATTAATTGACCAATTTTTGAAGATAATTCAGGATAACGTTTTAACATTTGCATACTTTGATTAACAGTACGGTCTATATCTGTCAAACGCTCTAATGTTCTTGCTTGTTCTCGGTTTGCTGCTTCCAAACTGCTTTGTAACAAGTGGCGGTAGTGTGTAATGGCGTGCGCACGGTCCTTATGTAAAGCACGAAGTAATTTTTGTAAGCATTTTTGAACCCGATGAGTCTGTAAAAAGGTGAATTAGAATTGTGTTAATTAAGTTAGGTGCATACATTAGGTGGTTGATCATTCAAAGCTTGTGTGTAGCATGTCATGGCTTCCTTCTTTCTTTGGTTAATATGTGCAAGTACCCTTTGTTGATGCATAGCAGCTAATTGATGTTTCTCTGCATCGCCTTCTTCTTCCAAAGCTTGAACTGTTTGTTGGAATCTTTGTGTCATCCTTTGTTTAAAGCTATCAGCTCCACGTGGATCGCTTGATCTCATATCCTGATAGCGTTCTTCTAGGTCTGACCAATCTTTCATAACCCGTGTCACCTTCTCACGATGAGCTTCTTCTAAGCGTTCCTGCAAAAACAAATCATTAAGAGGAAATTAAAGGCGTGCACAGTGAATTACCTGTGCTTCTTTGTAACTCTGATGTTCGTTTCTTGGGTCAAAATGTGTGAAATAGGGATCAGGTGTTGGTAAAGGTGTGATTTTAGTAGTAGCTTGTGTAGAGGTAGATGGTGCTGTAGATTTAGGTGTATAAGTGGTACTGGATGGGGTAGTATCCCAATTTTGATCATTTTCATCATAGTCGTCATCGTCATCTTCTTCATCTTCAATACCAGGATCATCCGCTAATTCTGTGTCATCACCGAGGTCATCTAAGTCATCTTTGTCTTCGTCTTCATCATCTTCTTCAGAATCCAAAGATTCGTCGTCAGTATCCAAAAGTTCTTGCTGATCGTATTTTAAAATTGATAGATCAATTGGTTTCTTTGGTTTCATATTATCTGCAACAAATATTGGACATTAGCATTTTTGTATTTGCATGAAAATGTTATTAATTACGTAGCAAACTCTGTCTTTAATTAAGACGCTTAGCTTATGAGTATGAAGTCGTGTTTTTTTTTATTAATTCTTTACAAATTTAAACGTTTCGATAACAGTTACAGTAATCCCCTTTAGTAAATAGTTTTTGAAAATTATTTACGACATCAAATATATGAAATGTGAAAACATAAATGAAAATCGTAACATGACAATTAAATATCTATCCAACAAACAAATTATAATATTTATGAGCTGTAACGGATATTATACAATGAAAACATAATTTGTATGTTTAATCTTATCTTAATTTTAACTATATATGTTCAATTACTGCAATACTGTGTTAACTTAACATAGTTAATTGGTAAAGCATTTACATCGAGGTCTAGGAAAAACATAAGAAATAATCTAGATCGTCATTTTTTAACAAGATGCGAAAACCTATTTAGTCTGAAATTTTCTTCTGGTCTATCTAAGTTTGTCACGTTTGGTTGAATTTGGCTTACAATTTTTTTATATTAATATATTTAGAGATCGTAATTTTATCATTGCTGCCAAGGATTTTAAGAAACGTGTTTTCGGGGATTGCTTTGCAAGAGTTTCGTCATCTAAGCTTATAATGCCTGATAGGGTGAATGTTGTGGCTCTACATATTTAGTGGTCTACCAGTTCGTCTATAAGTAAAATTGTTAATGTAATAGTTATGGAAGGTTTAGTGGAGCTCTTTGAGTTATGTTATTGCGAAAAGCAAAGATTCTAGGTAGTGCAACTTGGAGTACATTTTTCTCGTGAAAAATGTCCAGATTACATTTTAGTATGGAAATTTTTATTGGTAGTGGTTAGAGTGATGAAGTGGGGTAAAGGTTTTTTTTATGATTGCTAGTTAGTTCTGGAGCCAGTTCTCAGATATGCTTGTGAGAGCTTGGGTTCTATGATGCAGCAGATAGTGCGCGTAGAATACCTACTAGTTATTCGGTGGTTACATGAAAATATCTTCAGGAAGTTAACCTCTCACTGCTTGTGGATTTATTATTACAATTCAATCATCCCGGGAAATTTTTGTGTTAGTGTTTCGTCAATTAGTATTATCTTTAGTGTTCTGCGTTCGTTTGCATTAGTTCACGTTTGTGGCGGATTTAAATATCTACAAATACTGTATTTTGGTATTTTGCTCTTGGAAGATGTCGCGCCGAACTGTTGTTAATCATCATAGTGTACACATCTGTTTAAAAACAGACAATAAATTGCTTGTGTATAAAATGTTAATAAAACCAGTTGGTGCCTGAACTAGAATTAAACATTTCTATGTCCGTTTGCATTGTAAATTAAAAGAGTTAGTTTACTAGTTTACTTGTCGAGACGGAGAGTTTTCCTTCACTGCGGAGGTTCGTTTATAAAGAAAGAATTGAAGATTCAACTGATTATTGTTCCAATCAATTAAAAGGGCCATTTTTACCTGAGCAAGATCACGTTTGCATCCTGCCGCTGTGGTTTGGGAAAGAAAAGGGAGAGACTGAAAATCCATATAAATTTAAGGTAATTAATCATCTATGTTTTTGTTTAATTAAGTTGTGTATTTGTACTTACGTAAATAGATGGAAAGCGCTTTTGATGTGCACTTTAGTATGAACGACCTTCAAACTTGATGCAAATGCAGAAGCCCCTTTACCTGCTCTTTTTTTTCTACTGTGCATTTACATTGCGTCGATTTTTTTTTTTTAATTTCAATATATAGTATTAATGAACTTTAGTGACGACGTTTTTTTGTTTGGTTTTTTTAGTTTGACAAAAGCTTTAAACATTTTGTATTTTATTAAATTTTATGCTAGTATTTTTAGACTTGAGATAAAGATTTTTGAATATAGAAATTAGTTCATAAAGTTAACGTCCTAGTAAAATTTGTGTAATTGAGATTGATGACCTCTACAATTAGTCTCACTGCACGCTTACGTTATCTTATTATTGCGTGCAATTATTTTGAAGCTTTTTTTATATAGCTCCAGTCCAGGAGCACATTAATGCTGATCGATCTGAATGAATGCTAAGGAAGGTAAGCAAGTTATTGTTTATTTTTGAACTTCGCTGTTAATTTGTGTGCTAATCATATCGATATTTGTTGATTCAAACAAACTGGTGCACCCTTGATTTATGACTTTCCTTGTTTTGATTTATGACAATCTTTTCACCCTACACGCAAAACAACATCCACTGCACCTCCTTACACTGAGCTATCGACAATCACCCTTATTTGTTAAGCAAATTCTACTGCCACTTTTACCAGTAACAAGTTATTAGTTATTATTTATATATTTTAATAGCTACTCACAGTAAACGAACATAATAAAGAGTTTGCCTTGATAAAATTTCCATATTATCAAATTGAATGATATAATCTGAATTGTTTAACGCAGGGTCAGCTACTTCTTTGGTTGGTTCAATCTACATCTCATATTTTCTTTACGTCTAGTGTCAAGACTGTGTTTTGTGATTGCAATCTACACAATGTGTCGGTTTTCGGTAAACTGTAAAAGACAAATATGAATTGTTTCTTTCAGAATTTATTATATCTAAAAATGGCCAACTTCCATTAGATTGTTTTTCCACAGTAAACTGAATACTTTGATTTAAAGAATCTAAAATTCATTTAGTGCTTCTTCCTATGTCTCCAAATTACAAAAGTATCATCAATATATCTAATGTTTCAATTTTTCCGTATAAGAATTAGCTGCTAGTGAACTAAAAGGGCTTCCCATAGCTACACCATCAAGTTGCTCGCTAGTTAAGTAACCATGGAATTAAAACTATTTTTAAACCTACAAGCTTCTGGAATATATATATATATATATATATATATATATATATATATATATATACGTATATATATATTATATGCAAAAGAAGTTTGTTGGACCTCCAAAACCTGAAGAATGAAGAAGACAAACAACTATATATATATATATATATATATATATATATATATATATATATATATATATATATATAATACCGGGTGTAAATTAAATCCCTGTAACTTTTGAACGGGTCGTTAGTTTTTATTCAAGTTTTGATGGGTGATATTAGAGCCAGTTTGGGATTTTTTTACATAAAAAAAAACAAAATGACCGACTTCTGGTTTCACCGGAAATGACACAAAAGCTGAAAATTTAAATGGAACAACCTTACATGTTTGGATTCTACGGCTTCGAATACATACAGTTCATCTGCCAAATGTACATTGTTCTTTTCTAGGCAACAACATTTACGTGTTTTTACTAATATGTTGTTCTATAGAAAACATTTTTAAAAACCTAGTAACTCTACATAAAATTAAATATTTGACTGTTACTGGAATCAAAATGTATTGTAAGTCGAATAACTTCTCATTATATTAGCAAGGGGGTGGTGGGTGAAGATCATAACTTGATCTACTAACAGCTCACCATCACCGCACTGTTTAGTTTAGTATGCCATAAGATATAATAGGCCAAAGTTAGAGTGTAATAGGGAGGCGTTCCTAGATTTTAGACACCGGTATATATATATATATATATATATATATATATATATATATATATATATATATATATATATATATATATATATATATATATATATATAGTTTGTTTGTCTTCTTCATTCTTCAGGTTTTGGAGGTCCAACAAACTTCTTTTGCAAAAATGTTTTACGTAATTTTTAATTTTAACTAGCCTGCTAGGATGAATTAGTTGATATATTTCTTTTGCAAAAAAATAATATAACACCGTAATTATTATAAAAAGTATAAAAATTAATCAAAACCATAATTTTATGCAATTTTTCTAGATCTTCCAATGATGCTAATTCGCCATGTGACTATTCGGTCATGGACCCAGATTATGACCCTCAGAATTCTCCTGGAAAACGTAAGAGTTCTACAATAGTTTACAGGGGAGGACTTAATTGTGCCCAATGAAACAAAAATTATGTAAAAAACAAAGCTACAGAATTATAAAGACGAAACAAAAGTAGTTCCGTCTTCTGAGGAATGGGAGTTTAAGGGGCTAGCAATCGCAGAAATGGACAAAATATTAAAAAACCAAGATACAATCTACTGAAAAATCACAGGAAAACTAAAAAGAAAAAGAAAATATGGTTATGTTATCCCCTTGTGAAGACAGTTACAGAAAAAAAATGCTCCCAGAAAATAAATACTATCGAAAGGAAATATATTTTTGATGATTTTAACAATCTTGGCTATGGTGAAAGGCAATTATTTTTTGATAAATACATTATTAAAAGTGACGCTAAGTATAGAAAAGTGGACGTAGAAACTAATAGACGATTTTCTGTTTCCAATCACTTGCCTTTAACATGTCTGTCTGAAACTAAGAGCACTTCCGTGACACTGAAACTATTCCATCAACAAGTAGCGAATCAGAACAAAAACAAAATTTATCAGTATGCAAAAAAAAGTTTATTCATACCCTTGAATTCAGAACAGATGGGTCAATTACAACATTTTGAAAAAAAACTCTTAATGATGTGCCGCGTGTAAATGATGGAAGGGGAGTTAAGCGTGGGGCTCATATGAAACATATTTCTGAAGAAGATTACAAAACTATAATAGGGCATATAGATTCTTATAATCAGGTCTCGTATTACAATATAAAGCACGCTCCACACAGAAGATACCTACCACCAGATCTTACTATATATGAAATGCATTCGGATTTTAATCAGGAACATAAAAAACTTACCGTAAAGCTTTTGAAAAAGAAAACATTGGATACTTTGACCCTTCCCAAGATGAATGCAGTGTATGTTCTATATACAGGCAACATTCGCATGAAGAAGAATCTACAAATTATGACACGCAAGAAAAACAGAATAATGGAGAGAAGGAAAGTTCTGAAATTCAAAAAACTGAGGAGAGACCTAAAAGCGAAAATGACACGGACAAAGAAAAAGAAGATGAACGCAATCAAGAAAATTGTTACCGAGGCAAGAATACAGTATGATAAAGATGTTTTAGAAAAATGGGATAGTGAATGGGCTCTATATGCTGTAGACATGGAAAAGATTTTGATTTTGCCAAAAATGAATATAAAAAATTCATATTTCGTTAGTAGATTAGTAGTATTTCATGAGACATTTGCAAATTTAAGGGCAAAGAGTGAAAATAAATGTATTTTGTGGCATGAAGCTGTAATGGGTCGAAATGCACCAGATGTAGTGTCGGCAAACTACAATGTACTTATAAGACTTAAAAGATAATATAAATCACGTATTGTTTTGGGCAGACAATTGTACTGCCCAAAACAAAAATTGAACCATCCTTTGTGAATGAAAATTGGGGACCTGAAACTATTACTTTTAGATATTTTGAGCCGGGTCACTCAACTATGAAAGCCGATTCCATTCATGGCAATACTGCCAAAAATGGAATAAAATAGAAGAAATCTTAGATTTGGAGGATTTAGAAAAACTCATAAAGGAGTCATTACTCTACGTGCTGAAGATTTAAAAAAAAATTGAAAATGGCTGTATGCTGAGAAAAAATAGCGGTGTTCTGCCCAAATTAAATGACATTAGGCCAGTGCAATTTAGAAAGGGGTCTAAAAAGCTCTACCACAAACTCTCATTAGAAGGAGAATTATTAGAAGTAGCATGTTTACATGCAAAATTTAAATTTGCTTTGCCCGAATCACATACATTGTCTAGAGGACTGAATACAAAAAAGAGAAACACCATAATCAAAGAGTTATTACCACATATGGCGCCTAGTAAACAACTCTTTTGGCAAAGTCTGTCAAGCTCGAATGATGTAGAAGGTTTAGGAAAAACACCGGTCCAGCTTTGAGAATTTTTATTACGATTTTTTTTATTTACTATATTAAATATTTTTTGAGTTTATTATATTCTTCGTTCGTAAAACAAGTTAAATTTTAATCCATTCTATATTAAATACGTAGTTTTTGTACAAGAAATGTGTTTTAAGTTAATAGAACATATAATAAACATTTAAAAGTACAGGGAGTTGTTTTCTTTTTATTTACTATAAACTTACAACTAAAATTAATAGTTTAAGATAACTTTCTGTTTAATTACTAGAATTTTGATGGGATCTTTTTAATAAGTTACTATAACAAGTCTTACTTAGTTTTTGGGTGGTAATTTTTAATAATAATTTACTATAACTGGACTTACAAGGTTTTAGGGCAGAAATTGTTAGGAATAATTTACTATAACTGAATTTACTGGCTTTTTGGCTGGATCTTTAGCAGTGATTTACTGTAACTTCACTTACTAGGTTTTTATGTTGCCAAGAATTAACGTTTTATTAAACTAGTAACTACAAAGACGTGCTTATCTTGGTTTCTGTTTAAATTATATAAAATCGATTATAATAGTTTTATAAAGCTAACATGTTTATTAAACTGTGCCAAATTTCATTCATTTATCTCTTCAATTCAAAACACTATAACGAAAATAATAAAAAATAATGATTTAATTGCTGTGGTTAAAAATCAACTTTTTCGAGTTACTAGATTCATCTTTTGTACGGCAGAGTTGTCGGTAGTGACATTTAAAAGAACATATTCTGGAAGGGGTTGGTTTTCGTATCAACAGCTAGCCTAAATTTTACACAAAATTTATCAGGCTTATTCGTCATATATTGTGTAAATCTGCATCTAGCTTTAGTAGGAAACAGTTATTCGTCTACTATAATGTTCGCTCCTGGAAGCTTTACAGTTACTAATAAATTAATCCCATATTTCGGACGCCAAAGCAAACTTATCACTAACTAGACGTTCTTTTCGTGTTGATCGAATATCAAATCTTAAAAACCTCATGATTTCACGAAATCGATTGCGTGACATGGTCTCACGAAAAATTGCGGTTCCCAAGTAATAGACCATAAACTGTCAAGCTGTAATGTTCTTGCGCCGTAAGCACCACGAGCTAGCAATAAAATGAAATTATATAATCCTATATATTAAAATCCGCTTGACGGATTTCGACGATTTTTTTTATATAAAGGTAAATTTGTGCAGAAAGAAATAACGGAGCCAGAATTTGATTTTAAGGTTTTAATTTTTTTACAAATTTGATTTAAATTTTGCAAAAGTCTAGCACTCGACGCTAACATTTTAAGTTTGTTTTCAAAGAAACAATTTCAAATCATATGTTGACCGCAAAATTTTGCGGGGAAAAAGCTCGTTTCAATAATTTGCATTTCTTTAGTAGATTTTTTTATGATCCTTTAGTTTAGAAAATTCCAAACTACTAATTAGTAACTACTAATATTAGTCGATAATTAAAATATCTCGAATACTAATAAATAGTAATAAAATAATCAATTATGGAAATGCCTCCATTATTCCCATTACTAATTCCTTCCCATTGTTATCTTGACTAATTTGCTCAGAAATTTTTCAAGCGGATTAAGGGATTTTCCGAAATGCAGGTTTACGTGCTTAAATGTTAAACTATTATTGTAGTTGTTTGCCAACATTTCTTTTTGGGGTGTTCCATTCTTAATCCCTGAGTTGTCGGCAATATTTGACTTTCCTTGGAAAGGATCTGTGTAAAAGTGGTTAGTACTCAGATTTTAAAATTAAGTAATGCTGTATTTGTAAGACCGTGCTGTAGTAAACATTGATTGGAAAGTACGTGGCGAGCATTAAACTGCAAAATCGGCGCAGCGTGATTATTTGATTGTTATTTAAATAATGGTAAAAATTAATAGTTTGGTTTCAGTTTGGATAAAGGACTTTCCAGAGCTTATACTCGATGGCGAAAAAGTGTTTTGTAAAACATGCAGCAAAATATTATTTTTAGGTAGTTTTATTATTTTAAATTGCTAGATCTTAATTGGATATTACTTGTAATTTTCACAGATATCCTGTGGAAAAAAATTTCAAATAACGCAACACATTGGATCTCCCTTTCATCAAGTTAGATTGAAGAAAGGCGGTACACAACTATCCCTAAAGGAATCAGTTGTTGCAAGTTCTACAAATAATGGAAGGGAAGCTTTTAATTCAGAACTGTGTCACGCACTTGTTAATTCAAATATACCATTATCAAAATTAGGAAACGAAAGTCTTTTCTGGAAAAATTATGTAAAATTATGTAAAATGTCAATTATTTTTAGTTTTATTATTTTAAATTGCTAGATCTTAAATGGATATTACTTGTAATTTTCACAGATATCCTGTGGAAAACATTTCAAATAACGCAACACATTGGATCTCCTTACATCAAATTAGATTTAAGAAAGGCGGTACACAACTATCCCTAAAGGAATCAGTGGTTGCAAGTTCTACAAATAATGGAAGGGAAACTTTTAAATCAGAACTGTGTCAGGCACTTGTTAATTCAAACATGCCATTATCAAAGTTAGGAAACAAAGGTTTTAAATCTTTTCTGGAAAAAAATATTAATGATGTTTATATTAGTACAATGAAAACAATATGAAACCGTGTAGGTGAAAACCATATTTATTTTATTGTAGATGAAACCACCGATATTTGTGGGCATGCCATCTAATGCTTGGGATCTTAGATGGGGTACACCCTAACCCATGTTATTCAATTAGCTGCAAAGAAATCGATAAAGTAGATAATTTAACAATAACTAGATTTGTAAGCGACAGCTTAACACATTTTTTTCTTCCCGAAGCGGTTCCTTCCAAGAAAATCGTACTGATGTTATCGGATGCAGTATAAGATTAAAGCAGCAAAAACCTAAAAATATTCTATGAAAATTTAATTCACACAACATGTTTAGCCCATGCGATTAATAGAGTAGCGAAAAAATAAGGATACAATTTCCACTTGAAAATATTTTAATCAGTAATGTTACAAAAGTGTTTATAAAAGCGCCCCTGAGAATACAACTGTACAAAGAAAAATTACCAAATACACCTCTGCCCCCTCAACCTGCTATTACTAGGTGGAATACTTGGTTAAATGCTGGTATTTTCTACGCGGAATATTTTAATAAAATTAAAAAGTAATTGTAGATTTATCTGATAGTTCAGCAGTAATTATATAATCAAAAAAGTGTTGCGGAATTCTGAACTACCACAGCAGTTAGCATTTATTAAAGCCAATTATAACCCTACCGAAGAAACAATTTTAATACAGAAAACAGGGAATGCCTTTGACGGAGTCAGTTGAATTAGTTAATAGTCTCAAAAATCGATTGAACAAAAACTTGGTGGTGTTCTAATTAAAATGAAGGGTTTAACATTCTTGAAAATGTTTCAAAAATTTTATAAGGTGAATTTGTGCTAAGTAATGTACATCCTGCAATAATTTCTGCTTTAAAATACGCGTCCATTACATCTGTAAATGTAGAGCGAAGTTTTTCTATATACAAGAATATACTTTCCGATAGAAGGCAATCGTTTACTATGCAGAATTTAGAAAAATATATAATTATAAACTAAATAATTAACGATTTTTATTGTCTGTTATTGTCTTATTATTCTCATTAGTTATTAGTCATAAATATTAAAATTATTGTTTTATATGTATTGTACATGTATTATTTTAAAAATAAATGTATAAAAATATTTTGTTTATTATCGTGAGTAAAATTTAGTGCATATGCTGCATATTTCTGTGCATATTTTATAGAATCAAGTACATATTTTAAAGATTTTAGAAGCACATATATATGCGTATATTTTAACTAATTTTCGTGCATATAAATCCGAGCTCTAATCATTAGATTTGGATGATTGTTTACTCCCCACAGGTAAATGCATGTAATTTTTTCGTTTTGGATGGTGTTCAATGTCATCACTAATTTCATTAGATGTACAAGGATCAGAAGTAACATTATTTACGCTGACATCAGATTCTTCACTGTGTTCACTACTTTTGTTATCAACAGGAACAGCTTCATCACTTTCACCATGTTCGGAATGGTTATTTGCCATTTCGGGTTCGCATTCAGATAAGTTTTCCAACTCAACAAGATAATCTAAAGTCTGTTGTGTAAAACCGCGAGACGACCACATTTTTTTTACTACGAAATTAACCCCGTAATAAGTACAGAAGTATCTCACAAGAACGTTCACTTGCAACTAATTTGAAATCTTAAAGTACTCAATAGAAACAAGTTATAACTTGCATTTTTCATATCTCGGGCGCGTAGGTAAAAATAGCGAAGATTATTCATAATTTCGGACACGGCTAAACAAGTTCTGACTTGCAGTAAACTCCTAAAAATTACCACAATAATAGTAAAATACATTGTTTTATCTTAACGTTGTAATTATTTTTGTTATACAATCTCGAAACTGATTATTAATATAAGAACGGTCAAAATGACGGTTTCGGCAGTTATACAAATACAGGGTGGGGCATTGGAATCAAGTGTTTTTGAAATAACAATAAAATTATTAGGTTTTACTGTAAAAAAAAATTATTGGTAGTACAACATAGCTAATAATAAAGCATTTTGAAATATTCAAGTACGGAAAATTACATCTGGCAAACGATGTCCGTTTTCATTGATACACTGTTGCAGCCGTTCACAAAAATTGCCCTCCACTCTTTCCAGCATGCCCCTGTTGATTAGGGAGATTTCATTATGAATCGCTTCCTTTAATGCGTGTAACGTACCGGGCTTGTCCTCGTAAACACGTGACTTGAGGCACCCCCATAAGAAAAAATCACAAATCGAAAAGTGGGGTGACCGAGGAGGCCTCCAAACGTCACCAAATCTCGAAATTAGACGATTTGGAAACAGGAGGCGAAGAACAGCCATAGATGCTCTGGCGGTGTGTGCCGTGGCCCCATCTTGCTGGAACCACAAATCTTGAATATCCACACCTCTTCTTTGCAATTCAGGTATGAAGAAGGTATTCACCATATGAAAGTAATGCTCAGATGTTACTGTAGCGGTGACCCCATTTTCTTCAAAAAAATATGGGCCAATGATTCCGAATTTTCCCACCGCACACCAAACTGTTACCTTAGGACTATGCAATGGCATCTCATGTAACTGTCGTGGATTCTCGTCAGCCCAGTACCGGCAATTTTGTCTATTGACGGCCCCATTAAGGTGGAAATGGGCTTCATCACTCATTACTAACAACATGTTTTCATTCTCTTGAAGAAGTTGTGCGAAATTCAAGCGTTGGGCGTAATCTCTTACATTTAATTGTTGCGCAACCACTATTTTGTATGGGTGAAAATGTAATTCACCATGCAAAATCCGTCGTACAGTGCGATTGCTGATTTGAAGTGCAGCTGAATGTCGACGTGCAGAACGGCGTGGGCTTCGCACTAATGCTTGTCTCACCCTTTCAATGTTCTGAGGAGTACGCACAGTACGTTGACGACCGGGCGGCTTTCTTTTCATTATTGAACCTCTTGTTCGAAGGTTATTGACCCAGCGTAAGATGGTGTCGCGGGCAGGAACAGAGTCATTACGATGGATATTAAATGTTCTTCGAAATTCACGCTGTACTGCAGTCACCGACTCGCCACTTCGAACAAAATAATCATATGCGAACACGCGTTGTTCTAGCGTCCACCGCTCCATGATGGCAACTGGCAACTGAGAAAGTGAAATCCTTTGAGCCGAGGAATGGATTATAACAAATACCTTACACTATAATACCGGACACTCCTACGCAAAACATGCGACAAGTCGACTACAACGCCTCTTACGGCTTGGAGTGGTGAATTTGAATACTGGCATGTGGAAGATGTCAAATTTGGTTAGTTTGTTTTAAATTTAGTCAGAAACAAATTACGAAATAATGTCAGGAAAAGGTGGAATTATTTGTGCTGTATATGGTTGTTCAAATTATAAGTTGCAAAAAGATTCGCGATCATTTTTACGCTTCCAAGACAACGATTTGTAAGTATAACACACCTACTAAATATACCTACGTACATACATATTTATTATAATAGTCACAGGCGTATTATTAACCGCGTTGAAAGGGAACATTTGTTATAGGGAGAATTGTTATGTAGTAATAAATTAATTAAATTTTTGTATTACTGATGAGTCGATTGCTGATTCGTTTTTACTGATCAGACTAAAAGTTTGCCACCCCCCAGAAGCAATTTCTAAATACGCCACTGGTAATACTTTATTTAATTAGTTATTTACTTAAATAATTATTTATTTAAATAATTACTGTAAATATATTATTAAGTATACTTACTACACATGTAAGTATAAGTATACGTTTAAGTATTTGTTATCTGCAGGTGTCATCAATGGGTGTTGAAGTGTAAAAGGGAAGACCTTGATGAAATATTTAAGCATGAAGGGTCCAAACGTCTGTACGACAACTACAGAGTGTGTGATACACATTTCAAAAATGAAGATTTTCGAAATCCAAATTTAAAGTCTCAAGGTATGTATACTATATAAAATGGTGAGTTGATGCAAACAATAACATTTTTTTTGTAGTTTGAAAAAAGGAATTGTTTTCTCATTGAATTTGTATGGTTCGACATCGACTAGTTTGAGAAACAATCCTAAAAAGCGTAAACGGGAAACACCTTCTTTGTCTGTAGCTGGTAATTAAAAAGTTCTACAATAATAGATATTTATGTATTAAGGGCATAATCAGAAGATTATGGCTCGAGGGAATGTTGAAAGCCCGACGAGAAGCGGAGGGCTTTTATATTCCTGACAGCCATAATCTACAATTATGCCCGTGGTACATACAATGTTTTATTTTATTTTGCACCATGAAACTGGAACAAAATATTAAAAAGATTCAGTATTTTCGGCAAGTTTTTAAATGCAAATGCAGTGAAATAAAGTCGACAGTAGGCTAATCTGTTGTTACTAAGATACTGTGATATTGCTATTATATATCATGTCATGTGTTTGCTGTCAATCATGCTGCTTAACATCAATGACATTTCCGTGCTATAAAGACCACATTACGCCCGCATTTGGAGGCGTATAAAGAACATTATGGTGGCAAAATAAAATAAAATGTATTATACAACATACATATTTTGGTTTTAGATTCATCACAGAATGTCACCCAAGAAGAAAACCATAATGTTCGTAAAGCGTCAACTGTGCAAGTGAAAAGATGCAAATTACATTCTGCCCAGAAAAAAATTTCTAAATTAAAATCTGAAGTTTTAAAATTACGAAAAAGTAATTTACAACTTAAGACAGCAAATCGGTTTTACAGGAAACAAATTTTGGGGACCGAAAGCGAATTTCTTTTGAACCAGTGTCGTTTAAGGAGGTATAAAAGAAAAGGTCGAAGATATTCTGAATACGACAAAAATTTTGCTCTTGCACTACATTACTGTTCATCGTCTGCTTATCGTTTTTTGGAAAAAACTTTGTGTTTACCTTCAGTTCGATCAATTCGTAGATGGTTAGAAAAAGTAAATATAAAAGGAGGTCTGAATGAAAATATTTTTGCAATGCTGACTTTAAAAAGTAGCACGATGTCACTGGCGGATAGAGTAGTTTCGATAGTTTTAGATGGTATGTCATTAAAAGAAGCAATAATGTATAATGCCTGCAGTGATCATTTTGAAGGCATTCCAGATATGGGGTCCGATATGCCCATTAATGTTGAAAAGGTTGTTTTTGCTAACGAGGCCTTGGTCATGATGATTAAAGGTCTTAAATTAAACTTTAAACAAGACATTGGATATTTCTTGTCTCGAGGTGCTATGCCTGGAAGCCAGATCAAAGATATTTTGTTATCTGCTATTAATAAATTAAAGGGTGCAGGTTTTACTCCAAAGTCGTTGTTTGTGATCAAGGGTCAAATTTCAGAAAAATGAGAACTTTGCTACATATATCGACAACAAAACCCTATTGTGAAATTGATGGCGAAAAAATATTCTTCATGCACGATGTGCCACACCTGTTCAAAACTGTTAGGAATAATCTAAAGAAATATAATTTTAAAATTGATGATAAGATTTGTAAATGGTAACACATCCAAAGCTTTTACGAAAAAGATAAAGTGAGAAGTTCAAGATTAGCAAGCAAACTAAAAGATATACATATAACTTTACCACCATTTAGTCCTATACGAGTTTGCTTGGCAGCTCAAGTTATGAGTCAAACTGTTGGGAACGGTATTTTAACATTGGTGGCATTAGATCTTATGGAAAGTGAAGCCATCCATACAGCGGAATTTTTGCATGATATAGACGACCTATTTGATTGTTTCAATTCAAGCAGTTTAAGTAGTCCTAAGTCCTAAAGTGTATAAGAGGGCTTTAAGGAAAAATTCATGGCACTGGAAGCACTTGCTCAAAATGGTAAACTTGTTAGGAAAAATTCAAATCATGAAGCAAAACAACGCTATAACACCTTGTATTGAAGGATGGTTGGGGAATATAGCTGCATTAAAACTGTTATTTGAAGATTTATCTGTTAACTATAATTTTGAATATTTGCTAACGAGAAGATTAACACAAGACTGTATTGAAAATTTGTTTTCCATTGTTAGGTATAAAGGTGGTAATAATGTGACACCAGATGCAACAAAATTTAGGTTAGCTTTACGTTCTATAATGGTTAATCAAATGCTTTCACCTTCAGATGATGGAAACTGTCAAATGGACTTTCACTCTTTTCTACTTAAAAAGAAAGATTTAGAAAGTAGTAAATATAAAATAGATTTCAATGAAGATACCATAAAGCAAAATGAAACTATTGATGATAATGCTAATATAGTTGACGATCCACATACTGCAAATTCAGTCACTTATGTTACCGGTTGGGTGTGCAGCAAGTTACTGCATGAAGAATGTATTTCAAAGCTAACGTCTCTTAGCGAGTCTTTTTCTGCAGATGAACTTTTTATTAGTTTCAAATTTATGTCAATAAATTTTTAAATGTTAATTTTAATTCATATATTAAAACTTTAAATAATAATTTGTCCTCTGTGAAAAATAAAAGAAACATGAAAGCCAAAAGGCTCTTGCATGAATAAATTTAATTATTATTAATGTAAAAATGTTAATGTTTATTTAAATAAATGTTTCTGAAAGCTGAAGATTTTCTACTTATGACTCCTAATATTTAAATCTGGCGCCAATTCGTCACTCCAAACCGTTAGATGGCGCTAGTGTCCATGTCGCCGTAATACATACGTAAAATAACCGAAGTGTCCGGTATTGTTTTATAAGGTAGTTGATTGTAATAAACCGCGCGCCCCTCCCTTTTCTAATGACTGAATACTACTCAAACCAAAAACACTTGGTTCCTATGCCCCACCCTGCACTACAAAAAAACTCTAAAACGGCTTAATTTTTTTAATATATTTTTTTATATTCTAAAAGTACATAAAAAACTAAAAAAAGTCATAATACCTCAACACCGTAACTCTAAGCACAACGGAGAAACAACATTTTAAAGAAGACACGCGGTCAAATTGACCGCCGCGGCCATTCTAGTGTAAAGAATCTAGTTTGCATTTTCACAAAATCTGTCCTTTATTATGTTTCATTAAAATATTCCAAAAAAAGCAAATATCAAGATGAATTTCGTTTGAGCACTAAATTAGGCAGAAGTAGCTTAATATATCAGTGTCAGGAATTGCTGACATCCGAAAATGTACGGCAATGGAACAAAATACGCCCACAGAACACGTGCTAAAAGCCTCGACTTTTTTATCTTGAAAATATGAAGCTGTAGGTAATTATAGAGCGAGCAATATTATGCGGACGGTACTGATTGTTATTTATAATTTATTTATTGTAGATATCCAACTTTCCTCTGCAATAATGTTATGCGAGAAGTTAATTAATTGCCGCATATAAGTGCTTTTACTGCACTTGCACCAACAAAAAACAAACTGTGCCATATTTTTTATTTTCAAAATTACAAATACGTATTGTAAAAGCCCTTGTTATTGATTACAATGTTATGTGATGCTCTTCAATTCACCATTTTTACAAACTAACTTGCATTTGACAACGATAATATCAGAATTACAAAGTAAGCAAAGATCAAACATGAATCGTACCTACATATGTGATACGTTTAAATTCAAATGAAATGCACGGAAATCGTCCTTTTCTCTATTTCCTATCCTATTTACTTTCTTTGAGCATGTAATCCCAAACGTACCATAAAATTAAGTCAATTTTACTCAATGCGAATAGAGTAAATCTTGACGGAATATAATGGGAGGGTGGAAAATAAAAGCGTGCACACACCACTATCGCATTTCATATTTTATTTGTGTCATATATATACAGACGAAAAAAAATGTATCAATGATTTGTGAAACTCTCCTATCAAAAGTATGAGCAAGCAATTTTTCAAATTAAATTGTCAATAAATCCTTTTTATTATTCCCTTTAGATGGTAAACAAACTGATCGTATAATGTACGATTCCATTACATGAATGCCCGAAATTATGAGCGAAACAGCTCTTATTATTTATTCATCTAATTTCGAGTAGGAAATTCAATTTATTACATCTCATTTTTTTTTTGTACTTTTTCCAAATTTAAAAACAAACAGTCAAATTTTTGTTTATTTGTTTAGTTGTCTATATGATTAAAAAGTAAACAAAGTGATTTTCATTAATTATTTTACGTAAAAGGTATGAGATTAGTTCGCTTTAATATTAACTTGAAGAATATGTATGGCGACCATTCGTCCTTTTTGAAACACATCATTTCGTATATCGTCATTGTCGTAACGAAACCTATGTGACAATATTGCACATTTTAGGATTTTCACATTATTCTGTCAAGAATCACCTTATGTACGACCTGACGAAACCATCTGTAAGATTGGTTGCCTAAAATAACCTTATAATCGACTAAACATAAAACCTTTGTGTCTCGTAAATAATCATCATGATGAAATATTCTATGTTTTGTGTATCGTAAAGTCAACACAATTACTGATTTCGAAGCTGACACACAGAAGGTTTTCGACTGAGAATTGAAGTTTTCCCGCCGCATTTTTATAATTTTATGGTTTTCAATGTTTTTTTTCACGATCTGTGAGTTACTTCTGCATTTAATTTTATTTAAAATGCCAATCTTGGTGTGAGAAAAATGAAATAATCTTGTGAAAGTGTGCAACGCATTATTTTAAGATAAGTTTTACTTTTTTAACGAATATCAAAATAGACTATGAACTTAGGTTATGAAATCACAGTAGCGTCTGAGTAGAGTAATTGTTTATACTGTATACAATGCATTTGGTTGTTTTGAAGTATTTTCCTGCATATGTTCTGATAATCCTCTAGATAGCTTGATGAAATATAAATCGATCGCAGCGCTCCCTAGTGTAACGGAGTGAAAGTTTTTCAAAGTTTTACCTGAATACTTATCAGCCACAGGCAAAATGAGGGATTAAATCAATATTTAGAATAATTTATGCAAATCCCTTTATTATTTTTTCATTAATTTACAGAAGACATGAACACTAAAGTAACTTACAATAAAATTGAATTTTGTTTATTTTTTATAAAAAATTTTAAAACTAATGTCACTTTTATTTTATTATAGAGGTACATCAACTCCGTCCTTTTCTTTAATTACACGTAATCAACATAAAGTGTTATTTTTTTTTTTTTTTTTTTTTTTAACACGTTTATTAAAGCTTTTAGATATTAACATTTCATTTCGGTGTATACATATCACACTTAAGTGTTATTTAAATAAATTATATAACGACAAATTCCTATTATTTTTGAATTAGTTCATTACCCATTGTTAAATTTAAAGAGATATAGGTAATATAATTCGGTGTAGAACATGCCTAAATAACTTTCCCTTTAATTAACACTAAGTATATCGCGTAATTACATATTGATTATTGCTATTCCTCAAATATTCTAATAAATGTAGACAATTACGGGATTGCTATCAGCGTATTAGCATTTTGCAAACTATACCCATCGATCAAACACCAGTTGCGAATTTGTGATTTTGTCTAAAAATACCTAAAGCAAGAAAAAGTGTTATTGTTCCAAGAAGAAGTAGTAGTGTGATATTCAACACTGAGTCACATGCAATTAAACTATTTCAACAATTATTCAAGTTAAAAGTCGCTACATGCGGATCCCGTATAGACGAAGAAAAACCATTTTTAGCATGTTCGCCTGACGGACTGGTAGAAGAAGATGCAGTGGTTGAAATAAAAAGCTCTTTAAAAAGCGGCGACATTGATCCCGTGGAAGCACGTAAGGTAAATTTAATTAATTATTATGTTGTAGATTCCGAAAACAACAAAATTAAATTAAAGAAGAACCATAATTATTATTATCAGGTGCAAGGAATTTTACATATTACCAGACGAGTCAAATACTACTTTATTGTCTACACTGCAACAGGAATCCATGTTGAAGAAATTGAAGGGTAAGTAGTAACAATAAATGTTTTGAACATTAAATGAAACAATATGTTTTGTTTTTTATAGGGATGATACATTTTGATATGGTAAAAAAATTAGAAGAATTTTACTATACGTCTTTATTACCGGACCCACGCAGATGTCGTAATTTAAATCTTCGAACTGTACCGCGTGGCCTGATAAGAATGCAAAGTGCTGTTTCTCGGAAACTGTTCGACGTAGAGAGTTGGGGTAAAAAATTTTATTACGAAAGTGATCTAAAAAAGACCGTGGAAAATATTTTCAAATTTGCAAGATGACCGCCAGGGGGCGTAACCTAAACTGTTAAAGTGATTTTTTACTGAAATCCACCTAGTAAATGTACCAAAACATTATACTCGTTTTAAAGTTCAGCTTTATTCGAGTAATTTTTGTTTGACGTATCTATTAATATAAAGTGGTGGGAGTGATTCAGTGATTTTTTAAATAAACAGCTGTTGGAAAGAGAATTTATTGCTCCATCAAATCCATCCTACCTGTAATTTGTCTAATTTTTAGTGATCCCGTTTTTTGATATACTATCAGAAAATTGCAAAATTCTCTAAAAAATTAAATATCACTTTTTTTCATAAAAATATGAAATCATCCCTAAATAGGTTAGCGAGAACTGCATCTCGATATCTTTTCCTACCCTAAAATATCGAAGAAATAAAATTTAATTATTATAAAACTTGAAAAAGTCAGTATTACACCGGTATTTATTCTTAATTAGTTGTTTTTTTTCAAGATTGAATGAAAAATTTCATCATTTTATAATTTTTAAATAATAAAAGTTGTCATAATTTCAAAAATTTAAAAAAAACATGTAGGGACATAATAATCAATCCATAGAACATGCAAGTGCAGAATATGCAGAATATTACGAGTAGGCCATTGAGAAAAAAGAAATACTTAAAATCAAATTGTAAACAAATATTAAAATTTGACAGACAGTGTAATTTATATTTATTGCACAAGTAAGTCCTTAAAACTACCTATAATGTCTTTTACAAATGATGAAGCTGTTGATATGATTGCGGTATATTTTGAATGTTTTAAAAATACGGCATTGGCTAAAAGAGTATACTCAGATCGGCGTCTACGCGATGCGAGAATTTTTTCGCGTTTAGTGCAAAATTTGCGTAATACTGGAAGCTTTCGACCAAAGTTGCGGACACTCGGCTAGAAGGATGAAAGACAATATTGTTATTGTCTTAGCCTACATGTCATTGAAACCCCACGTCAGTACGAGAGTAATGTCTCTCGCGCTGGATATGTCACGAACGACTATTCAAAAGATTTTAAAAGATCATAGGTAAATTCTTACGTCACTGAAAATACTACTTTACATTTTTCACAATGTGTTTGTAATTTCAAATTTATAGAATGTACTTTGACCGATGGATAGATTATTGTCAATGGATGTTGGGCATGACCAGGGAAAATAGAGGATTTTTATCAGAAATTCTTTGGACGGATAAGGCCACTTTTAAAAGTGATGGAAATGCTGTTGCATAATATGCATTATTGGTCTGACACCAATCCTCACTGGTTGCACAAGATCCAACATCAAGGTCGTTGGAGTATTAATGTGTGGTGTGGCATCCTGGACGGAACTATTATAGGTCCCTACTTCTTTGATGAACCACTAAATGGTGCCGTGTTTATTGATTTTCTGGTAAACCAATTGCCTATTTTATTAGAAGATGTGCCCTTGCAATTACGGCAAAATATGTCTTTACAACTAGATGGTTGCCCAGCACATTTTTCAATAAATATGCGAGAACACTTAAATTTAATATATCACAAGAGGTGGATTGGCCACCCCGATCCCCAGACTTAACGTACGAATTCGAGAGGCCATTCGTAGCATGCCAAGAGGAGAAGTTGAAGCTGCTGTAATGTCCACGCATGAGCGGCTCCAACAATGCATCGAGGTCGATGGGAGACTATTCGAGCATTTAAGTAGGCATTAAGTAGGCACTTGATGCCTACTTAATGTCTACTTAAGTAGGCATTATTGCACTATCGGTCCTTTTTAGGGCCATAAATAAAATCAACAAAAAGAATTCCGCAAATTTGGAATAATATCTTTCAAAAATAAATATTATATTATTACATTTAATTTTTTAAACTTTTGTTATTTAAAAATTATAAAAAGACAAATAAATAAGAATAAATACCGGTGTAATATCGACTTTTTCAAATTTTATAATAACTAAATTTTCTTTCTTCGATATTTTAGGGTATGAATAAGATATCGAGATGCGGTTTTCACTAACCTATTTAGGAACGATTTCACCTGATTTTTATGAAAAAAAAGTCATATTGTTGCATTTAATTTTTTAGAGAATTTTGCAATTTTCTGACGTTATATCAAAAATGCGCTCTAGCCGCATCACTAATAATTAGACATATTACAGGTAGGATGAATTTGATGGAGCAATAAATGCTCTTTTCAACGAGACTAAGTTTATTAAAATTAGTTCAGTCGTTAAGGAGTTACAAGTGTTTATTTAAAAAATCACTGATTCACCCCCCACCACTTTATTTTAATAAATACGTCAAACAAAAATTACTCAAATAAAGCTGAGCTTTAAAAAGAATATAATTTTTTGGTACATTTACTAGGTGGATTTCAGTAAAAAATCACTTCAAAGTTTAGGATGGAGCTTACGCTCCCTGGCGGTCATCTTGCAAATTTGCATATTTGCATATTTTCCACGGTCTTTTTTTGGTCACTTTAGTAATAAATTTTTTTACCGCAACTCTTTACGACGAATAGTTTCCGAGAAACAGCACTTTGCATTCTTATCTGGCCACTCGGTACCTATGACCAACTAAATTTTAAATTGTTTTATTTGTTCACCTCTATAACTTGTTTACAATATTTTGGAAAACTTTTTTTGCTGATACGAATACATTATAATTTAATAAGGTACATAAACAACATTTTTTTTTAATATTTAACAGAGCAAAAACGGAGGCTCTTCTACCTTTCAGTATCGCACAAAAAAACGACGTTCCCAAAAGGTCTTTTCGCATGAACACGTCTGAAACTGAATGTGCAAACGAAATGCGTACGAGTTCTAATTAAAATAATTAAATGCATGTTTTTTTATGCAACTAGATATGCAACACACGCTGCACGAAATACACGTTAACCCTTAACCGTCCAGTAGTGTCCGTCGGACACATTTTCGACTTTAATTACGTATAAATTACAGAATTTATTTTTAATTGTCAAATTGCTTAAATCTAATATATTATCACAATTTTATAAATGAAATTGTGATGGAATAATTTTATAATATTTGTTTATTTTTTTGCAATTTGAAAATATTAGTAAGAGTGACGTAACCGTCCAGATGTGTCTTGGTAGACACAATTGTAAAATGCATTTATTTTCTGTTGCGACTTAATTTTATGGTTCCTTAGATAAGATCTACGCTACTCTTCACACAACAATAATACAATAAACATTTATGAGCAATAACATTGTGTCTGAACGTGCTTTTATGCTGATGTTAAAAAATGCAGACGCATAATACAACTAATAAGTTTTGTAATTTAGTTAGTGTTGAATGATCTTTAGTGACAGAATATACGTTCAAGAGTTCAACACTTGGTTTGTTTATCTTTTCAATATAGTTGGTGATATTTTATTGGTAAGTGGAACAAGAAAATATTTTTTATTTCAGAAAAATGCATCCTCATTTATTTAAAGTTCTCAAAGATGTCCACAAACAAAGCTATGACAAATGAGCTACTTCGAAGTGCTTTTGAAAATAGTGATGATGAAAATTATGTATTTGGGGAAACTGACGATGAACTTATAGCAGATGTGCAGTCTGACAACGAAAGTAACTTTACGGAAACTGCATCTGAAAATGAAGATGAACAATTGTGTAGTGATAGTGAAAATCCAAATAGTGGGAATATAATAGGAAATCGAAAGTAGTTCTTCCTCCAGGCAAAACTACAGTTAATTTATATATGGACAAAAATGTACTCGAACATATAGTAAGTCATACGAATTCTGAGGCTAAAAGAATTTTAAAAAATAACTGGAAACCCACAGACAGTATTGAATTACAAGCATTTATTGGTTTATTATTGGCAGCTGGAACTAATAAACAAAGCAATGTGGAAATTAGAGAGTTCTGGGATCCCGTATTTGGTAACTTAATATCTCGTGCTACAATGGGAAAAAATAGATTTCGAGCAATCCAACGTTTTATGAGGTTTGATGATAAAGAGACGAGAACAATGAGAAGGTCCAAAGATAAAACCGCACCTATAAGAGATCTGTGGGGTATTAAAAATGGCAAATTAAAAAAGTTTCATTTATCGGCCGAAAATCTTACGATAGACGAACAATTGGTTCCTTTTAGGGGCAGTGTATCTTTCAAACAATATTTACCTAGCAAACCTGACAAGTATGGAATGAAAATATGATGGATCTGTGGCAGTGACACAAGTTACCCGTTGTGTGGTATACCCTATCTAGGAAAAGACGGAAGTTTGAGAACAGAAAATTTGGCCTACAAAGTTGTGACTGAATTGTGTCAACCATATTACAGGACAAACCGAAATATTACTTTTGACAACTATTTTACTAGCTTGGAACTTGCACAATCGCTACTGCAGACTCGTTTAACGATGGTGGATACGTTGGAGATAAATAAACTATGCATACCCCAAAATTTTCTACCAAATAGATCCAGGGCGATTGAAACAATCATATTCGGATTTACTAAAAATTCTAAGCTGGTCTCATATGTTCCAAGAAAAAATCATGTTGTTCTTTTTCTTTCAACGACGCACCACTCAAAAGAAGTGTATGTTAGAAATAAAAATAGATCCGAATTTAATTTATATTATAATTCTAAAAAAGGTGGAGTCGACACCTAAGTCCAAATGGCACATGAATATACTGTTCGTACGTAAAACAAATAGATGGCCAATGGCATTCTTCCAAAATATTATTGACGTTGTTGATGTAGCTGCTCTTGTTGTATGGAAGAATATATATCCGAATTATAACCAAAATAAAGCACATAGCAAAAGAAAAATATTTTTAAAGGATGTGTCTATCCAACTAGTGAAGCCTCACATAGAGAGACGTGGTAAGAAGGGTCTAACGAAATATCACACTGAAGCAATAGATAATATTGCTGGTTCTAGCCATCAGCTACCTGCGGATCCTGCATTTGGTGAACCTCCAATAAAAAGAAAAAAGAGGTACTATATTTGTCCAACTCAAATTTCGCGAAACATAAAACAATGCTGCAATAAATGTAATTTTAATGTCTGTTCTGAACATTCAACCAAAAAAATATATTGCATAAATTTTCAATTATAACTAATTATTTGGTATTATTTTTCAATTTTTTGTTCTAATTAAATTTAATAGTAAAAGTGTATCAATATATTACAGTAAATATTACATTAGTTTTTATTTTTACTTGTGATAATTATTAAAAATTTAAATTTCGTGTCCATCGGACACTACTGGTCGGTTACGTTCTAAAAGCATTACTGGACGGTTAAGGGTTAAGTTGCTTACATAGTGGTGAATTATTAACAACACGTTCGAGGTTTGTTACAAATGTTTTTCTTAACGCCGACGTTTCGCTAAATTTATTAACATTATCAAGGCTAAGAAAGTCAAAATAATGTTTCCATAGTTAAAATAGCATATTAAATAGCAGTTTTTTTAATGTCCTGGCCATACAAATTTAAATACTAGAAGGTACGAAAAGTTCCTATGAATTCGGATAAATAAAATCGACTAGTTTTTCTTTTATCGATATGTTTCGGCGATTTGCAATTTTCAAGATATTTTTTTTGTTAAATATAATTTTCAAAATTCAACCAGTATAAAAAGTAAGATATCAAAATTGTTTCAGAAAATGTACCAAGGGAGAAAACTAGTTCAACTTGCTTTGGACCGTACAGAAAACCCAGAGTCCAGCTCTGCTGACGCAGAGAGTAATCTCATGGATCCCCTTGACTATAGTTCCAGACAATCAGCTTATGGAAGCGATAAATCCCGTCCTAGCTAATCAACAATACGGGGATACAGATACAAATAGTCACAATAATTGAAGACATCCAGCTTAAGCAGCCTGTTTTTGTAACATTACAGCCTGATTCCATTATCTGAAAATGCTAATTTTCATGAACCTGACACAATCATCATTATTCAGAAAACGCAAGGAACTGAAAATCAATATACAGATATTGTTATTGACATAAAAGATGAAAATCTACAGCAAAATGTTGCAGCACCACCTTTAGAAAATGAGGAAACTGAGCCCCAGGAAGACGACACTCTTGAAAGACCCCAATCTCCGAACCATGACATGGATCAACAAAAATTCTGTAACAATTCAGAAGCAAAAGCGGCTCAAGGGCATAGCTTACATAGGTTGTCATCAAAAAGACAACGAGATAACAAGAAATAAACACAGAAACCCGCGCAATATAGGGTGACGTTGTAAGCGCACATCTACAAAACAGAAAAGTACAATGTCATTTCTTTGTGGCTGTTTCACAGAAGAAGAGTATTCGAGAAGTTATGGATTCTTGGGCCGAGAAGAAGATATTTGTGAAAGGAGCAGTGACAACAAGAATAATAAAGAGGAGGAGGAAAGATTCCAAAAACTCCAATCGAAAACAAGAAGGCCATGACATATCTACAGAAGGAACGTGCGGAGAAGATCAAAGTTGCCGTACATTTTTTGTCAGTACATTATCAACTGGCGAAGACACGTTTAAACGATGGACCAAACATAATAATAAACTTGAAGCACCTATCACAGATGAACTTGGAAGCCCCAGCATCAGGAAATGGGTCTAAAATAAACTCAAAAAAATCAGTCAGTAAGAGCCTGGCATTAAATATCAAGAAATGGCTAGATTCTCTTCCTAATCAAAGAAGATTTACCTCGAATCCGTTTTCCGCTCCACTAAACATTTATATGAAGTGTATCAAGAATGAAGTTTAACAGAAGACAACAAGGAAAATATAGCCATCCACCACCCACGTAAAGATCAATGCGATACGTGCACCTGCACTAGATGTAGTACCAAACAGCTATCTGAAGACGATTACCAGGACCACATAAGAAAAAAAGATGAAGCAAGGACAGCAAAGAATTCAGTAAAGGAGAGTGCAAGAGACAGACAGTTAGTTTTGACAATGGATTTGCAAAGCGTACTCCCATGCCCAAAGGTTTTGGTTTCAAAACATTATTATAAACAAAAACTACAGTTGCACAATTTCACCCTCTATAACAAAGATGTATTTTTGTATGTCTGGCACAAATCCAATGGTGGAGTAACAGTTAATGAGTTCGCGTCCTGCATAAAGGATTTTGATGATATGAAGAGGAAAGATTTTAATCATTTTGTATTGATCTCAGACGGGTGCTCCTATCAGAATAGGAACAAGATATTAGCGAGTGCACTAAGTGATCTAGCTGTGTCTGGTAATATTACTATGGAGCAAATTATCTTGGAAAAGCCAATTAACTCTCCAGGGGATTATATAAGTAATTAAAATAGTACCATCTAGAGATTTTTTTATTTTCAAGTTTACAGTGTTAGCTTTGACTTGTAGAAAATTGGCTTTCTAAAGTTGGCGGTATACTTCAGTTGATAACTAATTTTGGCTTAGTGTTCTGTGAGACAATTAAAAATCAGTTTTAGACAAGTTGTAAGGGTTCGAGGTAAGTCAGACGTGTAGTTAAATTTTAACTACCAGCGTTGTATGATCTTTGGTTTATTATTCGCATAATGCAGCAGCGTATTTGTTATTGTTTTTTGACCAAAAAATACTTCATACCTTATCCTAACCTAAAAATATTGCTGTGCCAACTAC
The DNA here is from genome assembly GCA_036346205.1 of Vesta saturnalis. NCBI lineage: Eukaryota > Metazoa > Arthropoda > Insecta > Coleoptera > Lampyridae > Vesta > Vesta saturnalis. The sequence continues at coordinate 2,782,194 of JARFJB010001043.1, forward strand.
TATATACAACAAAGCTGATTCATAACAGTAGTTGGTAGGTATGTGCCAACCACTGTTTCCTCTGCATATCTTAGAATTTTAGTGGTTGACAGGTGAACTATTTTATTTTAATCTGCCTGAATAATAAAGTAACGTTCACATGTTACTAACATTAGATATATCTCTTGTAATGTTTTCAGTTAAAATGTATCAAACGGAAAATAAAATAAAAGCTGCTGTGGAGGCAGTAGAAGCCTGAATGTCAACATTGCAAGCATCAAAAATGGATAAAGTGCCAAGATCAACAATTCAATTTCGGATGGGAAACAAATTCAAAACACCTAGCCATGACCCCACCATATACCTTTCACAAGAGGAAGAAACAGTAGTGGTTGAGTAAGTTGGGCTAAATTTAATTAAGATTACTGTGCTAATTTTAACGTTTATTTTAGTTGGATTTTCGACTGTCAGAGAAAAGGGTTTCCACAGCGAATTGAGCACGTGCAGAAAAGCGTGCAAAATTTTGTTATTGAATGTAATAGAAAAACTGCGTTTCCTAACGGATTACCTGGTAAGGGATGGTATAATGTAAAAAGACGCCCTTGTATCAGTAAGGACGACATAGAGAACTGGTTTAAAATAATTGAAAGAGAACTTGATGATGGTGGTTAGAGACATATCCTTTTAGATAGCAACAGAATTTTCAATGGTAATGAAACCAATTTTATTTTGTGCCCAAAAAATAATAAAAAAAGTAGTTGCTTTTTGTGAGACAAAAAAATGTTTATGAGGTAGACCAGGGTACTGCTACAGCTTCATTGACAGTCATGTTTACATTTGACGCAAACGGTGATCTTACACCGCCCATGGTAGTCTACCCATACAAAAGAAAACCAACAAAGGAAATATTAGGACCAGTGCCAGCTAAATGGGGAATAGGCTACTAAGACAATGGGTGAATGAAGTCGTCTTTACTCTATGAGTATAAGCAAATTTTTTAACCCTTACTTTCTAGAAACAAAAACTGAAAACCAGTAATTCTTTTCGTTGATGGGCATAGGACCCATCTCACACTACAAATAAATAAATTATGTAAAGATTTGGGTATTATACTTATTGCACTATACCCTAACGCAACAAGTCTGCTACAGCGTGTAGACGTTGGTGCGTTAAAGCCTTTAAAAGTAGGTTGGCAAAAAGGTATTTTAGAATGGAGACGAGAGCACCCTGTTTTACAGTTCAATAAGGAAAATTTTGCCCCTTTGCTACATAGAAAAATTCGTGGACAGCAATAAATAGTTTTAAACCGACAGGTTTATTTCCTTGGAACTCTAAAGCGATAGATTATACTAAATCTCTGGATAGTAAATCACTTAATTCTGTCGAAGATGTCGATGCTGAACACAATAATACACATCCTGATTTACTGTCAAATGATATAACTAACCGAATGTTGAATTTTGAAACATTCAAGAAGTTTATTGGAACCTAAGGTATACTTAAATGACACTCAACCTTCCCCACAATTATATACTTGAATTAACAAAAATACAAATGGTCACTAGTTTCGACAAGAAGTTAATCTAACTTCCTACAATGACAAAAACATCGTCACTTCTTTAAAAAACTTATACTATCATATTTACCTAGTTGTATAAAACATCAAATACCCTTACGCGAAACATTTCAAATTTCAGACCCATGTTGAATTATGGGAATGATTTGTCAGACGTAGATGCTAAATCCGTGATTCAATCCAATAAAGTTTAACAATTTAATAATTAATGACTAATGTAAATGGATCAACGCATGTGGTTAAATTCTATTGAGGTTATATACCAAAAATTTTGAACAATTAATTAAAAACATCCATTGCGCGGTAAGAAAGGTTTTAAACAACCTAAAAATCTACAGATATTCAAATTACTTACGGGAAAAACATTTTAATTATTAAATTACAGAAGGAAAAACCACGAGCTGCACAAGCAGCTGTTGGTAAAGAGAGAAGTTAGCCACAAGTGATGCCAATATATCCTACTCTAATCGTTATATATAAGTGCTTGTAAGTATTCGTTAGTTTTTTCACACAAGATGTTACAGTTTAATATAGTTTAAGGTCTGAAGATGACATTTTCTTGTCGAAACTAGTCACCATTTGTATTTTTGTTAAATCCAAGTATACAATTGTGGGGAAGGTTGAGTGTCATTTAAGTATACCTTAGATTATCACAACCCCATTTAGAGTCTGAAACATGGAGTTCAATACAGAAGTTTATTGGAGATGACTTAGTAAAATCATTTGAGTCTGCCAAAGAAGCTATCAACAGCACTGAAAGTCAGTACGATGATATTATCAAGGAGTTACAAACACCAGATAACAAGCCTGACTTAAATAATAGTACTCAACCATTTGAATCATCAATTACTGAAATACTCCACTGGCCTGGCACCCAAAAGAGGAATTAAATGAATCGTGGAAAGGATGCCATTTTTGGTAACTTCAGATGTATGGAAAAGAATGGAAGAAAACAAAGAGCAAAATAAGAACTTAGAAGAAGCTGAGAAAGAAAAGAGAAGAAAGGCAAGGGTAGAAAGAAAAAAAGCAGTGAACAGTATAGTAACAAAGAAAAAATCGATTGCTTCAAACCCAGCGCATATGAAATCAGCTACAACAAAAGTTATCAAAAAAAGACAAAATGTTTCAACTAACTCGACAAAGAAAAAATAACCATTCTTCAAGACATACAACTTAAACTTCAAATGAAAATGATGCAGTTACAGCTAGAAAGAAGCAGTTTATAAGTAAAGGAATCTGTTATGGATGTACAAGAAACATATCTCATGAAAATATGGGACGTAAATGTTGTAAGTGTACAAGAACATTTCACTCAAAGACATTTTTTTTGCTAATATTTTTGTGTACACTAAACGTAACATGGAATAATTCTTATAAAGCATATAGGTAGATTCTAAATACATAAATATTTTGCTATAATTAAAGTACTATTTTATTTACGTGTGTATTGTATTAATTTATAAATATATAAATCAACATTATAGAGATGGGTTCACGACCGGTGTTTAATTTTTCTGGAGTTACCTACGACCTACCTCAAATCATAAATGTCAACGACTGTGAAATACGCTAACCTCTACCCTTTTATATAGTAATAACCAATAAACAAGGATAAACGACAGTGTTTGTAGTATAAATGCAAATTTTACACCACATGCTGATGCTTGAGCATAACATTCTTACCGTACGTAACCGACTATAATTATGAACGACGAACTAACACGCAAAAGTCTTAATGGTGCCAACGACTGTCGTCCTTACCCTATTTTCATAAATTACGTAAATGTTTCGGATTTATAAAGAAATCCCTTTTTTGTACCGTTTCTGACATTACATTGTTTAGAAAGAATTAATTAAAGTCTAGAAAGTACGAAAAAGATAGTGCGACCTTTAGATAAGACATAATAGGATGACATAACAAGTTCCACAATATAGAACACTTCTCTAGCAATTTTGTCGACTTAAATAGCGTGCGATCTTCCCTATAAGGCAGTATTCAGTAGAATATCAAGTCTAGCGCGAATATAACTTGCTTACGACGGTGTTGTACGCGTGAAAAATAAACATACCGGTGCGTGTAAATAAATATAGTCTAAATAGTTCGTTAGTTAAGGTTAAGTGTTAATAAATAACAGTTTTTAAATAAATAATCGTTATAGTGTAATGTGTATCTAGGACGGTAGAAAATCAGAAAATGCCAAAAAGAAAGTGTACATTTAATAGAGATTTGCAAAGTGAATATATTTTTATTAAAGAGACAATCTCAGATAGTGATGTAAAGTACTTAAAATGTTGTGCACTGTTTTCACTTGCACCTAGTGGAAAAACGGATATTGTTCAACATATATCGAAACTTAAGCATAAAAAGAGACATATTGCGGCTAGTAATAGCAAAGTGTCATCTTTTTTTCCTAAGGACACATTTGGAAATGAAGAACAAAAGCTAGCTGCGATTGAATGTACTTGGTCATACCACAACGTGATCCACAATCAGTCCTTTCGTTCTGTGGTTTGCACCGGTAAGCTAATAAAAAGTTGCTTCCAACAAAAAGCTACATGTGCTAGAACCAAATCTGAAAGTATTGTGTGCAACATTTTACAAAGAGAATCATTAACACCATACAAAATTATCTTGAAACGATCAATTTTGTAACTATCTATATTGATTGTTCAAATCACGGGAGGGGAAAATTTGTCCTATACCCGTATGATATTTTATGAAAGACAAGGGCATTCAATTAAAACTACTGGAAGTTCAAGATCTTCCAGACAATGTATCCAAATACATTATTAAAACGGTTGACAAATACATATTAACAACAAAAGTAATGGCAATGTGCGCTGACAACACAAATTGCAAGTTTAGAGAAATAGCAAGACATGGCCCAAATAACGTCTTTCACAAAGTTCAGTAGTTGTATAAAGGACCCTTAGTTGGAGTGAACTGAACTGCTCATATCTTTCATAACTGTATTCAAACAACAGAAGACTGTTTGCCTATTGACATCGAAGCCATTAAATCTATGACTATATCTACATTTATACTGTTCGAGTTGAACAATTAAAAAAATTTTGTGAGTTTGTTAATGTTGAATACCAAAAACTGTTGGGATACAGTAACACCAGATGTTTAACGTTGTCACCTACGATAGAAAGAATTTTAATGCATAAGAAGCGATTTGATTTGAAAATCAGTACTCATTTTCAAATATATTAATTAACATATAATTTCTAAATATTTTCGACATCTTGATATTAATGAATACATAAAAAAACTAAATAATTTGTAATTATGATATGATATGAGAAAATTTAAGGTAGCTGTTCATAGGCATCTATTGGCAATTCATTATCCCTCTATCCATTCTCCTAAGTGTTCCTGAGTGCTTTAGCACGATAGGCCTTATTTAGCCTGTTCAGGTCCACAATAATAAAAAAAAAAAAATTATAATTATGTTTGATAAGACAATATTTATTAATTTTGTGACGGTACTTAAAAAAAACTTGGTACTACTGTATCAAGTAGAAGAGAATTAACGCACTCCTCGTCATTTTGACAAATTTAAATACCAAACCAAATCCGAAGCATACCTACCCTAATCATAAATACAATTGAACTGGATATAATTAATATCATAGGTGGAAGGCATGTATACCCCATGCCGCCCGGTGGCCCAATTTTCTGAGCTCAGTAAGGGCTGCCGGTCACTTTCTCCTTTATTCCTTATGTACTCGCCAACACGCACTTGCCAAGCGTGGCGTTTTAACGGCTAAACCCTTAAAAATACGAATTCTAAAACAGACGCTATACCCCAGGTGAGTAGGGCGAGATTTGATGTAAGAAACATGATTATGAGGAGAAAGCGCAACACAGTCTGGTGAAATTTTTATAATTACAAATCCTATTTTTTTAAATCCCTTTATATAAGATATTTACTTAAGTTGGTATTCACCATTTAAAACAGGGGTCCAAAAAAGTCTCTCGTACCTAAAAGAACTAACCATTTGTGTGGCTCGGTTCGTTCATGTTCTGGTTCGGTTTGGTGTTCGGTTCTGTATAATCATTTCCCGATTTCCCCGATTATAGTTCGATTCGGGCCCATCCCCAGCTTGGATTATTAAATTTAATGAGACCTTAATTTTCAATTACAATATTCGCCAAAATAAACAGTACCGAGATATGAAGGGCCATGGAATGGCTTGGGTGATGTCTGTTTCTTATGTTTGACTTGTTTGTCACTAAGTGTCATAATAACATTACGTCATGTTAAAATCCTTGTGAAAATAGTTTTAACTACTGAGGACGTTCATACGGAAGTGGACGGGCAATGGTCCAAATTTGAAACAAGTTTTTAAAAAATATTGGGAGCAATTTAATAAAGTTACACCCAGTAAAAGCGTAACGTTAGCAATTGTTGAGAAATTTCGTCGCACTGGTAGTGTGTTGTGTCAGTGCAAGGGTTCTTCAGGTAATCGAAGAACAGTTTGTACCAATGATAATGAAGAATGGGTTGTTGACCACAAAAGTCTTTCGACGAACTATAAATTTAACATCAGTGAAACATCCACACATAGAATGTTCAAAGGCGTATTCAAATTGGACAACGACTAAACGCCGTGGACAAACGTTCCAGAAAAGTTTATTTTAGCTCCGGGTTGAACCTAGTATGCGAAGTTACCGATTTCTTGAAAAATGTATGGTTTCAGACGAAAGTCATGTTCACCTAAATGGCTATATCAATAGACAAACAATTCGATTTCTTGGACTTGAACGCCCTGACTTCATTGTAGAAAAACTACTTCACAGTACTCGAGTTACGATTTGGTGTGCAGTATCGGGGCACGGTATAATAAATAGGTCCTTAATTTGTTGAGGACAGGAATCAACACACAGTTACAGTTAATCAAGAGCATTACAGTTAGAACACCATCATACCTTTTGTGAGAAATTTAAGAAATTTTTGCCGCGTACGAAATTTACAGTTGAACACTCATTAGAACTTCTCTGCGAGCATTTTGGAAACAGAATAATTTCTCGTGGAACAGACGTCGATTAACCTTCACATTTATCTTACCTTACGCCACCTGATGCATACATTTGAGGTAAGATGAAAGCGACAGTATTCCGCTCTGATGATGCACCAATGGATATTGCAGAACTACGTCAAACAATAATAACTTATTTCCAACAACTGCGTCAACCACTATTTATGAATATATTCAATCAACTGTAAAATCGCTATGAAGCTTATTTACGCCATAACGGTACTTACTCATTTTGAACATGTAAATTACAAAAATTAATGATAGTATATTAAAAAACAAGTTTCATAAGACCAGTTTTGAAGCACGAATCAAGAATGAATATTTTTTGTAATTTGCCTTTTTTAAACCGTTTTTAAACAAAAATTTTTACTTTAGCTGATTTAGGGATTATTGTGACGGTTGGTAATGTCTTAATTTTAAAAGTGAACATTTGGTCTTGTCGCCTTTTGTTTTATTTAAAGTATGTCACAAAACACGAAAATGGAAGATAATCAAGATAATCTTTCATGTATGCCCCATGAAGTACGTGAAATTGCCAAAAATACGGTCGCTAACTTGCTCACATCAAAGTTTTCCATTGGACGCATCCTGTTTTTGGCACATTTTGGAAGAGTGATATGCATGACATAATTCCGGATCAAGCTTTGCCAACCTAAAAATTTTCGTGAAATGTTCCGTAAATTAATGGCTATCATAACATCAGGGTTGATGACGTCGAGTTTTTTAATATGTCTATTAAAGAATCAAAATGGAAGCAAATTACAAAAAGTTGTTTTCAGTACTGTTTATTTTGGTGAAAACCGTTACTCTTTTAATAATTTTATTTTAATGTTCTACCTAAAAACTGTTAAAGTGATAAAGTGATAACCATAACTTGTAAAATTATATTAGTTCAATAGTTTGCCTAAAGCGCTTTTTTTAATTTTAAATAGCAATAGAACTAAACTCCTCAGACAGTCGATTCTATGTAGATTAAATTTAGAATTTTTTTGCTTATTTGGACTTTTAATAGCTGTTACCCAAATATAAAACTGATAAGGCTTTGTACTTTATTAAAGATTCAAATTTCAAAATGGATTAAATAGATACTGTTTACTCTAAAAACAAATGCCGTTAATTCAACCCAGGGGTGCAAACGTGTGCAATGCACACGGGCGGCCACTTCAAGGGGCGGCCACACAAGCTTCAAAGTTAAAGGCAAAATAAATAAGACCAACAGTTTAGAACGTTTTAGATAAATATATTATGTTGATAACTATTAAATTGGGTGTACAGACTGAGATGAATTATTCTGTGCAAAGATAATATTACCACAATATCACCTACTGTAGATAATATTATCTTTGGTCCCGTGATGGTGTTATTTTACTATTTGTTAGGTGTAATCTAATACTTTTTGTTGCTAACTTTGATTAAATCTTTTTCAAACATTTTATTATTACATTTGAGATACAGATTGTGAATATCAATTCAAACGCAGATACGTCGCGGAATACGTATATTAAGTGCCTACAAAGCGATACCGTCACGCCTCTACTCTATCGTTGCATCGTTTCATCTTTGCCGAAAGTTATTTTATAAATAAAAGGAAATGTCTCAATTGCACATTTATGTTTCTACCTTCTAAGTGCAGCATTACATATTTAGGTACTCACAGTGTTAATTAAGTGAACATTAGTGATTAACTTATAATAAGTTAAAGAAATGGTTAGTACGTAATTAATTAATTACAGTAGATTCTCGATAGTCCGACATTCTTTTCTACATATTTCTATCATGACTAAAAAATAACATTTTCAAGATTTAAATTGTGTTTCAATGTTAATTTAACAAATAAACGCGTGTATTAAAGTGGTTTGTTGATTGTAACCCATTTAAACAGTTTTGACCTCGTTTTACATGTAAATTCTATTTTTTAAATTACAAATCTGAATTTATTTTTCTGTGGTGAATTTAAACAAGTATATTGTATATGATATATTGTACTTCAGGACAGAAAAAAGGAACGATTGTCGGGTTTTCAATATCGAAAGCAAAAACTGAATAAACGAGAAGAATCCAGGAAATTAGCAGATTCTTTAAAGAAATATCTTCATCACGAAGAATATGATTCATCTGCTGGCCCGAGTTACGAAAGTTGTCCTACTACGGTTCCTGGAAGTCCTAAAATAGCAGTGGATGTGGAAGAATCCAAGGCTTCTGATGACGTGATTGCGGAAGAAGCAGAAGTGGTCCAAAGTGAAGCAACCCCGTAAACGGAGAGCCCAGGGGATGTTAATTTGGAAGGTTTGCTATTCGAAGATTCTGGGAAATGGCCGACAAATATAACTTCAGAATTTGCGAGGATTCTTGTGGAAAAAAGGACCTTCTCAAGTAATAAGTGAAGATTATCCAACCAATGAAATGGGACGTAAGTTTTCCAAAAGTTATTATTATCGTCAACTTCCAAATGGTGAAAAAACAAAACGGGAGTGGTTAGTGTATTCTCTATCGAAAGACTCAGTTTATTGTTTCTGCTGCAAAAATTTTTGCACAATCTCTAACTCTACTATTTTATCCTCTGAACAGGAGGTTTTCAGACTGGCAACATTTATCCCAAAATTTATCTAGGCATGAGAAGAGCGCTACCCACAATGAAAATGTCAGATTATGGTTAAATTTGGTAAATATGTTATCCAAACATTGTACTTAAATCAAAATGAGTTACGTTTGTTAGAAGTCGAAAAAAATATTGGTATCGGGTTATTGAACGTATTATTTCAGTGATAGTTTTTATCTAGGCAATGTCTAGCTTTACGTGGCGCTAGTAGTAAGTTTAGTAAGCTATTGAAATGATTCCAAGATTTGATTCGGTAATGCAAGATCATGCGTGTCGTACGCGAAAAACGCAAACAAGTAACGATGCATTCATGCCTAACTACTTAGGAAATAAAATTCAAAACGAAATAAGGTAAATGTCCCAGTTCTCGTCAGTGTCCCTATTTTCGTCAGTTTTTGAAGATTTTTTAAGATGTTAAGAAAACAAACAATAACAAACAATCTGACATAAAATTTAACAATTTTACAAGATTTTCCGAACATCTGACAACAGTGCCTCCCATTTTTAACGCTGGAAATTTCTTCATGAATTAAAATAAAACAGTCGTGTGTAGGCAGTGGCGAGAGGCGTGCGTCTGTTACACTAAGGTAAGTGAAGTATATATAGTTACCTTAATCCTAATTTTACTTATTCCAAAACAAAATTTTGTTTATATAGGACTGTACAATATACAGAAAAGGGTTATATTTTCGCCTAATATATTTTAAATTATCATTTTCAATATTTTAAATAAAATACAAGGGGTGACGAAGTTTGAGACACACAAAGATTGAATGCCCCTATTCTCGTCAGCCCTAACGAAATTAGAGACAAGCCAGTATTGTTTTTTTTAATGTTTTAAATTATTACTATGTTATATTTTTAATTCAAAATACCAAAATTGAATAGAAAAATGTATATATTTTTGCAAGCCCAATTTCCGTCACCCAGTTTCTTATTATCATTAATGTTATGAATCGTTAAAAGTATCCGACGAAACTTGGGCCACCGACCTGATGATTTTTAGGTCAACCTGTTTAGTACATAAAAACCTTATGTACATCTCTACAAATTTTTAGAGAAATAAAAGGTTTTTAAGATATTTTAAAACTAATAGGGTTTTAAAATATTATAAAATGTCCAAACTTTTGATCAATATATCTTAAATTATTTGTTTGGATTTATTTTCTAAAATAAAAGGATGACGCAATTTGGGACATAAAATAATGAATGGTATTCTCGTCAGCCCCGACCAAATTAGAGCCAAAATATTGTTCTATTTTTTTTGTTTTAAGTTATCACAATCTTTTTAATTTTTGAATAAAAAAACCAAAATTGGATCGAAAAATATTTATATTTTCGTAAGCGCTAATTTCGTCATCCTTTTTAAACTTACCCGACGAAGCACCAATTTTAAATTTTAAATTAATAAATAAAATAAAAGGAGTGACGGAAGTTTGGGACACAAAAAAAAATGAATGTCTCTAATTTCGTCAGCCCTACGAAGGTTTGTTTTAAGTCCTTTTATAAATATTGTTACAATTTTTTTCTAAAAATAATTGTAAATTTTAAGAAAAATGTCGTGCAGGCTCTAATTTTTAGTTATAAATTACGTTATGAACAATAAAAAGTAATTAACAAACATTTTATTTTTGTCACTGTTATTAAATTAAGTATTTCGAAGAATTACTTAAGTACCTATTATTCTTGTTAATTATAAACTTTTATTTAAGTACTTATTACAGACGAAATGAACAAAACAAAAAAAGACTTATGCCGCTGATGATATTCGCAACGCCTTAGAGGCTATAAAAACTGGCATGAGCATTACAAAATCCAGTCAGGCATATAAAATTCCAAAAATGACATTATCAGACAAATATAATGGAAGAATACCAGTTGAATGCAAAACTGGAACTCTTTCTGTTTTATCTGCAGAGGAAGAACAAATTTTGGTGGAATGGATAATAAATATGGCCAAACAAGGATTTCCAGTCACAAAAACCCAGTTATGAGATGGCGTGCAAATGCTGATGGCAGATCTAAAAAGACCTAATCCGTTTCCAGAAAATCGTCCCCAGAGGCATTGGTATGAAGCATTTCTCAGACGTCACAAAGAAATTAGCGAAAGAGTAACCCAAAATCTATCCAAGCAAAGAGCCCGAGTAACCGAGTAACAAATTAAAAATTGTTTTAACGAAATAGAAATATTTTTTTTAAAATAATGATTTTTTACCGTACGTCGTTCAACACCAACCTGCTGAGAAATGGGTCGTTGTCCAATATATGGATTTTCGCTGTTAATAGTACATTTAATTGATTTTCCTCAGTCTGTGCACGTCTTTCCCTAGTATTTTTTTTCATATAACACATTGCCAGGTCTTTCAAAACGCTCCAAAAGCTTTTTAAATGCCCTTCTTTCAGGTTGCCGTCTCTTTGGAAACCGTTGTTGATACAGTCTTCTTGCTAAGAGCGTATTCTTATCGCTAGCTCCCAAAACAAAAATCATATCAACCATCTCGGCTTGCGAAAAATTCATTATTTACCATTTTAATTCAAGTTTTAAAACAATTTGCTATAAAATACACTAATGCATCACACAAATTATTAACTGACAATAAATAATGACGTTTCTGATGATCTCTATTATTTTTATATGCCACGCCTCGCCGTTACGGCCAACTAACAAAAAACTTGAAAGCCGTATCGCCTTTTACAATAAAAAATGTTAAATTGTCATTATTTTAAAACTACAATTTTTGGAATATACACTCTTATACAAAGTCCCCTTATTTTTAATGCTAAATAAGATAGAATTAAAAAATAGGGGTTTCCATAAAAAAATGACTATAGGTTTTTTGAATATACTTTTTATTGTCCATTTTGATCACCCTGTATGAATGTAATTACAAAAAATCAATACAGCCCATTAGAGTAGGTCCCCATTTCCAAGGAAACCAACCATAACTAATTGATAAAGGCTTCGTTTAGAAAAGATTTCCACCTATGTTTTGGACTGCAAACGTCATTTTTGACAAAAATTTGAAATTTATCAAAAACGGTTACTTAGGTATAGGACATTATACATAAAATGTGTCTAAAATTGCATGTAGAATCTAAATATATAATAATATATAGGGTTTTCTATTTAAAAAAATTTTAAATTACTTCTAAGCTTTTATGATCTACCCTGTATAATTAAAAATATTTTTGGAATCTGCACCAGAACATATCTTACAACTTTTGTATTTAATTTTGTTTGTATCTCTTTAAATAAAGGAGATATGGGACTTTGTCACACTAATGCGCCACCCTGTATATAATATGTTCTCATCAACAAATGATGACTTGTTAAAGTCATGCAAATATTACCCAGTTGCAGATTGAATCTCGCAACGAATTTGATATTGATGCAGTTGATTTATACGAAGAAATAAAATTATTTAAAATACAGAGTGCGGCGGTGTTTTTATAATGCGATAAATTGTTCTCGTCGACAAAGTAAGATCTCTCTCACAATCTTTAATGGAGGCATTTGGAGAGCCCGTAAAATAACCCAAAACATTAATTTCGTTTATGTCACTGTCCACTAGTGGTTTTTATTAATTTTTGTCTTAAATTGACCAAACTGACGGCAGTTTTAAGCAATCTTCTTATAATATCACCAGTTGCATTTGGTCGATTTGGATATCTTTCTGCAAAACACGGCAAGTCCGTTCAACAATTCTATTACACTCGCCGTAAATAATAATAAGATTTAAAAACCATCATTAGTAAATCCTACATTTGCCATTGTTTACTATGAAATACAAACTGGTAAAGAAAACTATCAAAACAAAATAAATAATTAACGTTCTAACTATCAAATCTCTGACAGCCATGGCCTACCCTTTACTAATGTTGAAATAATTAAGTGTTGTTATGTTTTAACTAAGATAATGAAATATCTCAAAAGTGGTTGGATTTAGGTATAGGAATACTAATACCAAACGAATTGGCTTAAAAATACAGCGGAAAATGTAATAAAATACAGGGTGTTCTATTTAAAGTAAGCAACTTATAAATGATTTAAATTGTGCATGTTGGCGGCTAAGTTTAAAACACCCTGTATGAAATATCAATGAGATGGATATATGGAGTTAACGGGCAAGCGCTTGTTGTTTATTGGTTACAATTTCACGTCACTAGCTTCGTTATTAATGGAGATATCGTTATTCAATGTGGACTAGGATTTTTCAACATTAAAAAAATCGAAATATCTCAGAAATACTTCATTTTGGTATAGGACATTGTGCACAAATTTTATCTAGAATTTCATGTAGAATTCGAAAGTAAAATAAAAAATATTAGGTTCCATTTAAAATAACAAAGTTGACGTCTACTTCCGGTATAACCGGAAGTGCCACATTCAGGACAATATTATATTTGAACTCAGCGTCATCCAAAACCTATAGCTTCGTAATTTGAGATTTTCAACGTAACTGTTACTTTTAATCAAAACTCTTCGCGCCACACCCTGTATACCTTAACTTTGAAACATCCTCAATTTCAGAAAGACCTGAACAAAACCCTAAGTTAATTTTACAGTATATATTCGAGAATCAATTAATAGCTACTTTTCCCAATATTTCAATTGTTCTTAGACTTTTACTCACTTTGCCAGTACCAGTTGTCTCGGGAGAAAGATCATTTTCAAAACTTAAGATTATCAAAAATTGTTGTGTATGTTACAAGAGAGGCTTAATGATTTAGTTATAATTAGTATAGAAAGTGATGTTATGTATTCCCTGAATTTAGATAAATTAATAAGAGATTCTGCTACAAAGAAAGCAAGAAAAGTTGATTTTGGGTGACATTTTTGTTTCAAATGTTAACTCTTATGTATTTATTTTTGTCATTTATCTCAATGTATCTACTGTATAAATTTTGTTTGTATCTTATTCTATAAATAGTGTAAAATAAAATCGCTATTTGTGTCTGTCCTTGTATCCGCTTACTTCTTTTAATTTAAACTATACCGTGCATTTTGATTGATGGACATAAGTATTACCTACCTATCTCAAACTAAATTTATCTTCTGGAAGATAAAGATATCTAAATTATTAATCTTAGCACAAATGTTAAAGCAGTAAGAATATTACAAAATTGGCTATCTGCAATAGTCAGAGAAATGGTATTTATGTCTTAAATTTGAAATATCAGTTTAGGTGGGGGCGCAATGGTAAAATTTGCACACGGGCGGCCAAATGTCACGGTACGCCACTGATTCAACCTACAAAGAAAATTAAACAAATGTGAATACCCTATTTAAAGTGAAAGATTAGAATTCCGGTTTAGCAAAGAAATAACTGCATCTTTAACGATAAAGTTTAGTACAAAATTCAGAACAGCAAAATATTTATAAATTGGTAAATATTGCTGTTATTAAATATGAAAACAAAAACTGTTATTATCAAATCTATAAATCTATTTTGTTGAACTGCACTGGCGGACGTTGGTCAGGTGAAGAAGTCGATAAAACTGTGACTTACTTGATTAATTCTAGTCTTCTTTCACCGTTCCTTTTGGTAGTGAACTTTTTTATAATTACGATTCTTTAGTTTTCCACTTTAATCTTTTAATTAACTTCTTATTTTTATAACGAATTTCGTAACAAATTTATGACAGCGGGTGGTTGTAAGATGGTTTCTCCCCCATTATATAGGAAACTAATATTGTCTGCTTTCCAGGAAACAGTTACTTGGCCCTAGGTATTGTTTCTCCAATTGCAAAGGGGTATGTAGAAATCATTGCTTCTGTTTAACATGCTACTTAACTTTATCCAATCACCTTTTGTGGTCGTTTGGTTTTTCTAGTTACTGCATTTCCACTGGTTCAATTTCCACTTTCGCGTTTTTTTTAAATCCGCGCTCATTCCATATTCGAGATTCTCAATCAATACATTTTATTATATCTCCATTATAATCTTAAAAGAAAATTCATAGATTTTAATTTTTAAGAATAGAAATTACAAAGAAAGGTTTGTATCACCTTTTAGTATCTTAGCCATTTTTAGTTAATTACACAATAATTTTTGTTCCATACAAACCAATTGAAAACAAGACGAACGACGCATAAAGAACGTGTACAAAACAAAACCATCAAGATTTAAAAATTGATTATTGCTCAGTGTTCAAAAAGAACACAAGATTAGACCATTTTGGCATAAATTATTCACGCATCGAAAGTTTTTTATTTTGTTCTTGTTCTCAGAAATTGAATTTACGAATAATATAAAAACATTTTATACGTCCTCAAGATAAACCATTACTTCAGCACAAGTTAATGCACAACATTATACTAGATACGATACAAAATTTTTTATGAATTAAGTACACGCACAATCTAATCTATTCGATCGCTCTATATTCCTTTTCCAAGGTGTATTTCAGACCTTTCCAATCCGTTTAAAGAATGTTATGGAAAATAGCTTTCACTATAAAAACAAAATAATACACCTTCATTTAATTGCAAATATGTATTCTAAAACTTTTGAACTTAAAATAACTTGGGCAGCTTATATAAGCAACCCTAAGATAATTTAAAGGGTTACTTGAACCGGCCTTTACACTGGGGAGTTATTAAAAGTAGGTTACTAAAAGTTTAGAATCCCTGGCCAACAATAAATTAAAGAAAATTATTGCATTTAGGTTGTTGTATCTCTCATTTGTTATAAATTTTGTCAAAATTAATTGCTATGCAATTAACTTAATCAAAATCTGTAAAAAAGTAAGTTATGTATTTTACATATTACCGTAATACATTACAACCGCACTAAAATTTCTAATTATGATATATAATATTTACTGTGACATTCTGGCTGCTATGATGGAATTTTGTAAAAATATTTTGATACCGTTTCCAAAAATACTATTATTTCTAGCTGTACTTGTTTTATTTCATAAAGTAATTAAGATGTAATTAACAACTGTACTCATTTCAAAGTACTGTAACGCGCCTGAAGAGACGCAACCCACTTAGCGTACTTTGAATGCGAATTCTCGTATTGTTCTAGAAAATTTCATGACCTACGGTGATTTCTAAAAATGTTCTCGAACAGATTCGAACGTAGTAGTAGCTGTAAGTATACAAGGAACTTTACAGACTAGATTAGTTTGGATAACACGAAATCGAAGATGCTATCGCGAAAGAAACCAGGAGATAAATAAAGGGTATGTATAACATAAGACGTAACATTTGATATTTTTCTGTGTGTTTTCTTTTTAAGCATTTTATGTAATAAGTTTTAAGAATATTAAAGGTTGAAAAGAAATAAATAATACGTGTTTTCTCACAAAGTGCGTTATTCGAATAAATCGTAACAAATCGCTAAACGTGCTGATAGTTTGGGGAGGTTCAGTACACTGTTGAGCATGCGGTGAAATCAAAGATGAGACAGTTTTTGTTACGCATATAAGGTTTTCTACGGATGAGCGAATATCTAAAAAATTAAGATTACTTGTTAAGGGAAAATGTTTCCCACTAATCTTTTTTATTGTTCTTTGCTTATTAATTAATAGCTTTAGAAAACGGTCCTTTCTTCGCAAAAAAAAAGGTAGTCATTTAGACGCTACTGTAGAGGCTGGATTTGAAATTTTATTAGACGTTCTTTTGTTACATATAATAATTATAAACCGTTTGTGGCAATAAATAAATATAGTTCCGATTTAAAAAGTAAAATTTCAAAACTATTTTCTTTTTTTTTTGTTGGTTTTAATGTACGTTTCCCATAATAATAAATTCGTGTAACCGGCATCGGCTTTGGCCGGTGTGCATTAACCTATTTGGTGCTCATGAGTGACCAAATTAAAGGAGTACTATACTCAAGCGTAGGTAGGTACTTCGCTTAAAAATCTAAACAAGCAATTGAATAAGCTAGTAAAATTAAGAAATTTCTATTTAATTATTACACGACCTTCAAATCTTGTAGTGAGGTCACTCTTGGTAACAGAAGAATTTAAGAATATCCAAAACGCACAAAATTCTTCCATGAGAACATAGGATTGTAATTTGGAATTTAGTTGCCAATATATTGTCTCGCCAGCAAAAGTATTACCTTGAAATTTCCGGTGCTAGTACTAGTCGATTATGGCTGATATGATTTAGCGTTATTGGTTGTTATTAACGTTTTTCGCTCTTGTAGAGATCTCCACACGTGGTGAAATGTGTTTATTTATTTTTATGAATATTGATGGCGCTTGAAGATTGTTGAACATGTTGGTAACATTTTCGAATTTCATCATTTGATTCGATTTTGATTTTGATTATTTACGGTTGGTTGTTGTTAAATTAATCCTTTCTTTAAAACTAGAGCGATGTGACGACGAATGTAAGCTATGAGAAAGTGATGCAATCGGTCCAAGCGCAGTCGTTCAAACGGCGCGTTACCGAGTAGTTTTTTGGTTACCCCTTGTCTCGTTATAAACTTAACTGTTTTATTTTCACCTTACTTTACAAAGCAGTTTTGTTTTAATGATTTTCTGGTTTAATTGATTCAGCCTGCTTATTTATTTATGTAATTGATTGTAATTGTACGAATTTATTTACGTATTAGGTGAAAAGCTGATTTTTATTCATAAATTATTTGCTTGTTTTTATATTCTTGATTCTGTGTAATTTAAACTGCATTTTATTATTGCGGTTACTTCATTGCTACCTATTTAATTTTACTGTTTCTTTCATTGTTATGCCTTATTATTATAAGATATGCCAACTTGGTAGGTGTAATAGTTTAATTTTGATTGTGACGATACAGTTGTGTGTGAGATCATCTTTTTTTTTATTTTTTTGTTTTTAGTTGTGCAGTTAAATTGATTTTCATTTATGCCGTTTTATTGGTCGATTTTATAATTTTGAACGCATTTTAAACTGATTTGATGACAATTTTCTGCATTTACATATTTACTTGAAAAATTGCATAGTGATTAATAAACAGCTGGGTTTTCTTGATGATTACTTTACAGTTCATAATTAACGGGTTCAATCATCAATGTATAATGCTAGTTAATTCTAACTATAGTACTTTTATTGTTTACCTATTCCACTACGGTGCAATACTTAACCTCACCTTTCATAATCAAAATACCGTAATCATTGTAAATACTAAAATACTAAATTATATGTAAGTTCACAAATGCATCAATTTTATATTTGAAATAAAATTTGACCTAGTTAATTTAGTAGTATATGCACCTTTTTACCTGCATTGCGATGGTCAAAAAATCGGCGCGACAAGAAATTAAAAAAAAAATAAATCAAACTTCGCATTGTAGCAGGCTTGCAACGTGTCTAACCTACCACGTTACATACAAAAGAGGAAGTTAGTGAGCTCGGCTGAGAACTCAGTCTAACGACAAATTAGTCGCAGAGCATTTGGATTGCGTGGATATTTTCGGAGCGTCGATAAATATTAGATATGTTTAGGTTAGTGAGAAAAGATCGTTGTAGTACACGTAAATAATATAGCTAGGAAGTTTAGGCGCCACAACCTTTGAAAAAGTGTAAAATTAAGTTTGATACAGGAGGTCCCGCAAAGCTTGAAACCGGGAGAACAAAGAGAAATAGTAAGCAAAAAACTATTCCCCTAGTAACCTTATTTTATTTGCAATCCCCAAACCAATGAGCTAAACACGTTCTCCCTAAATATATATCACGAATAGTGATAAAAGGCCAATAATAACACTAGACTTGTATAATAAATGTTCCCCCAGTACGAATACCCTAATTTAGCATACTTCTATAATCATAAATTATGTACAGTTACCATACGAAGACAAGTTAAGAGAGTATCTTAAAAATTTCTTTTCAAAGCAAAACCGATATATATATATATATATATATATATATATATATATATATACAATATCTATAAATCACCATCAAAAAGAGTACCTGTAAATTTGAATTAAGTACATTTTCCTTTTTCAGATGTCCAGTTGGGAATAAACTATAAAAAGGTAAATGTTTTATAAAAGCGCTAGTAAAGATCTATATTAAAACAAGTTTTTAATATACCACCAAGATAAACTATCAAAATGTGGTAGACAAAAGCCAAATTTTTTCTTACTTTAAAGACGGGATAAAGTACCCTACAGTGTCACCGTGTGTTGGAAGTTCTACTAGATAGTGGTGTAGGTTTTAATAACACGATTTTGTAACGTTTTCGAGTATGTGAGGTCATAAATCTGAGTTCGAAGAGGAATCCAGAGGTTGAGATAAAAGTTTCTTTACATACTCATAAAATTTAAATTAATAGTATAATGTTTAAGATTCACTGGTTTAGAAATGGAATGTGAGAATATCGATAGCTTTGCAGAAATTAAAAATTACGTATAGTCTCATGTAGCCGATATTTTATTACATATATATTTCAATTTGTTATTTTAAAGTCAGGCACGTTCGACACTGTTTACTGAGATAACGAGTTAAGTGAAGCAACCAACATTGTAGCACAAATTCGGTGATGTGTAAACTTCCATCACGATGTGATATGGGAAAGAGAAGTATGAATTTGAGCCCTACATAGTTAGCTTAATAAGACCCACATATAATATATTTTAGGATAGATTAGATTAGTATGCGCATTAAGTTATAGGTTAAATAAAAAGTCCCGGCGGAGTAGGATTCTGTCTGTAAATAGAACAGTAAAGTGGTGTGAGATTATCATGCCTAGATTTTTAGTGTAAGAGTTGTGAGATAAACATCCCTGTCTTTTAGGTCGTGTGTCGAGAATTAGAACACTTGAGTACCGGTTAGCTTTACAAAAAATTCCCTAAGGCGGTTATTGGAGAGAAACTAAGGGCAAACATCTTCCAGAGTACAAGAAGTGACGAAATAAATTGCGGTGCTCTAACAGAAAACGTTGATTAATCTAAGATATGAATTGAGTTACATGAGGCTTGTGGCAGTCCTTACATTTTTTCACTAGCGCTTTTAAAATTATTAAAGGGGCCGATTTTAAAATGTGTAAATTAGGTTTATGGATCCATCTATTTGATGACATTTTTAAAACGAAGGACAAATGTGATATTTACCAACATATGCCGATATTTTTCAAAACTGTATTATATTTTGTGTACAGATTTAGCCGTCCATTGAAAAGTATGATCTTTGGACCACAAACCAATTTATTCGATTACAGATCTAATAAGAGTATTCCTTTTTTAAGTGTCTTGAAGCATTGTAATTTCAAATTCCATTGTAAGGGTGGGAGAGGAGGGTGATCAAAGGTGGGTAAATGTAAGGTAAGAACATCTTGTGTTCACATCGATGAGAGCTATAGTACGACTCACGACCATCACATTGAATTAGGTAGGGCATTGTAGAGTTTTATTATCACAAATCTAATGCTCGTTGGACACGTGATATATATTTAAAATGTACACCACTAAAGTTTAAAATGTGGCAAAGCAGACTTGTTGATAAATGAATGAAATAAATTGATTTATTTATTTGAACTTTTCATTATACAATGACATTTTTATTATTATTTTTGCTACAAGTCGTTTGAAAAAAATCACAATTTCATAATAATAATATATAGATTTACTATAATTAAAATTCACTATATTACGCTTTCGTTTCAATGGGGAAACATTAAAACAAAGCTGTTCAAATTAAAAACTAATTTTCAGTTGGAATAATGAAATCTGCAATTTTGGTGCAATTTTGTCATGAAATTTTAAATACGCGAAATTACAGTTGATGAAGCCTGAAACCCAATACAAATAGCCACATTAATTTTCCATGACGTAGTCATTACTCGGGACACTGCATTTGCGGAATTCTCTACTTTACGGTACAAATGATAACTTAGCAATTACAGCAAAAATTTCAATATTTATTTAGCTTATATAAACAGAGTACTTATGTTAATTATTTTTTAATGTTCCATCTTATGCCGTCTCAACTTTTACGGTCTACATATAAAATAAAAAAATATTAAGTACTGAAGTAAGCTAAATTTTTCGTAAAGTTAACTGTTAACATGGAAGAAGTCTTAGAAATAATTCAATATTGATATAAAATTACTGTGAAATACAGGTTAATTAAAAGTTTTAACTTTTTGTACCTACTTTAAGTAATGCTGAGAACTACAAACCCGATCACAAATTTAGCATTTAACTTTTAATTAGAATAAATCAGTGTTTGCCTTCAACAATCACTGTATTAAAAAGCCCAAACTTCAAATAATAAATGAGCTATTGTTAATTTTTGCACGATAATTAAATCCGTTCGTTGTACATTATAAATACAGAACGATTTGGAAGAAATTAAAGAAAAATATTGAAACAATTTTGTAGTAAAAAGTAATGCGTAAGATTTCAATCAATTCAATTCGAATAAAAAAAGAAACGAACGTAACGTGTTTCATTTCCTCCCCAAAAGAGAGGGCAGGCTGCTCGAGCTTTCCACAGATGGATTCCCAGCATACGCATATAAATTACACATATGTGCATGGTGGGATTAAGGATGGGTGCGGTCAGAATAGAATCTACTACCCCACCGTTCGCCTAGATAGCCGCACATGATGTGCTTATACGCAGTGATCATGCCGTTATATGCGTATAAGGAAAACCCCCTGAAAGAAACCTCATACAATGTAGGCGGTAATGGGGATCGAACACATTATCTTCCGAATGCTAAGCAGAATAAACAACATGTATGAACAATATTGCAGGAAAGAGTTATTGTAAAATTATGCAGACACGACTAACTTCACAGAGGTGAACTTGCGCATTAATCAATTTTTTCTTTTGCAGTAATTAGGTGCGAATAATGTGCCGCTTTGCACCGCTAAAATAAAATTTTGCGCCCCCGTAGGAAATAAGTTGTACCAAAAATGACATCGCAAGGCACCCATTATATGCTCTTTGGCGCCGTTAACCCTCAGTTGGTAACATCCGACTATTAGGCGAACGACGAGATTCATAAGACGATCGAATCGGCACGAGTTAATTCAATGACGTTGCAGTATTCTCTAGTTGAGCAACAGTGTACAAGTAGGAAGTGTTGTGCTGTGATATCCGCTTGCTGATTGAAGGTTATACGTCTGTGAATCGGATCTTACCAGTAGTGTAATATATAACCCCGTCCCACAGTCAGATGTTACCATAAGAGTAGGTAATACATAATTTCGTCTGAGAGTAAGATATTCAAAAAAACTACTACAGTTCGTTTACTAATCCAGTGTGATACGTCTGTACGTTAGCGGCAGCCTAGGTTTGTATTGAATTGAAGAATATATAAAATCCTTCAACTGGAGCATTCGTAATTACCTGTTACAGACTGAAAATGTCTACTCTGTATTCAAAAAGAACTCTGAAAATTCTCTCTCTTGTACCTCCACCTCACGAAGACGACGTTAGTGATGAAGAATACATTTCAGATGATTCGTTGATAGATGACGACCATGTGGAATTTGAAGAAGATTCAGATTACTCCGACTATGAAGATAATCCGAATGTTCCGAAGAAATGAGAAGTAACGAAGAAGCTACAAACAACCATAACGAAGAAGAGCTTCAGCCAATGGAATCAGAAGAACAGGGAATAAGACTCGAAGAAATAGAACATCATGGCAACATTATCAACGAAGAAACTATGTCAGACGAAGACATACCATTGTGTTATTATGGTAAAAGCAGATGCTTTATATGGAATAGTTTTGAACCTAGTAGCTCAAGAACACTAAAACATAAGAATGAAGATACCTGCATTGCAAGGTGCGGCAAAGAGTCTAAAAGATGCACCCACGTCAGAAGAAATATGGAAACTGTTGTTTGACAACACGATTATATCGGATGTAGTAAATCACACGAACAAAAAATTACAGGCACTCAGACTGAAACTCAAGGAACATTAGTCGCCAAATTATAAAGATACAGACTCGGTAGAAATAGAAGCTCTTATAGGCTTGTTAATGTGTGTGATAGCACTACCCTGTCAACCGATGAGAGAAAACTTATCAAACCGACTCAAGCGGTTCTCCGCCTGGCAAAACTAATTACTCGCTCAAACAGAAACATCACCGGTGACAACTGGTTTTCTGCTCTTGGGCTTCTAGAAGAACTTCAGAAAAGAGGTCTAACCTATGTTGGAACGCTAAAAAAAAATAAACGGGAAATCGCTACGGAATTTCTGAACAAGCGGAGGTCTGTTAATACAGTCATCTATGGATTTTGTCATTCATTCCTAAGAAGTACAGAGTCGTTTTGTTAGTCTCATCTATGCATCATTCAAATTACACTGATACCACAAACAAGAAGCCAGAAATAGTCAGTTTCTACAATTCTACTAAATCTGGCGTAGATACACTGGGCCAAAAGATTGCAAATTAGTCTGCAAACAGAAGAACTAGAAGATGGCCGCTTGCTATATTTTATAATATGATAGCTATAAGCTGTGCAAATTCCCGAATCATATACCACACTTATTACAAAAATAGAAAGGAAACTAATTATGACTACATATATAATTTGGCTACAAGTTTAGCAAGAAAACATATGCAAAGACACTATCCCTAATTTGCCAGCAGATTAAAAAAAAAATCGTATTTCAAGTATTGGATATACCGAATGAGGAAAACAGTATTCCTAATACTCGAACCGATAAATTAGAAAATCGAAAAACCTGCAGTTATTGCCCGCCAAAATTAAAGAGAATGACTGCCTATAAATGTGTCCTTTGCAATGATACAACATGTTTGGAATGTTCAAAAAAAATGTGCAATTCCTGTTGCCAAGAATTATAAGTAATTCAGCAATAATTTTTCGGAAAAGATGTTCCTTTTCGTCACAACGAGGTTTTGTGAGTATTGTTACATATATTTTAAAGGATTTGTTGTTATTTTTATACATTTCTCATTTTTGCACTATGCATGCATTTATAGCGCCTATAAATCCTATTTTTTGTTAGTTATATTTTTTGATAAGAATTCATCATTATTTTCATACATTTTCGGTTGAGTATAAACTGCATTTCTTTTATCATTGTTTGCATTTTGTCAGTCACTGCCATGTAGAATGTTACTTACAGGTACTGTAAGTAACATCTATCTTTAGGTTTAAGTAAAAATGTTTCTTTTTTGTGTTATCAAGAATTTTTTTGAAATGCCTATGTTATATGTTTTGAAAACCATTTGTCATTATTTCAATACTAGTTATTCAGAATAAAATATTTTTAGTAGAATGAAAACCACCGTTCCTTTATTGATATTTGTTATTCCTCGGTCATATTTATAGCGCTTACGAGTAACATCCGACCCTCAGTCGGTATTCCGACTGAGGGTCGGGTGTTACCAATAAGAGTCATGAAAAGATGTTACCAACTAAGGGTTAAAAAAAAGTTTTACACCCTTATAGGAAAGAAAGTATTGTAAAATTACATTAACACCGCTAACTTGACAGCTGTGAAGCGATTGGCAGACGGGG
This sequence comes from Vesta saturnalis, assembly GCA_036346205.1. Taxonomy (NCBI): domain Eukaryota; kingdom Metazoa; phylum Arthropoda; class Insecta; order Coleoptera; family Lampyridae; genus Vesta; species Vesta saturnalis. Next base: position 2,806,842 of record JARFJB010001043.1, read on the forward strand.
CACTATCGAATGGCCTCCACAATCCCAGATATCACACCCATGGATTTTTCTAACTAAAAAATTAGGTTTAATCCGTTAAGATTTGAACATTTGAAGGAACGAATCCAATCAGAATTCGAAACCTGCAGTCCCTGAAGATTTGCGACAAAATTTGTAAATCAGTGTTGAAATGATGCAATGTTATAGAACAGCGAGGAAACCACTTTGAGCGTCTTTTGCAGGTAATTTTTTGTAATAATTTTTGTACGTTAACTTTTGTAATAAATTAGTACTTTATACAAAAAATCTGGCCGATGGACTTCGGCACAACACTTTCTGGTGTAAGGAAACTAACTGTTGCCCGCAGTAATTCCTAACTGAATATAACTTGCAATATAATAAGATATACGTACCTACAAATTTATTTTTTTCTTGTTCACCCTGTATTTTATAAATCACTGTATATTTTTACATATTATTTATTTTTGAAATAATTATTTTATTTGTTATTTTCGGCAAAACCGGAAGCACTAAAAATAATCCAATATAGAAGTTTGGTAGCTACGTAATCCCTTCATTTCAAGATTTCAATTTTATTAGAAACATAGTTATAAGAGATTGAAATGTTTTAATTTTAAAATTTCTAACTCCGGTGCTGGATAAGATAGAAATCTCATATTTATTTTCGTTATATGTGACTATAAAATATGTAAATTTAAAAGCTGTACATTGATAGGCCAATCACTATCACTTGCAATATCATAAGATATACTTACCTACAAAAATTATTTTTTTCTTATTCACCTCATATTTTGCAAATCACTGTATATTTTTACGTATTTGGATAGCATGAGAAATTAGCTTTAAAATACTTTAGATTTGTTTTTGAAACTTTGATATAAAACATTAAAAAAATTTAAAAAAATTTTTTTTTTTGTTATTTTCGCTAAAACCGGAAGCACTAAAAATATTTCAATATAACAGCTTAGCAGCTATATATGTCTACTATATAATCCCTTAATTTTTGCCAGAAGCATAGCTATGCTTATGAGGGATTGAAATGTTCAAATTTGAACATTTCTAACTCCGGTCCTGAATAATTTAGAGAAATCTCATAAAGCTCATTATATTTTCGTTATATGTGACTATAAAATATGTAAATTTAAAAATATTACCAGAGCCGTTTTTGAGAAAATCAATTTTGAAAAAAGGGCAATTTTAACTCCGTAATTAAGGGCAACATTTTATTTTTTTCAAAAATATTTACAAACCGTTCGAAAGCATGTACTTTTATTTACAAGTGGCGATTTTCAAATTGCAAGTAGCTTTTATGGTTTCTTGGTGACAGCGCAAGCGCCGAAATGTACTAAATCGCCATATTGGCCGCCATTTTGAATTAAAAATTAAAAAATTTTGTTCGATCGGGGTTTAGGGTTACTAACTGTTCACCAAAGATAGACTCTCTGGCTCTGGTTTTGGAAATACATCCCCAAAAAAACCACTCTCATTTCGCCCCCTCCCCCTTAATTGCTTTTTACGAAAAGCCACTTTTATACACAACTTTCAGATATAGGGGGGTCCATATCAAATCTCATTAAAATTGATCAAATAGTCTCGGAGCCACACACAGACATACAAGAAAATTTTCTTTCACAAACTCGACGTTTTTCGACTTAGGGAATACGAAAACGTTGAAATCCGAGAAAAAAGTTTCAAAAATTTTTTTCAATTGCCAATGCCTTTCTCTTAGTATACGTAGTATACGAGAAAGTAATAAAGTATTTGTATTTTCATTTTACAACTAACTTATAGCCCGTCCCTGATATTTATAATATGTCTTAATTTTGTGTAAAATTTAACTATCCAGAAATTTATTTAATTCACGGTTATTACACTGATTGTGCTCAATACGAATAAAATAAATAAAACCTATAAAAGGATAATAATACAATACATAAAATAATATGCGGGGCTGCTCGATTCGGTCTAACGAAACGTGTAAATATTACAAACATTTATAGATTACGCGATTTCCCATTCCAAAATAAGAATTTTTATCATGCATAATAATTGTGAAAGCTCTATTTGCATATTTCTATAGTAAAGTGTGATATTTTGCCAGTTTTGTCCCATGGATGCTGTTTACTTTGTTTTTATTCAGTTGAATATTTCGCCTCGGTAAAAAAAACGGAAAAAACCTATATTTCCTTATAATAATTTTTATGATTTTCGCCGTGAGTTATCTCAACAATGCGTCGATCAACTTACTTCCACTCAATTTAAGCATAGTCCAAAATATGTTGTGGTGTCATGTCGATGACGTGTTTGAAACTACAAAGCAAGACCGCCAATTAAACATGTTTAGGTATTACGAGAAGTACGACTAGAAGACATTCCATCCTGCATAAGAGCCTTATATTCCGCGCTCAAAAAAGGTTTGGGGTGGATTCGTCGAGTTTAAAAAAAAAAAAGTTTATATAATCACCGCCTGTTTTATTGGAAAAACTGGATGTATCGTAAGCGCCAATTCAGAAAATAACATAAGAGTCAATTCTGAGTGGTGAACAACCACTGATTTTGGCAAAAGTCTTCGCAAAAATAACTCACGACGCCTGATAATTGTCTGCACAAAATGGCGATCTCACACACTTAGGTAGAAATAACTGTCCTTATTGCCCTGGTTTCACACTCAATAATTTTTTTTATTCCGATGTTGACACAAGCCTTCAAAACCTACACTTGGAGGTAGCTTATGGGCTAGTGCAAAAGTGTATCTATCGAACATCAGGGAAAATACAATAGAAACACAATAAAACTCTCCAACGTTAAACATTTGTTCTTCTTAGTCGCTAAAAGGTAACCCTCCCATAACAAAAATTTTAATCAAGCCTGCTTGTTCTAGTTTTTTATAGTCCACGTGCTGCACATGTTAAAAACAAAATCCTGCGCGAACTACGGAGTGACTCCTAAAGTCCTAACCAGTTTAAAAATATTTTCAGTTCTGCAGGATGTAGAATTAAGCCGGGACAACATTGCCTTTTTTAGTAGGGATTTGTTCTTAAAAAGTTTTGTCGTTGCAAAGATATTAAACACACCATGTTTTGCTTATGATTTTCCCATTTTCAAACTCTAACTGTTTTTTTTTAATGAACACCCAGAATATTTGAAAAAAGTTATTTGTCCCTACTATTGTACAGCATATGATAGTGGTAGTACAGTCATTGGGGGAACTAAAGTTTTCGTAAAAAAACACCCTGTACATAAAAACAGCTGATACGACCGTTGCACCGCAATGCTTGAATGCTTTTCCTTAAATACCAATAATCTTTTATGACGAAAATACTATTGTTATAACAGTAACAGTAACATTTTCTTAGATTGTTTAATATGGTTGTAACGGCAAAACATTATGGTAACAAAATCAAATTTGTATGTTACTATAAAATCAGACTACTTTCTTAGTTTTTGAATAATGTATGTAGTTTTAATAATGGTGCCTCACTAGAATTGTTATTTTAAGTAAAATCCTTATTTTGTATTGCCTCTAGCTTTTGTGCAAAAACAATTTCTTCTGACTTTCTGACCTCTGTGGCTCCACTAATCGTGAGATATTCTTTGGGAAACACGCTAGCTCGATAGGAAACGTGAGTGCCGAGAACCACACTAGAGGGCGCCACTGGCTGCAAATTTGCACTACTCGCGCGCACGAGATGTTCTCCAACGTTCTTTTCGCTATCCACTCACTCCCCTCAATCTCTATCTTACTTACTTTTTCGTGCACAAAAAGCCCACGCATTTTTTTGAGAAAAACGATTTTTACGAAATCCTGCCTGATTATTTGACAAACATGTAACGACTCCAAGTGCCACACAAATCTGTTGTCATTTTTTCCAACAGTTTGCCAGTGCAGCAGGTTAGACTAATAGGAATACAACTGGAGGGTAAAGTAGAATTTTTTCCAGGCTTTAAAATAGGGACCACGGTGGCTACCTTCCACAGGTCTGCATACGTACCATTTGACCAAAGTGCTAATACCATGATTTTGAAAGCTTGTGACAAATGGTTAAGTATGTCGCAGAGTCTGGATGTGGTGGCATCGAAAGCGACTTCTAATTCCTTTAGCGAGAATGGTTTATTATAACCGTATTCACGATTGTTAAAGAAACCAGACTTTTAGTTAGCAGGAACAGTTGCCCGTAATGTTTAGAGCTTTTTGAAACTGTGCAGCAATAGTTTCGGCCACTATGTAGGGATCTTCAGTCATCACTCCTTCTCCTAGTTGAAAACGTCTAATCGAGGTCGCCGGCAGCGTTTAAGCAATGTTCCTAACTTTTTTCCAAACATCCGATATGGGAGTATTGTTAGATATGCTGGATACGTATCAGTTCCACGATAAAAGTTTGTTTTCAAGAATAATTCGGCAGGCCTTTGTTCTAAATTTTTGTAAAAGCATGTAATTTTCGAAGGTTGGATTTCTCTACAAAACAAACTAAATGTTCTGTTTTTTGTTCTAATTGCTTTTTTCAGAAAAGAATTCCACCACGTCAACGTACGTGAAAGACATCCTTCCCTAGATTTGGGAATGTTGGTTTGCGCAGTCGTAACAATAGAATTTGTAAAACCATCAGCTCTTGTGCAGAAATATCGTTGGAGGTTCCTGAAGCTTTTAGATTCCTTTGAAATGCTGTCTAATATGCCTTATGATAATAGATTAAACTACACATTCTGTAATTAAAAATTATTATTAATTTTATTAAATACATAAATAAAAAGTTTACCTCGAATAAGATTTAAACCTACGACCTGTACTTTGATAGAGTATCGCGCTAACCGACTGCGCCATCGAGATTCAAGCCCCAATTGATGTAAATTTTGTCTTTATGTATGTAGAACTGATGTAAATTATAAATATAATGAAATTACAATCAAATTACATATATTAATGGAATATGAGCCTGCAATATCGCAAGGATTCACACTAACCAAAGCAACTTGACTAATGTTAAATTATTATATTATTATTATTATTATAATTTACACATTCTGTAATTCAGTTTATATTGGGTAAACACTTAGAAACTTTCATATTAGATACAAAGAACATATTACATGTTACAAAAATACACACAAGGACAGATCAAATTATCCAAACATTTAATAGTAAATAATTACCTTAGGACATTCCAAACACGTTTACGAATCTTGTGCGAAAATTGTAGTAATTGTTCTGATTTATCTTTCTATGTTGATGGTGTTGTTTTTTGATATGTATTAGAATTTTATTTCTTTGTGTGATATATTTTTTATGTTTGATGTAACTGGCTAATTAATTATCTTCTCAGTAATCGAATTTTTAGTTTTAGAAAACAGGTTAAAGTGAGTAGACATCACCTTTTTCTTTAAGCATTCTTGGTTAAACCATTTTAGGCAGCTTTTTAAATTAGTAGATTTTGTAGGTATTTTAAGTAACTCAATTTTTTACAGAACGAAAAAAATTATGCAATATTCTAATACAGTATTACTATTATGACTAATTGATTATGTATTTAATAGCGCACAATGTTGTAGTCATGCAAAGTTACGTAAATGGTCCTCGACAATTATACATGGTGCCTAATAATACGCTATTTAAAAAAATAATTATATAGTATTGCGTAGGTATTGGTTTATTGTTACATTGTGTGATTGCTCGACGAAACATGAATCAGAGCGCTACTAAACCATTGTGTATATTATAGTGCGTTAATTGCATTTCGCCTATTAGCGAACCCTTTCTTGTAGAGGATTAAACATTAATCCCTACCATACATGTACTAAACACGACAAAATCTATTACAAATATACAGACCATTTGTTCGATATCATATGAATTTTTCATTTTTCATGTTTGTGATGATGTAAAATAAGCAAGTTTAGTTTAGACTCTATAATGTAAAAATAAAGCTGAAGTTGTGAAACATGTAGTTTATACTTTCTAATAAAACATTACAAATTGGCATCGAATAAAGTTTTTTGAGTGATAGAGGAATTTTATATGGGTCGCAAGACTAACAAAATATGTTAACACCTTTTTACACTCCCGTATACTATACGAAGTATAGTAAATGGAAGGTATTGCGATCATAAAAAAATTCGACCTCGAGATTTTGACGGATCTTCACGTTTTGATGGTTCCTGAATCCATTTTGACCATTTTTGGCATGGCGTCTATGTATGTCTGTCTGTAAACACGATAACGGTCAGACAATTTAAGCTGGAGTGATGAAATTTGGCATGCGGCTATTATGGCAAAATTGTGGATCTATTCAAACATATAAGACCACTGGAAGTACCTATTAACCTACACAGTTTTCAATTTTTTACTTTCTCGGTATACTAAGACAAAGTATTGCAATCGAAAAAAATTTTGAAATTTTTTTTTCGCGGATTTCAACGTATTCGTGTTCCCTGAGTCGAAAAACATCGATTTCGCGAAAGAAAATGTTCGTGTATGTCTGTCTGTGTGTCTGTGTGGCTCTAAGACTATTTGATCGATTTTAATGAGATTTGCCATGGGCCCTTATATCTGAAAGTCGAAATGAGGGTGGTTTGTTTGGGGTGCATTTCCAAAACCAGAGCTAGAAAGTATCTTTGGTGAAAAGTTAGTAACCCTAAACCCGGAACGAACTAAATTTTTTTAAAAATTTTAAATTCAAAATGGCGGCCAATAAGGCGATTTTAGTAGATTTCGGCGCTTGCGCTGTCACCAAGAAACCATAAAAGCTACTTGCAATTTGAAAATCGCAACTTGTAAATAAAAGTACATGCTTGTGAACGGTTTGTAAATTTTTTGAAAAAAATAAAATGTTTCCCTTAATTACGGGGTTAAAGTTGCCCTTTTTTTTAAAATTGATTTTCTCAAAAACGGCTCTGGTAATTTTTTTTAAATTTAGGTATTTTATAGTCTCATATAAAGAAAATATAATGAGCTTTATGAGATTTCTCTAACTTATCCAGGACCGGAGTTAGAAATTTTCAAATTTGAAATATTTTTAGCGCTTACAAAATACAGGATGAATAAGAAAAAAATAATTTTGTAAGTATCTTATTATATCGCAAAATATACGGAGTTAGGAATTGCTGCGGGCACAGTTAGTTTCCTTATAAGATAAAGAGTTGTGCCGCAGTCCATTGGCTAGATTTTTTCAAGTAAACTAGTCGTTTAGATGGAGCTATTCAAAATTGGATACTACAGAAATATTAGATATGAAATTTCAAGCTGATCTAGAATCTATAATCTGATATGAATCTAGAGAAATGGTATGTAAATAAAAAAATGATTATTACATTTAAAAAATATAAATTGTGAAAAACGTAAATATACATAGTTTCAGCCTAATATCAAACTAAAAATGGACAAAAATGGTAAAAATTAAAAATCATTAACAATTTAATAATATGCGAACAGTAAACGTTACACATAAATAGAGCTATTGGTCTAGCGGTCAGATTATCGGACTGGTAATGTAAGCAATGAGAGTTCTATCCCTAATCGGGAAAATTACTTTTTTTTGTTAAAATTGTTTTTAAATTTTATTTAAATGTGCATTAAATTGTAAAATCGCATACAAGAGTTAAACATTAGAAATTACTTATAAATGTATTTTGACTTTTTGTTTTAAATACAAGGCGTTGGAAATTAGCTAATAAAGACGGTAGTATACCGTATGTACCACTATCTCTGTAATGAAATTTTTCTTTATTATGTAGAGTGATCGGAAAGTGAGGCACATCAAAAATGTAATCAGCGACAAGTACATAACAATGTATTGTATAACCTTTTTTATTATAATCACACTTGATAACCTTATAACGTATACACTTATTACAAACATTTTTATTTTTTTACAACATATGTTCAAAATGGCTGCCTTGACCATTGATGCGTGTACGAACTCGTTTTACCATGTTTGTGGTCGCTTTGTGTAATACGCCTGCGTTGATATTGTTTACGTTTAGTTCATCTAGTGTGTATGGCCAGTTTAAGGTAACCCTAAAGAAAAAAATCTGGGGGTGTTAAATCGGGACCACGTGGGGGTCATAATCCTTTAGAAATGATACGTTCAGTTCAGTTAAAAAACACATTGTTTCATTGGAAGTGTGACATATGGCACCATCCTGTTGCAACCAACAACATCATTCGTCGTTTTCAAGCAACGCGATAAACTGTATAATGATGTATTGGTACACAACACTAATGGCTGAACTGTCAAAGAACATAGAGTCGACTATTCAACGATGTGACACGGCACACAAAACTCCAATTTTCTGACTTCGCAAAGGATTTTCATTCAAGACGTAAGGATTTTCGGTTGACCAAATTCTAGAGTTTTGACTATTGACATATTCACCAAGGTGAAACCACACCTCATCACTAAAAAAAATAAAATCAAGCTCTTCAATTCCATTGTTGCCGACGAATGATCGAAACCATCTACAGTGCACTAGGTGCTTTTGTTTATCAGGCTCCGAACACAACATGTGTGATATGCACGAAATTTTGACTTCATCGCTTTCTGGGCACTACCATAGGAAATATGAAACTGGGTTGTTAATCTTCTTAAGCTTTTTGAAGGTGACCTAAGCATCACATTTCTAACCTCGGCAAGTTTAGCGTCGGTCAAAATGGCCGGTCTCCCGATTCCCTTCTTGTCACCAACTGATCTAGATTCACAAAAACGGGCGATTAATCTGATTATGGTTGCTAGGCACTGCTACATTCGGATATTTCACACGAAACTTGTCAGCAACATGTGCATACGAACGACTTGCAAAATACTGTTCAACAATAAGAACTCTTTCGGAAAACGACATGTCAACCAAGCAATAATTAAAACAATATTGGAAACCACGTGTGATCAAAACACATCACAATGGTGTCTAGATTTGTTATCGATAATAACTGTGGCAGCTAATAGAATTAACTCAATAAAACTACGATATACAGAAGTATTTAGTTAGATGTGCGCGACTTTTCGATCACTGTGTATATTACTCACTTTTCACACAATTTAGCATCCTATGCTAGTCCTTCATGCTTCTTAGATAAGCAAAAAGGCACTTTGCGCCCAGAACACATCCACTCAGTTCGCACGTGTTCTTGTTTAGTCTTACAATTCACACATCTTCTTCTTGTGAACCGTTCTGGTTGATGGGCGGAACTTTCGTGTCTTATTCGTAAGGTTTATGTGCTTTATTTGTAATGGATTTGATAGGTTTGCTGTATCTCTTAATAGTACTCATTATTCACCCGACAAACCATCAACTACCTGTCTTCTGAAGACTTCATGTGGAATTTCTTTTCCAGAATTTAAGGCGTTTACAATGCTGGTGTTCAAGAAATGGAAAAAGATTCTGTTCCAGCACTTGTGGTTTTTTCTTTCTATTTCATACTTAGATTTCAGTTGATCGAATTTATCAACAAACAACATATGAGGACACGGTATTTCAATAATTTCATCATTTTTTTTGTACGCTCGCAAAATCCGTTGGGTTGTAGAAATGCGATAACAGATGCACACACCGTTTATCTTTCCATTTACAGATTGACAGTGTTGTATTACTAACTTTCCACTCTATATCGGTTTGTAGTTTTCCATTTGAAGAATATTTTTCCTCGTCAGATTTAGTTGCACATAAATACCACTGTCTCGTAGATCAATAAGTAACTGGTAAGAATTAAAATAATTAATAAACAAACCATGGCCTTTTCCTTTCAATCCTTGCAATACTTGCTTTTCAACTCAGGCGCCTAAATTGGTTTCTGCGGTGTCCCATTTTTTCCAGTGTATATTTCAAATCTATACAGATAGCCAGACCTATCTCCTGAGGACCAAACTTTATACTCTTTTCACTGGCTTAATTTGGCTTACATTGTTTCAAAGAACTCCTTCATTTTAGGCTCATCATAGATTCATCGATAGCCAAAAACTGATCAGGATCTTTCGAATTTTTTTGACCTTCTCCATGTCAACTATCAACCAATTACAATTTAGTATTTTTTATATTTAGACCAATCAAAGCACAATTGTTTTTTCTCTTCCTGTGAAATTTAATTGCCTTCCCGTAAAATGACGTTTATTTTGTTCGTCAAAGTAATGTAGACTTCGACTACCATCGAAACCACTATATAACCTGCAACTTGTTCTATATTAACACTAATTAATTAATTCACGACTTGTCAATTGACCGTCTATTTTGTTCGTTGAAACCACTCGTGGCCGACGAATTGCATAATATTTTGTCAAAGTGCTTAATCGTGTTTATTGCTTCAAAATTGATTTCGTGCTAACGCACTCGACCAATTTATATCGAAGCATAAACACTTTGCCAAAAATTTTCGGCAATTCATCGGCCACTTGAAGTATTGTATATGATAATTCGTTTAGAAAAGGACGCACTGTATACAGTTATAATTCCTATTAAATCTAATATTTACAAAATTAAATGTGAACCATGTATCTTTAGTTATTTTGGACAAACTTCAAATTGGCTGAAAAAGCATAGAAGGTTGGTTTCAGTTCTTTCTTTGTATTATCGTTATTACAACGGCTATTGTGCTGGTGAATTACATTCTTTGATACCATCTCCGGGCTATCTTTGCGAGAAACACTCGGTTCGCTCATTCACATCATCAGTATGCAGTACAAATCTCCACTTGTCGTACCAAACGGGCGTAATCCACATTTTTCTACACGGCTTCTAAACTCTGGAATGATCTCCCTAGTTCCTGTTTTCCTCTCACTTATGATATGAGAAAATTTAAGGTAGCAGTTCATAGGCATCTATTGGCAATTCATTATCCCTCTATCCATCCTCCTAAGTGTTCCTGAGTACTTTAGCACGATAGGCCTTATTTAGCCTGTTGAGGTCCACAATCATAAAAAAAAAAAAAAAAAAACTAGAATATCGCTCCATAAAAGTGATTGCAAATTAAATAGATATCGTTGTGCTTTAACAGTGCACTCAAAATCTTTAAACCACAAAATTGAATTTAAGGATGTTAAGATTTTGGATTTCTGCAATGTTTAAATCAAAATTTTTGTAATCTAGGTATCTAAATAATTATTTAATTATTGTTACTACAGTTACCGGGTTTCTCAGGGTAGCCGTTCGTTAGAAGTTTTCATGTTTTATAATATTTTCAGGGCTATGCTTATTATCGGTGAAGGCTCTAAGAAGTGTTATCAAGTAATAAGTATAGTACGAGTTAGATTTATGAAGAGAATATAATTCATTAATCACATGGGGTCGTTTTAGCTAATGAAACTTCATACTTTCCTTGGTAACGTGTTCACAATACCACAAGAAATTATTACCGCTGAAATAGACACGTTACTAAGGACTGATTGTAAGCGTCTCTGGGGTAGACGGAAATACAAGAACAATATTATTTTCTTCTCTTCTTAACAAGTTCTTATTAATAAGTATTTTTTATCAAAAGCCGTTGAAACTCAAAAAGTCCTATCTAGTAAGCCTTCATTTTTACAGGAATAGAAACAATGTTGATTGTATGTCAAAACAGTATCAGCTCACAGATTTGTTAGATATCTACTTAAGTTCATTTTCTCAAGTACAGTTTATAATGGAGAATATTAAAAAATATCCCAATAATGATTTGTAAAACTTATTTTATACGCTGGTGAATGTGAGCGAATTGTCAGACGAACGTGCAGATTATATAATGAAAGATATTCGGACAATGGATTCCCGGAAAATTCGCAAGAATCGAGGCTCGGTTTATGGCAACTGGGAGTGTAATGGTGCCTAGAAATCACCTAAGCCCCGTAAAAGACAATGAAGATAACGAGGTGAATGTGTTGGCTTATTTTCAAGCGAAGTTCAACTCCATAAGCGCTGGATTTGAGTATTTTACCAACATCAATCCACAGAATATTAAGAAAACATAAAATGCATCCTTTTTCTGAGATAACTGTGCACAGATTACGTCTTGGTGATGAAGCAAGGCGAGTCGACTATTGTTCATGTGCATAACAATAACCGAAAATGCGAGATTTCTTCATAAGATTATGTGGACTGATCACAATTCAGCAAGCAAGAAATTATAAATCACCAAAATAATCACTACTGGGCACGTACGATAAAAATTCGAATTGGGCTAGATATCCGGAGATACTCAGAGGTTTTTTTTTTGCTGAGGTAATGTACAGGGTGTTTTATTATATTTTGACACCCACCTACAGGGTTTATTATTTGAAATAGAAAAAAACTTTAAATACAAAAGTTGTAGGATTCTAATTATATTCCTTTTAGGAACTTAGGAAATATCTCATAAACTGATCAACTGAATCAACCCAACTCATTTTTTAAACGGTACACCCTATATTTTAATCAATAGTTAAATAGATTTTTTTAAATTGATTTCAAAAATATATATGTAAACATTTAGTCCAGCCGAGTTTAGTCCAAATAGAGTTTTTAAAATTAAATATTAGGGTCGTGAAACTCTTATAATAATAGAAAGATAACCAAATTAATGGATATTTTAATGTGCTGAATATTTGAGAGAACGGTTGGATTAAAAAGCAAAAAATTATATTTTAACTAATATTAATTAATAACTAAAAAAAAATTTCAACATAACAAAAAATACACAACGAATATTAACTAAAATTTATTGATTCTCTACATAGCCTCCATTATTGAATATGCATTTACGGATAATTAGCTCTTAATTTGCTATTAATTGCATTAAAACTGAATTGAGGATGATTTCTGTTTAGATTAAATATTTTGTTTTCTAATTTTTCTTTTATAATTTCTAAATTTTCGGGTCTATTATAATATATTCTATTTTTAAAACTTAAATCGGGTCTATTGGCTGACCATCTAAGAAACCCTTGCCTGCCTATCCAGAAGTTCTATTTATGGTTTAAAAATTCAGTAACAGGTAAAAGATTATGAGGCAGTGCCCCATCCTGCTGCCATATAAGGTTTGCGTATTCAATAACGGGAATATATGTTCCATTTCATGTCGAAGAAAATTTAAATATCTTTGGCCCTTCCAACATAAAAAATCAGTTCAATCATATTATTCCGTAGGATACCACTTCAGACTTATTTATTGACCTATGTCCCTGTATTCTGACAGCGTCAATATTGTACGAATTTTCTTTGGCCCAAAAGTGTTTGTTATGCCTGTTGAACATTCCCGCCGTAGTAAAACTTGTCTCCTCCGAAAAAACGATTTTATTTAAAAAGTTCCCATCCTACAGAATGTGTTGCCAAATTTCCTGAGAATAATCTAAACGTTGCCTCTATAAATTCTTCGGTGTTGAAATAATTTACTACATCCCATCCCTCATAGATACCTCAGGGTTTTCTAAAAAAATTAAAGCAGTTCTTATATTCAAATAACGAACATGTTAAGAACACCTTCAAAATAAAGTAAAACATTAAGATCATCGTCAGCATTTCTTGACACAGTTGTATTTTTTCGCTGAACACTCTTCCTTTCTCCAAAATGTTTAACAATATTTTTCATGGTGTTTACTGATCCCCTTTTGGGATAAATTCGGTGATATTCATTTCTAACGTTCGAATCGTTATTGTCATTAGAGTAATACAACATTATTATTTCATATTTCACTTCTTCCGAATGACCTACATTAAGGTTTTAATCATAATGTCAAACATTAAGTTTTCCATGGATACAAATAATTTAAGTCTACGATATTCTTTAAATTTTAAACTCGATTATTTAAAAATTGGCTGGACGAAATGTTAATATGTACTGGCCGCCATAAATAAATTAACACACAGTAAACGCTGATGTATTTTACTGACATTTTCAGAAAACGTGTATTTTATAAACGATGAAAATTATAGCAAGATACAAATATTATTAACACTAATAATGGGTCGACCCTCCTTTGTTTCTCACACATTCAGCTAGTTAGCTAATGTGTGAATCTATGCTAACCTGAGGTATACTATACCACGCTTCTAAAATCCGTTGTTGAAGGGCATATACATTGTTTGGGAGTGACTGTAGATCATTTATTCTCAGTCCTACCATATCCCACAAATGTTCGATTGGTGATAAGTTTGGCGAACGAGAAGGCCATGGAAGCAGATCAACATTAGCAGTATTTAGAGACTCCGTAGCAACCCTTGCGGTATGCGGCTGCGCATTATCTTGCTGAAAAATTGGATTTTCTATTTCTTGCAGATATCGCAGTAATACTGGTTCAAGAACGTCGTTAATGTATCGATTTGCATTTAGTGTTCCCTCAATAATTACTAGAGGAGATCTGCTTCCACGACAGATAGTCCCCCACACCATCACACATCTAGTGAGGGCAGCATGTCGTTGTACAGAAAAGTTCAAATTGCGTAATCAAAATCGAGATTCGTCACTAAAGATGACTTGATTCCATTGCACATTCCAATGCAACCTGGCGTTACACCATTATCGCCGTGCAATACGATGGAGCGGAGTTAGAGGTAAGCAAAGTAATGATTCGTATGATCTGAGCCCAAAAGATCGAATTCTTCCTTACGTCGATCGTAAGGAGATTTTATGATCAGTTAACCGTCTCCATCTATTATCAATTTCCCTTGTTGATGAAAAACGATCCCGAAGAGCTATAAGCCGATGATCAGTGGTGCGTCTATGACGTCCGGGACGCAAACGTCGTCGTTCCTCATTATTTTCTGACCATCTTCGCCAATATAAGGAAATTGTGACCACACTGCGTCCCACGCGAGCGGCAACATGACGAATTGATAATCCGGTTTCTCATAGACCTATTATTCTGCCACGTTCAAACTCGGTTAACTGATAGAAATTTGCATGATGTCATACAGGAGGCATTATTTCAAGTTTAATGTGTTTACTTATTAAGCTTACAAATATACCATTCTCGTCAATGTAGATAGCAGTCCAATACTGACCTGGTTTGTTTGTTGGATCCATGTTCGCAATAACTGCACAAGGTCTAGGTGCGTGCCTCGGTAGCTGATTAGAAGCATATACAAGTCGAAACACATTCTTGTGGCTGGGGATGGATTTCAAACATATAACACTTGTACCGCATACATCTTTGGAGTTGGTATGCGCCCAGCCTTGCAGTAGTAATGCGTTTTACAGAGCGCACATAGGCTCCTCCTTCTTATAGTTTAAACAACTATACACCTTTGCTTCCTTTTTTAATTTTTTAATCGACGGACAACCAACCTCGTCCAAGTTTAGTATTGGTTTGTCACTACCCTTAACGTGAATTTTGTAAAACGGTAGCAGAATTCTTATTAGCTCCTCTTGGAATGGCACATACCCGGACCGCCATTTCAAGCCGTGATATGTATCCTCTAAATACCTTATCTGCCTTGACATGGGTTTTTATATAAAATAATCTCGAGGTGACTTTATCAGCACCACCAGTAACGAACCATGATCTGTAATCACGGCAATTTCTTTCGGTATGAATTCGTTATCAAAACCTCTAAACCCTTGTACGTGCAAGTATGTGTCATCTTCTTCCAGCTGTTGTTACACACTGAAGCTTGTGATCTAGAGTTGTCCCTTTTAACAGGTGAAATCGACGGCCACATTTCGATGTTTATCGATCTCAATCATGTTGTAGAATTCGGCGTACCTCAAACAGTTAACGGTTTCTACGAGCGTTTCTTCAAAGCCGACTTCTAGGCGAAGGGAACCGTTTCTAACTAAATTTCCTGTGCGTGCCAGCGTTTGTAGGCAATTCAGGGGTTAGGTCGAAGGCCATTAAACAGTAGCCGGGGTAATCGCTCCTCGATATATCGTTACCCTCATTCAAAAAATGAATACCCGTTCCGGAGAATAAGGTGTGATATGCCCTTACATATAAACCATTGGCTGTAAAGTCTGGTTGTAAGGCCTTCGAAGGAATATGTTGACCGTCAATATATAACGGCATGTAGTTAATATTGCTGTGATGAAAATTGAATGGATTTGAGGAGTTATCACAGTTGAAGGCTTTATTTGCGACAAAACCTACGATGCATCGTTTAAGTAACTGATCCAAGAAGATATTATTCAATGATTTTCGTTGTATGCCTGTAGGTATAATTAATACTTTTACGTAAACTAGCGTACATAATTCGCGTCTTGTAAGTGGAGTGGCGCCCCGCCATTAGACTAAAGCTATCTCTTGACCGTACAAATTTACCCTTTAATTCAACACCGCTTATGAGAAACTTTTCCTGATTAAACAAAGCCGAGTGCACGTGACCAATCATCTCAATTTGTTTGCTGGTCGCTGCAAGTACTTGATATTTCGAGAAACCGCTATTTGCGTGTCCCAGTGTATTCATCTGCCCAGCTGTATCATTGTGCCAAAAGATACAACCTAGATGTGAACTCTTGGCCTCCTTTCCATAATTTAGCAACGTTTCGATATATAAGCGGTAGGCGTAGGTCTTGTTTGGTTGTGACACCATCTTCCGATTTAAGTAAACCTTCACTTGTGAGAAATGCGAATGCATCCAATTGTTTATCGGTGCTACAACATACGCGTCAGTAACTGCTGTATCATCTTGCTTTAGAACTTTAGCTGTGATGTACAACATGGTCTGACTTAAATCTAAGTAATCGTTTCCATTTCCGGGCACTACAAGTTCTATTGGAGCTTCATCACTAACAACTGATAAGGGCTTGTAAAATATCCATTTACCACCCTCGATATTTGTCTGCGTCGACGGTAAAGCGAACAAATCCAATTCGGACTTGACGCATACACATGATTGGGCATGTAGAAAAGCCATTATCTTGAAAATATATAGTCGAAAGTAGGTTTCTTTTTCTTAGCAGCAACAGATGTCGGTAGAGACTAGTTATTATCGGTCAGACATACTCTTTTATAGCCCGAACCCTCCATCATTTTATCGATTTTCTCATCGGCTTGACGTTTAAGATTTCTCCCTGCCTCGTGAAATCTTTCTTGAAACGATTCCTTAACAGTCGATCCTCGATGACGCCACCAAGAATATTGTCACCTGTTCTGAGAGCTTTTTTCCAATGGCCTTTGCACCAGACTTAAATAACGGTATTATTTAGGAAGCACTCTTAGAAACGGTTAACTATTTGGGGTACGTCGAATTCGATAACGTGAATGAGATCGATAAACATCGGAATGTGGTCGTGGGTTTCACCTGTTAAGAAGGACAACTCTAGATCACAAGCTTCAGTGTACAACAACAGCTGGAAGAAGATAATACATACTTGGACGTACAAGGGTTTAGAGACGTACAAGGGTTTAGAGGTGTTGATAACGAATTCATACTGAAAAAAATTGTCGTGATTACAGATCATGGTTCGTTACTTCTGATGCTGATAAAGTCACCACAAAATTATTTTATATCAACACCCATGTCAAGACAGACAAGGTATTAAGAGAATACATATCACGGCTTCAAATAGCGGTCAGGGTATGTGCCATTCCAAGAGGAGCTGATAGGAACTCTGCCGTTTAACAAAATTCACGTTAAGGGTAGTGAAAAATAACAGTTTTAAGGTTCCATAACAAACCAATACTAAACTTGGACGAGGCTGGTTGTCCGTCGATTAAAAAATTGAAAAAGGAAGCAAAGGTGTATAGTTGTTTAAACTATAAGAAGGAGGAGCCTATGTGCACTCTGTAAAACGCATTACTACTGCAAGGCTGGGCGCATACCAACTCCAAAGATGTATGCGGTACAAGTGTTGATATGTTTGAAATCCATCCCCAGCCACAAGAATGTGTTTCGACTTGTATATGCTTCTAATCAGCTACCGAGGCACGCACCTAGACCTTGTGCAGTTATTGCGAACATGGATCCAACAAACAAACCAAGTCAGTATTGGACTGCTATCTACATTGACGAGAATGGTAATGGGGAATATTAAGATTCCTTTGGACGACCCCGCTAGGTTACCATTTACGTTTCCTTGGGAAGAATTCTAGATTTCCGCTACAACAAAACGATGCTACAGGATTACCATTCGGATGTGTATGGACTTTATACGATAATGTTTTTGTATACTAGAATGGTAAATAATTTTCCAATGCTTGATTTTGTAAATAAGTTTTTCACTACATGTTTAGTTATAAATGATGAAATAACCAAATTACTGTATAATGCTTGTTTTTCAACCATTCTACTCTGATAAATAAAAGCGTTTTTAGTAGTTTTGCTGTTTTTAATTAAGAGTTCCGTAACAAGAGAGATGCGTGCATGATCAACTTCTATTGCAGAAAATGTTCATTAGCCTATACACCACTAGATGCCCCCACAGACAAACCAAAACAGATCCAAGAGATAGCTCCTACACTTATCTTGCAAGAACATTTCATTAATAATAATTTTAATAACAATTATGCAGTCTCCTTTACACTAAACCCTATTACGAAAACACATTGTGAAACAGTTATCTAGATCAGAATGATATTTAAACCTCAGATAGAAATTAATTAATAGTCATAAATACAATATGCTAACCTCAGATATTGAAAAATTTGAGCTAGCGCTTAAATGCAGCCTTAAAGATTGCATAGAACATAATCGTTTAAGGACTAGGTTAAATATCCTTGATAAAAATCAAAACAACCCTAATAAATATTAATAATAATAAGCACAGATTAAATAACATTTTTTTAGTATGAAAACAATGGTCATCTTTACATGTCTTATCTATTAATTCTTCCCCATTATTAGAATGACAGGGGGGAAGCCCGTGAACAGATTCCCGTCTTACAAGACTAGGATCCCTTATTAGAATACAACCCCCAATGTAATAATAATTTTAATAACATTATGCGATCGCCTTTGATAAAAACGGGCCCTAACAAATATTAATAATAATAAACACAGATTAAATAAAATCTTTTTATTCTCAGGTGAAAAAAGACGATCCCCACGTGGGCATAGATAAAAAAGTGAAAGTTAAGGTGTCCCAAAGGTGACATCACAAAAAACTAAATGGGGCCCAAAGGTTCCCCGGCTCTACTTACACGTTTTCTGAAAATTTCATTAAAATACATCATCATTTACTGGGTGTTCATTTATTTATGGCGGCCAGTACATATATTTTTGAAATCAGCTTAAAACATCTGTTTAATTATTGAATAAAATATAGGGTGTTCCGTTCAAAAGAATGTAAGTTGGGTTCATTTTTCCATCACTTTATGAGATATTTGAAAGATAATATAATTATAATCCTACAACTTTTGTATTTAAAGTTTTTTTCTATCTTAAATAATAAACCCTGTAGGTGAGTGTCAAAATATAATAGAACACCCTGTACATTACCGCAGCAAAAAAAAAACTCTGCGTATCTCCGGATATCTAGCCCAATTCGAATTTTTATCGTCCACTTGATATGGAACATCCTCGCTTCAAACGGGGTATAAAGCAAGGACGTTCCATTACAAAATATATAAGTTCGTGTTGTCATGGACTTATGGGCCACCCTTTACATGTGAAAATATTTTTAAAATGTGCTGTCTAGCAAGCATTTTATTGCTTCATTTTAATATTTTTTGTAACATAAATCATTTAGATCTAGTATAAGACAGGAGTTAAGATGCAGTATAGTAATGCATGTATGAATCCATGATTGTGGATGAAGGAGCTTGTAAAGCTCAAGCTCCCTGCGCGCCCCCTTGGAGAGAGAATGAAACACGTGGCCTTTTCCTATTTTTCCATGTTGTAGAATGCAAAAAGAAAAAATTATATTACATCATAGCTACAATTGAATTAGGATGGATTGGTGCAGGATTTTGTATGTAAACAGAACTAATACGACATTATCTGCATAATCGAAGTTTTGTTTATTAAGGTTATCATCGGTATAGATTTTTTACTAAATACTTACGTTTCCAAACTTTTGTATCCCTGTTCACACAAACAAAAAGTAAAATAAAGTTATATAAAACAGTGCTGGTTGAATTAGACACAAGAGTATAATAAACATTTTCAAAAGTAATTTAACTGTTTTGTATAAACATACTCGCTTTTTCTTCATTAAGTAATATCACTTTGATAAATTTTTAATGCTAACGAACTGACAGCACGCGTGGTTAATATTAGCAGCTTAAATATTTCAAATATAAATCTCTAAGGTGTAATTTCCATTCGCTTTATTACGAGTTTCATTTTTAGAAATGCGCTCTATAATTATCTTGTCAAGTAAATTAGACATATTCACAGATTTCTATTACTTTTCTAATATGGTATTTCATAAAAGCAAATTTCCGTTGGGCGTACGATGTTCAAATCTGATTAAACGACATATACAAACTTATCGACCCGACACCGAATCTAGTTCAATTTATTTTCGGGATTTCCAATTCATTCAAGGATTTATCTGTAAATGTAATGTGTTCCTTCGCGTTTACTTTCATTCTGGAAGATAGTACTTACCTTTAAGATGTTTTGGACAACAAACGAATTCAACACCACTGAAGAGAGAAATTCCACAAGGTAGTAACATTGCAAAGGATCGCAATTGTAGTCCTCTTTCTTGACAGGCATTGGCAGCTGTTGAATTCCAACGTCCAAATGTCCAACAGTTACTTTGATTGTGAATGTGATCGAAAAGGCAATTTTCCGGCACCAAGAGAGCGTCTGATTGAAACGGGCCTTCTGTAAATTATAAATTGTCGAGCTATAGTTATATTTTTTATAATTAGAAATATGTAAAAGCTACACGCAATTGTAATAATAAGGTAATAATAGCGTAATACGAGGACGAAATGTATTGTTAATAATCAATTTATATTCTAAATCCGTCCTACGATTCGTTTACGAAAATTGTAAGGTTTCTCAAAATTGGAATTTAGTAGGTATAATTCGTTTGATCTATAAGATGTAATATCTAGTTTCCATTTTGAGAGGTTAATGTAGTATAAAGTGAGATAGATTAGACAATTACTTAAAGGGAGTTTACATTAGCTTTATCTATTCAATACTCTCTACTTCCTACACCTACATTTTATACCTGGCGAACATTAAAACTAATTTAGTATGGAAAATTTATACTGATAACATAGAACGAATGGATGTTAATTAGTTTATAGGTAGTTTGGGTTCATGTACTAGTACTATACAGGAAGCATCTCTCTATTTTCAAGTTATAATTAGTTCCAACTTAAAACTATGTGTGTATTACAGGTTGCCTGTAATAGACATTCAATTAAAACTTTACATATTTAGAAACATTTTTAGCAACGATTCTTTCAATTTAAAACTAGTCATTCTTGTGAGTACTAGAAAATGAAAAGAATTCTACAGTTACATTAAATTGATGAAACTGCGTAGTTAAATCTAATTTATAACAAACATATTTGTTTATAGTAATCATTTAATCAATAGTAATTTAAATTAAATTTCTAATGAACTCATTTAGATAAAGTTTGTATATATGTGAACTTGTAGCTGGGATGTTCATCAATTATATCCGATATACAGATTATAATAGGTATGAAATTTGAAATTCAAACATAACTAAATATTAATTCTATTTATAAATACATTTCTGTTTGGAATTTCTCTGTTACATTACATACGAAAAATGTTCGAATATGAAACGAACTGAAAAACTTTTTTATTCATGTATTTCTCTTTTATATTAAATATATATCAGTACCGTAGAGGTAAACAGTAGTATGTCCAATTTTCCTTATAATGGAGTTAATGTCGTTCTCTTGTTAGTTAATTGCGATTCTTTCTTGTGGTAAAAGATTGTAACTCCAGTTTTATTAGTTGCCTAAATACGTTGGTATGAAGTAGTAGTAACTCCGTTTTAAATCGAGGTAAACAGTAGTATCTCCAGAAAGTTGTGAACCTAGTTACCGGCCGGCACTCTACAGTAAATGGTAAATAGTCGTGACTCCAGTGCATGTTGATTTTGTTAGTGATTGCTGTGTATTATTATTCGTTTAATAAACAATGAATTCTAGCAAGCATGTTAATATGCGTAAAGTGGTTGGTAGAAGAGTATGCAGGATGATGGATGTACTAGAAAATACCACTGCATTTCAAGGTAAATATAAGCACATATAAAATGTTAAGAGTAGGGTTACGTAGTGTCACAATAATTTTTATTTTTATTAATGATTATTCTTATAGAATTACCGAATTTATTAAGCAATGCATTCTGTTAAATTAACTGTTCCTCAAATATCTATATTTTGCCCGCCAAAAGTACAATAACTCTTTGAAAGTTTAAATATGTAAAAAATTAAATTTGATGCATTGGAGATACGACTGTTTACCTCTTACGTCTAATATATGCCAACTTTTTGTTTAGGTCAATCAAAACAAAATTCATCAGCTAGAAGGGATCATGAAGCCGTTCATATTGTCTGTGAAGAGAAAAAATTAGCTTGTGGTACGTAAAATAATGCATAGAACTAATGATAATTCTAATTTAATTCATATAAAATTATAATATTAATACTTATTCACATTAAATTCTAATAATAATTCTAAGGCCATATGACTTTACCTCCACATTTTTACATTATTTTTGTTTCAGATTCATCATATAAAGACTTTATCCACCAACAATCAGAACTGACACTAACATCTCAGAAGGTCACAAGCAGTACTAATCACTCTTGTTCAGATGAAAATTTAATATCGTGCACTTCTGTGTATAAGCCGCAAATAGAAAGCTGTATGAAACAAGCTGCAGTAATAGCAATGAAAGCGACACAGATCCTGATTATTTTCCGAACGAGCATAGTAGTGATGATAAAGATGTGACTAGCATGCTTGCTGAAGATGATGTTAGTTTACATGAAGATAGAAACGTCAATGCAGTTAACATAAGTGAAAATAGTATCGATGATATCAAAGCTGGAAGCTCGCATGGGAATAAAAATGATGCTGACAGTAGTGTCATCATGCTTGAAGATACAAATAATATTTCTGAAGAACATGAAAAAAATAAAGAGTCTAGAAAACGTGTAAAACGGATACATACGCGTAAGGTTACAAAAAGGACTAAAGCAACGCAAGCAGGATATGAACATGTTTCAAAGTCCGGCAAGAAAATATAAGCAAAGTCCCTAAAACCAGGCTGTGCACCCTGCAGGCGAAATTGTACAGTAAAAATTAACCAAGAGACTAGATTGCAGGTTTTTGAGAATTACTGGAGAAAACAGAATAATTGGAATTGTAAACGTCAGTTTGTTCGCTCTCATGTTACTACCAAAGCGATCAACCGCAATCGACCAAAAGACAATAGCAAAAATCATCAAAGGAAACAAACAATTGGTTATAACTTTGATGTAAAATCGGGAGATTCAAACCAAAAAATTGATGTTTGCAAGACATTCTTCTTGAATACACTGGGCATTTCCGAAACGGTCGTACGTAATGTTTTGAAAAAACATCTCACGGGAGGATTTGTATGTGCAGATAAACGTGGACGACATGAGCCAAATAACAAAGTCTCTAACGAGGTTGTCGATCGAGTTCGTGCGCACATAAACTCGTTTCCTTGCTACGAGAGTCACTACATTCCCGAAAAAAGTTCAAAAAAGTATTTAGGACCTGAATTAAATAAAAACAAAATGTATAAATTATATTTGGCAAAATGTGATGAAGAAAAGGTTGCCAAGGAACAAATTGTGAAGCTTTGGTTATATAAAAAAATTCTTAACTCGGAATTTAATATTGGCCTTAAAACACCTTCGGCTGATACATGTGACAGCTGTGACAAATTTATTCTACAGCTTAAGCAAAATATTCAAGACGAGGAAAAGGCAGTGATTCGCCAGAAATACGATGACCATCTTAAAGAAGCTAGCGAAAGGTACAAATGCAAGAGATATGATAAAGATGAAAGTAGATCTTCACCAGGAAAAAACAAAGTCATAATGGTAGACTTACAGAAGTGCCTTTCGACTCCATATCTAAGTAATAATCAGAGATTCTACCATCTAAAGCTATGGACACTTAATCTTACAATTTATGATGCAACACTAAAAGAATCGTACTGCATGATGTGGGACGAGTCCGAAGCGGGAAGAGGTGGGCATTATTGAAGTGGGCGGAAATGGTTATTGTCAATTCTACTGTTGAACATTTAATTATTTGGTGAGACAATTGCCCAAGTCAAAATCGAAATGTTATGATGATGATGAACTACTTCTGGATGTTAGAAATTTGCCCTAATCTGAAGACAATTGAACATAAATCTTTGTTAAGGGGTCATACCCACATGGAAGCAGATCATGTTCATGGGTTAATTGAAAGGTGTTTGAAGAAACAGCCAACAATGGAAATTGCCACCCCCTGGGATTGGCATCAGCTAATTCGATCCACTGGTGCAAAGGTTGTTAAAATGAAACTATCAGATTTCAAAAACTTTGAAGTTTTATATGCTCAACTGCGGTCTTCATTTATTAATAAGAAAAGAAACAACGATAAGGAACCGTTTCTTATTTCTACCGTTGTTTACTTCCAAGTGAAGGCTGTTGTACCAGATACATTTTTTTATAAACAGAGTTTTGACGACGCCAGCTTCAAGGCATTAACTGTGTCCAGATCAGTAAGAACTCAAATACCCCTACCCAGTCAGTTACCTGATCTGCGTGAAAATTCAAAATGCATTACTAAAAAAAAACATGACTATTTAATCAAACTGTTGCCATGGGTGCCACCCCAATTTCATGATTTTTATCGAAATATGGCGGTTTCACAAAATAGTGATAAAAGTGATAGTGATAATTAAGATATAAACTATGGTGTTCTCATATTGTATAAGGTTTAAAGTAGAATATATTTGTTTTCTTTGACTTGCGATTTTTATTTCGCTTTTTACCTGTTTTTATATTTAGCGGTAAAGAGTCGTAAGTCCCAAAAATCAAAATTCAGGTAAATATTTTTATTATTCAATTCTATGTACCGAAAGATCATCCTATTGATAATAAAACTTTATAATATCAATTAATTGCATTTACTTATTATGCATCAAATTTTGAGTTAAAGTGCTAGATTTCTTTAATTTGCTCTTTTCTCGAAATCTCTAAAAGAGGATTTACGACTGTTTACCTCTACGGTACTGATATTGTTTTATTACTCCAGTTATGTATATTTATCACATAAATGGCGCTCATAATTATAGGATAATTAAGTAAAAAATTTAAATTCTCTATAAAATGTTTACAATCAGTGGCGTACCAGAGCTTCACAAGTATGAAAAGTATTTAAATACTAAATACTTCTTTACTTAAAAATTGGCAAATACTAAATACAAAAAGTATTTAAATAATTTTTCAGGTTAAATACTTTATTTAAATACTAGTGAAAAGTATTTAAATACTTAAAAAGTATTTAAATACTTAAAAAGTATTTAAATTCTTAAAAACTATTTAAGTACTTTTGTAACGCGCCCCTTACTTTTGGGTGCTATACTTATATTTATTTTGCGCCCTTCTGGTTTGGTAACCCAGCGCGGTTTTATCTTGCCTCGGCTTTGCTCAATCGGGTTTATTTTTATAAACGGGGTGTGGTTCGTAGTAATACTGGATGTGCTTAACACTGTAACCTTAAATAAAATCCGTAAAGCATTTTTAACACGTATATTCAACAAATATTTACAATACTAAAATAAATGGTAATTAACAAAGTATTTATGGGAGAATTCCCTGGTCCGGGTCCTGGCGTCACTGGGTGCGAAGTCGCTTCTGTAAACAAAAGAGAGTTGTGTTCAATCTATTCCTTACCAAAAAGGCCAAGTGTAGGTTACGGTCCTTCGTAGCGCGAGTGTTATGCTCGATGCAGTGGTTGATCGAAGCGCCAGCGCAATGAACTTGAATCGTTTGAGAAAATCGATATCGTGTTTGTATGTCAGTAACTCTGAAGCGCTGAAGCAGGGATGTCCTACTCCTCGGGAAATAATACACGCGAAAGCGCGTCTGCAAACGCGAGCTCTCTCGACGGTCTTTCTCTGTTTATAAACGGTTTAATGTAGGCAATTAGATGATTTATCTAACTAAATTAATTACCGATCTCTATACTAAGTTTAATTATTTATAATTAATCTAGGAAACAAAATACTTAATATAAAAAGACTACTCTAAGGTTCACGTAAAGATAGCAAAATCTACGTACGCTCTAATTTATTTACAAACGTTCGTGCACCAGGTATTTACGATGGTTCGGTGGACGACAAATTGATACTACAGGTTATGGAGGTATTCCTCTGCAATTCAAAGACACCGTGTATGGTTATTACGTGTTGTCTGTAGATAGTGTATAAGTTTCGAGCGGGGTCTCAGTAATTTCCAGAAAACGAAGGCGACGGCCTGTCTTTACTGTATATACTAAGAGAAAGGTCGTAGGTCTTTACAGCCCTGTAACAACCCTTCACCCTCAAGTGGTGGCGAGATACGGCGGGGGTTACCCCTGCGTTCCTCTAGGTATACTTTGTGGTGGCGAGTGGCGATGGGATCTACCCTTCGTGCTACTCTAGGTGCTAGTGTAGTATAACTCCTGGAGCTCAGCCCGGAATTATTTGCGGTCTGTAGTGTTTGAGTGTAAATTGTCAGAATGTATAACTTTACAACTTACGTGTCTATTAAATAGCAGTACAGAATTGAACTTTAGGTTGCCCGATCGCGACGGACTCTTCGTCGACGAACAACAAGTCGGTGCTTACGCTAAGCAAACGGAACGGTGGCGGCTACTGGTTTCTGGAACGGTCAACGGTACGGTGGCGGCTGCTGGCTATCGGCTTAACTTGAATCTACTGAGATTCATCTCCCTTTTACTATGCGCGTCGCGAGTTTATAAAGGTGCATCTGTGGGCGGTTTCGTGGCTACCGTGCGGGGGATGCCATTATGCGATTGGTTAAAATCGTTCTGACGTGCAGAAACTTACGGTTTCTTAGAACTACACGTCAGCGGTGATGAATAAATTATTCATTGTGCAATATCGCGTAAACTTAGGAAATCTTACATACAGGATGGTCCGTACCTAATTTATTCTAAAAACATACGTACAGAACGCTGGTTCTTTACACTTTCCAAAATATTTAAATATTTAAGAAAGTATTTGAATACTTCTAATAACTTAACATCCGTTCTACATACATAAAGACAAAATTTGCATCGATTGGGGCTTGAACCTTGACGGCGCAGTTGGTTAACGCGGTACTCTAGCAAAGTGCAGGTCGTAGGATCAAATCCTACTCTAGGTAAACTTTTTATTTATGTATTTAATAAAATTAATAATAATTTTTAATTACATATTTACCTTTGAACTTATTCGTTCATAACAAAAACTTATAATAATTTAATATCAGTCAAGTTGCTTTGGTATGTGCGAATCCTTGCGATATTGCAGGCTCACATTCCATTAATATAAGTAATTTGATTGTAATCTCATTATATTTAGCATTGACATCCGTTCTACATACATAAAGACAAAATTTGCATCGATTGGGGCTTGAACCTTGATGGCGCAGTTGGTTAACGCGGTACTGTAGCAAAGTGCAGGTCGTAGGTTCAAATCCTACTCTAGGTAAACTTTTTATTAATGTATTTAATAAAATTTAAAATAATTTTTAATTACATATTTACCTTTGAACTTATTCGTTCATAACAAAAACTTATAATACATTTATTATTGTTCATATTAAATTTGTAATCATAACAACCTCTTCTACCTGAAGGTGTAAAGTGATTTTGGGATGTAGAATTAATATCTATTATTTGAAATCATTTCAAACATGTAACTTCCAAATAGTGGCGACATTTGTGGAACAATTACTTTGTAAACCTCAGAGAAGTTAAAAAAAAAACTGGTACAGTTAAGTATCACGTTTAATAAATTCGCCACTATTTGAGGCTGCTATTCCTATGTTACACAAAATGTATTAATCAGATTATAAATTGTACGAAGTGATTTATGTTTTTTATAATTTTTACAGTTTCGTAGATGATATTCTCAAATTATATTAAATAGTGTTAGAAAATATTCCTCAAACCTCACCATTATAATATGGTATCACCACAGAGGATACGCCATATCCTCTGTTGTATCACCATATTTGTCGTAGTGTTTATTTCTATTTATTTAATTACAGCTGTTTCGATGTAGGTATTGCTTCCATTACATCATTTCCAAAAGCTATAAAGTTGATTACTTTGTAGTTGTCAATCTTATAGCCTGTAATTAGGTCAATACATCGAAATAGCTGTGTTTAATAACCAAACTTGGAACATATTGAATTTATATTCATCGCCAAAAAATTTCATTGCTCTAATGATTGATTACGGCTGGGCAGACCGGGATCAAAAGATATCTTTGTTTGTTACTGGGAAACTCGAGAGACGTAAATATAAGGTCGTTACGGACGAATGCATATTTTTAAAATTAAGATGTCGTGCAATAATTAATATGAAACTCTTCCAGCATAAATTAATGTTTCTTGTTTTTTTATTACTTTTGAAATACGGGGGTTGATTTTTGGGGGGTAGATATAGTTAGTTTGAAATCGGGGGAAAGACAGTTACAGTTAGCGTATCAATCGAGCCAGATCGATTTTTGGGTTAATTAAATCCCTTCATTGTAAACACTTTGTCTTTAAAAATAATTCTTGCGTATACATTTTTCTTTTGAATTCGCCAACACTTGTCTTTTCTACCGGGGTTGAACCGCGTATATTAACGATTTGTGTCTGTGATCAATTAAGGGCATATTTATTCTAGTGTAAGTATGTATTTTTATATAAATGCTATTAAATACTAAACATTGTCTTGCAAAGGTATCTTATACGTACGTGGGCTCATTAAGCTGAAATCTGCTAAAATAAAAAGACAGTACAGGGCCCTCTCCTCTGGTATTTGTGCGAATTGTTGGTTGTTGGTTATATTTATAATTGTGTAAAGGTGGCTGCTGAATGGGTATAGGATGCCGTTGGTTATTAATTATAAAAATGCAATTGCCAGTTGGTACACGCTCACTCCCAAGCCAGACCATTAACACATCGAATTTTTATTTCTATTGTTTTTATTTGTTGTATAGATAAGTGTGGAACCGGAGAAGGGAGCAGGGTATTTTTCTAACGTGCTCAAACTTATATATTGGTCACGATGTTCGTGATCTATTTATAACTTACCCTTGTAAAGCTTTGTTTTAATGAGTTTTTTTTGTCAGTTTGTTGAAGTAGAATTATTTGCCTGTGAGCTGATTTCTCTGTGTATGTGGTTTATTACAATGTGACGTATGTATTTTGTGCTTTACACTAAACAATTGAGTACTTGTAAATTCCTTCTCTATTTTCTTTTGTCCTTGCCTTTATTATCACCTGTGAAATTTGACTGTTGTTGTATTTTATATGTGCCGTAATTTGCTTTATTATTTTATGTGCTTATTTACTTAAAGACCGGCATGATTGGTTTTTAAAAAGGGCCACATGTTTGGTGTTACGATTTTTATCATGATTTTTATTTTGATTATTTATGACCCAATTGTGCGTGTTATAATTTTGTACGCACCTGATTTAAAGGTGTTTTGTTATATATATTTAACCCGTTCATTGTTTTTTTTTGTGTTATTTGATTTATTAATGTACTTGTGCAATTACTTATTTATGAATAAAATGGGTTTTATTGGTGGTTCTTTCCCACGATACACTAGACGGCCACTTCGTTGGATACGATTTGAGGTTTGCGAGTAATTAAATATCAGACTTGTAAATAAATTCTAATGTTTTAATTATTGCCCGGAAAGTCAAAGTAAAGCAGGCAATGAATTTGAGTAATATTGACATTATTGTCAGTCAAGTCAAGATAAATCACTTAGCGACTGCTTTGTTCTTGAATTTGCATTATTGCAAATAAGTTCAAATTACGCTTTTCAAGATAGGGTACCTGGGGACGCTACAACCTTGAGCATAGGAGTTTCTATGATTAGTATTCAAGCAAGACGTGACGTGTACCTGTTACAGACTAATAAAGATTTATCTATAAAAAACTTAAGAATCATATTGTCCTCATGGACCATCCTACTCTAGAACAAACCCTAAATAGAACATTGTGTAAGGTGTAAGATTTATTTGCTCCTGAAAACTTAAACGACTGTTAATAAAAAGTAAGGTTAAAAAACGTGGTATATACAAATCAAAAAATATGGAAATTTTATTAAAACCTCCCCTGAATCTGGAATTTAACAAGAAGATGAGTGTTACTTGGACGAAATGGAAGCAAAAACTAGAAACTAGAAATTTACATGAAAGCGGTAGACAAAGAAAAATGTAGACGTAAAAATCGCAATATTACTGAATTTAATTGGAGATGATGGCATAGAAAGAAGTGTATAACACATTCGACAAAACAAATCTAGCAACACTGGAAAGTGTGCTTAATGAATTTGAAAGATATTGTTTGCCTAAGAAAAATGAAGTCATGGAAACTTTCAAGGTCAATAATATGAACCAAGTGGCAAATCAGAATGTTGACGCTTATTTAACTCAACTGAAAACTCAACCTGCGCTGTGTGAGTACAAGTGCGAGTGTGGGAAAAGTTTTGAAGAGACAAAATTGCATTAGGACTGTTTGACAAATCAGCGCAAGAGCGTTTATTAAGATCAACGGATCTGTCAGCAAATAAACTTATTGAATATTGCAAATCAATAGAGTTGACTAAGCAACATCTTAAAGTGTTAAATCCGACTGTTAAAGTAAATCGTATTAGCAAAGGGAACATGCAAGAGAGACGTAGTAATTGGCAGAGTGAATGCACAAAATGTGGGTACACTCATAAATCAGGAGTATGTCCGGCAACAAACCAAACATATGCAAGATGCCAACGCAGAAATCTTTTCGCCAAGATGTGCAGAACTCCAATTGCAAGCGTTTATAAAGTGGAAGAAAGAAGTGAGCATGGGAATGAGGAATCGTCTAAACCATCTCGTAATATATCTGAAGTTAGAGTTAAGGAACGCACAAGCGAGGAGCAGCATGATTAGTTTGTAGGACCCATAGTAACTGAGAAATCCAAATATAATAATTTGTATGAAATAATTAAGGTAGAAAATCAGAATGTACGTTTTAAATTGGACACGGGTCCCGAGATACGTATCCCTTCGTATCAAAAATTTCTTTCTTTAGATTGTAGTAAAACCATTAATAATTCACTTTTAATGCTTATAACATATGGCAAGTTTAAAATTAAACCATTTGGTAAAGTAATGTTGGAATGTAAATTGAATAGTAGCGTTCCAAATTTAAACTTTTTGATAGTGGATGGTAGTAATGAATGCATTTTAGGATTACATGATGGTATTTTGTTTAATCTAATTACAAGAGTACAACAGATTGAATCTTGTTTGCCAAAAATGAAAGATGAATTATATACTGTGTACAAAGATATTTTTGAAGGTACAGAAAAAATACCAGGCAAATGTAGAATCGAACTAGTTGAAAACGCAATTCCTTGTGTGCAATATCTGAAGAAAATTCCAATTTCAATGCATGATAAACCTAAACTAACACTAATTAATATGCTACAAAAAGAACTAATTTCTAAAGTATATCAAGCAACGGATTGGGTCAACAACCTCGCAATTGTTGAAAAGGGTGATAGAAGTTTGCGTTTTTGTCTCGATCCAAAGCCATTGAACTAATATATAAAAAGGGAACTTTTTATGATTTCGAGAACCGACGATATTATTGGTAAATTATCTGGAAACACGTGCTTTACGGTTATTGATATGCTCCAAGGTTTTTGGCAGATTGAATTAGAAGAACCTAGTTCATACTTATGTAATACTCCTTTCGGAAGATACAAATTTAATAGGCTTCCTTTTGGTATTAGCAGTGCACCAGAAATTTTTCAGTGAAAAATGTTTGAAATATTTGGAAATTTGGCAGGAGTCCTAATATATTTTGATGACATTGTAGTTATGGGGAAAACTAAATATGAACATGATAATAATTCAAAAAGCCTAATTAACACAGCTCGAGAGAACAATATAAAATTCAATACAAATTAAATGAAATTAAGTTTCTAGGTGAAATTATATCAAAAGAGTCGATAAAACTTGGTAAAAAAAATTTAGAGGAAATTCAAGCGATAGAAACACCTAAAGACAAAATAGAATTACTGAGAATGCTTGGATTTTTCATGAAATTTATACCAAATGGATGCATCAAGCGAAGGGTTAGGTAGTACTCTATTGAAAGAAGATTATCCTATTTATTTCGCTCCCAGGAGTTTGACAAAAGCCGAAAAACGATATGCTCAGATCGAAAAAGAGCTTCTTGCTGTTGTTTTCTCCTGTGAACGTTTTCACAATTCCATATATGGTTTTACTGTTACTGTACAAACCGCTCATAAGCCATTAATAGCGATATTTAATAAAAATTTAGATCAAGTCACAAATAGACTGCAACGCATGTTACTTAGATTGCAAAGATATAGGTTAAATATAACATATGTACCCGGTAAAGACACTATAGTTCCAATAGGTTTAAGAATTGACATGTTAAAACATATTCATGATTCTTGGCACTTTGGAATAATAAAATCAAAACTAATAGCTAGGCAAATTTTTTATTGGCCTAATATTTCTAAAAATATTGAGTAGTACATTAACAATTGCAAAACATGTCAACAGTTTAGAAATGCAAATGCACGAGAACCATTAATAAACCATAAAATACCGAGTAGTCCTTGGCAAACTTTAAGACCAGATCTTCTAGAATATAACCATAATTATTTTGTTATATTGATGGATTATTACTCAAACTATATTGTTGTAGAAAAAATTAGGGAAACGTCAGCTAATGTATTTAATAAAATTAATAATAATAATAATTTTTGTTAATTAGATATTTCATAACAAAAACTTATGATAATTTAATATTAGTCAAGTTGCTTTGGTGTGTGTGAATCCTTGCGATATTCAGGGCCGGCCCTAGACATTTTGGCGCTCCGGGCAAAACTTGAATTTGGCGCCCCCCTCTCCGTTTATTAAAGTAAATCGCATGCTCCCATAACATAAAGTCAAGAAAACGTTGAAAAAAATTAAATAAAAAAAAACATTTTATTGAAAACTCGATCATTAGGTAACAGGTATGTAACAGATAAGCAATTTACCACTAAGGTAAAATAAAATAACAAAAATTAAAATGAACTAATGCTTACTAATATCCTATAATATAAATGAATGCTAACTAACCAAAGTATTTAGAATGCCTTTTTCTAACTTTTCTTTCGGCAAACTCACGAACCAGTGATTTCAAGTCTAATTTGTCACTAATTTGGTGTTCTATAGCTATCATTGCCAATCCATTGAGACGATTTTGCGTCTGCATCGTTCTGAGATAATTTTTATTATTTTTAGTTTTGAAAAGCTTCTTTCCCTGAAGCCACAGTGACTGGCAATGTAAGTAGGATTCTTAATGCTATACTGAGGTTTGGTGCAAGTTTAAGTGTAGCGATAAACTTGAGGACTTCAACGGGGTTTCCTTTTTGTTAATAATGACGAAACAATGCTTATTTCATCGGCCAGTTCCAGGGCGTTAAGATCGCTTGAATTTCCATCAGTTAAAACTACTTCCAAATCTTTGCAATAAGCCAGTAGCTCATTTCTGCGCATGTCTTTTAAACCAAAAATATTATACAAAAGCTGAAATAATTACTGTGAGTATTTAGCAAATTATATCTGGTTTCCAAGGCATTTATTGCTTGATCTACAGTGTGAAAGAAAAGTTCTATTTTATATTTTTGTTTGAGGTCTTGAACGGGTTCATCCGGGCCCTCATACAAAACGTTTCGTGTTTTGTTTCTGATACGATGACGTGGTGTGGTGGCTTCGAAATTAGCTTCCACGTCCACCTCTGAAGCAAGCTCGGTTGCTTCTAAAATGATGCTTTCAAAAGCTTCATCTGATCTCAGATTTTCAAAGAAGAGTTTACAGTTGTTAAGCGTATCAATAGCTTGTGATATATCAAAATGTACGGTTTGCAAAAGTTTGCTGATGGGATTAATGCGACTCAAAATTTTGTACCAAATCACAATAGAACATATAAATTTGAACTGCTTCAAATTATTTAATAATCCGCTAGCCTCGTCTCTAATCATATTATCGATTTCTGGATCTTCATAAATACTGTACAAAGCATCGTAAATTGGTCCAATTTGAAACCGCAGAGCTTTTAATGAGTCTACTCGACTTTCCCATCGCGTATCACTTAATGGTTTTAGGGTATAACTATCAATATATTTAAGTAATATTGCCCAACGAAAAGTTGACGAAGCAAAAAATGTATATAACTTTTGAACAATATTGAAGAAGTTTGCAGCCTCAAACGA
This sequence comes from Vesta saturnalis, assembly GCA_036346205.1. Lineage (NCBI taxonomy): Eukaryota > Metazoa > Arthropoda > Insecta > Coleoptera > Lampyridae > Vesta > Vesta saturnalis. The sequence continues at coordinate 2,841,175 of JARFJB010001043.1, forward strand.
GGATTTTGCCATATCGTTTACAACCAAGTTTAGCGAATGACTGCTGCATGGAACATAAAATGCTCTGGGGTTTATATTTCTGATTCTTGTTTGTACTCCGATTTTTCTCCTCTCATATTGGAACCATTGTCGTACCCTTGACCGCGCATGTTCTCTACTTTAAGCTCATTTTCTCTAGCTCTTCTACTAAAACCTCCGATAATTCCGCAGCTTTTGATCTCTCAATGGGTAGAAAACCCAAAAAGTTTTCATTGATTATGACTTGAACTTCAGACTCTGATTCTTCTATGGAAACATATCTTGCCATAAATGTCATCAGTTCGACTTTACTTGCATCGGGAGTACAGTCGAGAATCACAGAATAATACTTGGCCTTTTGAACTTGTTCAATGATGTGGCGCTTTATATTGTCATGCAACAAATCAATTATTTCATTTTGTATAGTTTTTCCTAGATATGTAGCTTTGATTTCTTCTTTATTAAGAACCCTGCGAACGTGTTCCTCCATTTTGGATCAAACTCAGCCAATAACTGAATGAACTTCAAAAGTTTCCATTATTGTGTTCATAGAGTTTATCTGTTGTTCCTCGAAAGCTAGAGATCTCTCACCTAGCATTCTAACGACTGATATAATGCGTAAAAGAACTTCGGACCAGTGATTTATCTCAGAATCAATGAGCCTCTGAGAAACTGCATCTATTGTTTTACCCATTTTCAACCGTTGCTTTAATTCAAGCCATGATTTTAAACAATCAATATGCGTTTTACCATTTTCATGATGTGCTAAAGAGTCTCCTAAATGCTTCCAGTCTTTAAATCCTCGATGGCCAAGAGCGCTAGTGCTAGATGGGGCAGCAAAAGTCGACATGGAAAACAATACAAGACGTTTTGAAATAAGGAATATACCATCCATTCTCTTAAAACTTGTTCTCCATTTTAAGTGCTTTCTTGTAATATCTTGGTGAGAATCTTCTATGTTGATCATCATAAGGAAAATCAAAATTATACAAAGGTGCAGCTGGACCACGTTTAACCAAAAAAACTCTATCTGCTTCGCGCATGATTTCGGGCCATAATCCTGGGCCAGAAGAGATAATTGGGACTGTAGTCTCTTCTAAATGTTTTTCTGAGGTCTGCACAACTTGCAGTTTTTATTTTTGGAACTGCACGGAACTGCATCACTACTCAACAAACTCGTTTGAGGTGAATTAACTAGCTCAGCAATGCTGACGTTTGCGTCCAAAGGGGGATTCATATCGGGAAAGTCAGTATCCAGGTGCATGTGCTGGGCGTTGTTTAAATGTTGATCGGTAGTGGGAGCGTTGAGACTACCCTCTTTCAAAAAGTTCTGCAGGGCACCTGACTGTTTTTGAAGCTGTGTTTGCTTGTTCAATCTCCGCTTTTAAATTGGCTTCCAGAGGGTTTTTCTTAGCATCAGACATTTTGGTTTCTGAAACCAATTATCAATCCGTATAACATGTATATTAAAAAAATTAAGCAAACTAACAACATTTTCGTAAAGGAGAGTAAATAGGCTTTGATGTAAATTATAAAAATACAGAGTGTCCCATTAAAGTTTTTTGCGAAATCGGCCTTTGAAAATCGTCAATTTTGTTTCTCCTATTTCAGGTAAATTTTAAAACTTGGCAACACTGTCAAAAAAATTTAAAAATGATGAAGTTCTGTGAAAACCGCACATCGATACCATTTATCGTTTTCGAGTTATAAGCAGTTAAAATGTGTCAGTTTATAGATGGACACCCTGTATAATAAATTGGAATTTGGTATACATTTTAGGCAAGGCAACTAAAACTAAATATTAAGAGCAATTTAACCGATGACAATACCCACAGGGTGATGCCCCCCCTTGCTTACTGCAACGCTTCTAACCCCTAATAATTCGAAAAATAAAATCCTAATTCAATTTAGAAACTTTTATGTTTCCAGTGTTATTTAGGACAAATGTGCGGTTTTTGAGACACATTTAACAGTATACCTATAGAAAATTAAAATAATAGTAGAAAAACAGCGTAAATGACCATGTTTTTGAACAGTTTTCAGCATTTATCTCGAAAACGGTACATTTGTCGTAAATAAAACCATAGACATAAAAGTTTCTAAATTGAATGAAGATTGAAAATTTTCCCAAAAAATGTATCACCCTGGGACTACTAATTCTAGTACTACTTGTACGCGATTTTTGAAAATGAAAATTAAAAAACTTACCTTCACAAAAGACAAACGCACTCACACTGGACAATTTGCAATTGCACAAGCACTTTTTTAAAACTTTTTGTACAATAATAAAAAAAAAACTATTTTATTTCGCACCGGCCGAAGTCTAGTAGCAAATAACGCATTGTTTTAAGTCAACTTCCCTTATATATGCAGTTAAAAACTCCTGTGACATCTTGTTTCGGTTGGTTTCAAAATTGGTACAGACTTGTAGATTCCTGTATTGTAAGTGTTGCCAATGCCAGAGCAGGGACCGAAAACTTGTAAATTCTTGAAAAGCGATAGTTGAGTGGTTTGGTCATGATGAATTGAACTCAACTAGATTTTGTCTTAATGCTTAAATACATATATTAAATTTATAATGTGCTTAGAAATAAAATGATGATTGATAAAAGTAATAACTTTTATTTTTACGTTTTAGTGCATTTTAAAAAGCTTGTAACTTATTTCTTTTATCAATTTATTTCGTTTGTTTATCTCGGTACGTGTCACGTTACAAAACTAACACCTGCACGTTCCTTTTTAGTACTCGAAATCGATAACAAATTCCTATTTATAAAAGGTAAAATTAAATCTGCATCGAAACCGAATTGAAATTAATTCATCCAAAATTATGAAAATAAGGTGTTTAGCGTAATTAAGAACGGTTCTTAAATTTAAAAGTTTGGAGGTGAATACACGTAATACCTTTATAATCTGTTTAATTTATGTACGTGTTTTATTACAAAAACATGCATCTGCACTTTTAGAATAAAACATACCTCGTTCTTCCACATCCACGGTTTACCTTACGCTTACGTTAAGATTAAATGCGTTCTCTATAGTTAAATATTTCGTTCACTTTTTATTTAATTAGTGACAGATAAAAGCCATTTTAAAGTTGTTTCGATTGCTCGCGAAGCGAGCCTAGGGGCGCCGCTAGACGCCCGACCCCTAACGAAGTTAGGACAAGGAAGGCAACGCCTTCCTTGATGATTTTGGCGCCCCTAGAGCTTTGCGCTCCGGGCGGCCGCCCGGATCGCCCTGCCCTGGGGCCGGCCCTGGCGATATTGCAGGCTCACATTCCATTAATATAAGTAATTTGATTGTAATCTCATTCTATTTAGAATTTACATCAGTTCTACACATACATAAAGACAACATTTACATCGAATGTGGCTTGAACTCGATAGCGCTGTATTCTAGCAAAGTACAGGTCGTAGGTTCAAATCCTACTCGAGGTAAACTTTTTATTTACGTATTTAATAAAATTAATAATAATTTTTGATTACATATTTACCTTTGAACTTATTCGTTCATAACAAAAACTTATAATAAGTCAGCTAATGAGGTTAAAAAATTTTTTGAGAACACATTTGATTATTTTGGGATTCCAGAAAAAAACTGTAGTAGACAATAATCCGTACAATGCTAAAGTAATACACGATTTTGCTCAGGCATAAACAATATTTAAAAAAAAGTTAAAACATAATAATTAGAAATACCATCAATACGGTTTTCTCCAGCTCAAGTACTACTAAACAGGGTCCAAAAAACTAAAATACCTGTATCCCCAGGATTACTTAAACCAAAACTCATACAGTATAAACATATTTATGATAAAAATTATTATTAATTTTATAAAATACATAAATCAAAAGTTACCTCGGGTAGGATTTGAACCTACGACATGTATTTTGCTAGAGTACCGCGCTAACCAACTTATAATAATATTTTATGATAAGTTGGGAAAAAACAAAAGATACAAAAATATTGTTCCATAAAAGTTCAAAATGTTTACCCGAACTTGAAGTTGGAAAAAGTGTCATGGTGCAGTCGCCGATTAGTGGGCTATGGCAACAGGGAAATGTTGTGGAACAACATTTAGGGATAGTTTTAACAAAACGTTTAGAAGGAATAGAAAATTTTTAAATAAATCAACTATTAAGTGTAAAGTGTAAAGCGTAATATATATATATATATATATATATATATATATATATATATATATATATAAAAGAAAACATGTTATATATTAATAGTTTAGGGATGGAAGACACGGCCAGAGGTACTGTATTAGTATTCAAGAAACACGTGACGTGTACCAGTTACAGACTAACAAAGTTTTATCGATAAAAAACTTAAGAATCCTCATGGTGGTCCTCATGGACCATCCCACTCTAGAACAAACCCTAGATAGAACAGTCAGGTCTTGAGAATTTGGAGCCCATTGTCTTGTTGAAAGTATATTTTGGTTTATTCTAACTGGGGATAGAAAAAGTTTTCAAACATGTCGGTATAATTATTGCCGCACACCAAACATTAACTTTAGGAGAATCTCTTTCATGTTGATGAAATTCTCTTGGATTTTCTAATCCCCAAATCCTACCGTTATGTTTATTAACTCGTCCATTTATATGAAATGCAAGCTCAACAGACATGATAATCCTAACATTTGGATCTATTCCGTACAAATCTGTTAAATTTTCTGACATAGACACACTTTTAGCAATGTCCCGATGGTTAATTTATGCACAACTTGAATCTTGTATGGTTTTAATTTGAGTACTTTTAGAATTCTGAAAACTTTTGTTTCGTCCATTTCCAAATTTGATGCTATTTTTCTGATTGAAGTTTTTAGATTTCAGTTTACCACCTCATAAACAGAAAAAAATTCTTCTAAATTTGCATTTACAGTTCTCCTTTTTCAAGATATAGAAGCAGGATTCCTACATTTGGTTAACCATGTTTTTATGGTATTTATAGCTTGAATATAAAACACACTGTGACGTCTTATCAATGCGTATTTTTGTGATTTGTCATATTAACGCCTCCTTGATTATTATTTATTATAAATTGTAAGACTTATTAATTAATGCAGTATCCTAGTTAAAGTTCTCTAGCTTCGCTTTCTGTGTACCGATTTTAAACTTTAAGGTACCGTTACAAAGTGAAAATATGTGGCTCTTAGGATATTTCTAAATATATAAGGTATCCAATTTAAAAAATAACATCTATTGTCTTCTGAAAACATGCCACTTGTATAGCGGGTAAATCGGAAGTAGACCATTTATATAAATTTGTCACAACAGAACTTACAGTAATTTTAAACCTAACTGTGAAAACCGCATCTGATTGTCTACAACCGTTTGGAAGATATAAGCTTTTAAAAACAGTCAGAATATAATGAGACACCCTGTATATAAATAAAACATCTCTTATTCCAAAAAAACTAAAACAAACGTCACATTAAATAATAGTTATTAGTTACAATGATATGACGTATGCAAAGGTATAGCCGGCGCACCTATTTATGAATACTGTATACGGTATACAATTTCATATGAAGCATCTGTCAGCAGATAAGAAGCGGAAGCACAAAATAAACACGTTCTTATTGTTTTTCGAACTTATGATGAACCTAGTAAATGCAGACACCATATTCTTTATGGCTTTCTGATGGCATAATTGGTAATACTGAAAATTTTGTTGAACGTGCAAATAGGTGACCGGTGCCCTTTTTCAACTTTTAATAAATCGGCCGCCTTCTTTCGTTTGAATGGAAGTCAAGGAGGCAACAAACCATGAGTAAAATAATTCGGGAACGCGGGCGTTTTGTAATTAAGTGCCGGTGCGATTGAAATTGAACAGTCCTCAATACTTAATCTCGACATTTGCATTTTTGATTGAATATTATTTGTATATGGGATTAGTGATTTAAGTAATCATTCCTAATATCGCATATTGTTTTTCTTGTTTGTAATAGTACGATGTGTGATTAGTGATGACAATAATAATTACTAATTACAACATACGTCGTAATGCTAACATGATAAAGTGAAGAAATTAGTACTTATTATACCGGGTGTCCACCCTCAAAATCGAACATAGGCAATTAATATGTGTATTCAATTCGTAGGCTTTTACCAATTATTTCTATAAAGCAGCAATACATAAATATTAAGTAATAAAGGCTTCAGATGATTTTTATTAAAACTGCAGTACGGAAAAACAAATTATAGTAAATATTCAAATAAGCCCCGTTTTGAGCTCAAGTCTATTGTAAACACTATTTCGTGCTAACTAACTGCCCATCAGTAATTAACGCGCTTCTCTCAAGGAATTAATATCTGGGTGGCGTCTTTGTAAATTTTGCTTTTAAGATGTTCAAGAAGAAGTTGTAAGGTGCCAAATCTGGTGATCTAACTAGCCAATTTATAGTACCACCTCTACAAATCCAATGATTTGGAAATAAATTATTTAAAACACATTTAACACTTAGACCAAAATGGGCAGGGCAGCAGATCTGATTTTCTTTTGCAACGTCAAATCACGTGTGGACGAAATTTGCCGTAGTTTTTCTCGAACATTTAAAATATTATATGTTATATAATTAAAACGTTGTTACCGGGAATTGTTATTTTAAAGTTTATCGCAGTTCCGAAAAGATGAAGAAACTTGTTAAGAAACATAATGTGTCGGTTTAAATTTGTTTGTGTTATCGTGGTTAATAACGAAAGGATCAGTCGCGTTAAAGTAGTTCTGTGTTTTTTCAAGTTTACCAGTTCGCTTATGTATTGAATTCTTGGTGAGAGTATGACAAATTTGTTTGAGTAACAGGGATTCTGATTGAAAAATAGGATGTATATGCGTCTCAATTCTAGGTATCAAGTCTGTTTTTTTCCTGGGAAATGTCCACTATGCAATTTTTGTACGGACGATTTTTATGTGACGATTAAGATGACGTGATCTCGTGGAGAAAGGGGAGTTTTGTTTTTCAGTTAGTGGGTTGAAGCTGTAGAAAAGGGAGGAAGAGCGCTGTCCGTGCAATGTGTCTCTTAGGGCACACTGAATTAACTTATGTTCTACCGGAGTTACTTGAAGCTATCGCGGGGAAGCTTTTCCGTTCACTTTGTGTGGCTCAAAGAGAATCAATCATCCCGGACATCTTCTTTTTGTGTTGTATTCCATTATTCAGAACTGCCATTTTCGCGTCCATTGAAGAGGATTAGTGTTCATGTTAGTGCTATTTCCTCATATTTTGGCTAAATCGTACTTTGGCAGATTCGTATATCATAAAGTTCAGTAAATTTCAGACAGATAAAAAGTTGCTGTAACTATAATGATCGCTATAATAAATTTTGTATATAAAGGACAAAGAACGTTTTGTAAATAAATGATATATATATATATATATATATATATATATATATATATATATATATATTATTAAACCAGATAAAAGTTATTAATCACCTGGTTTTAGCTTAAATATTTTAAATATAATTTGAAAATAGTCGAATCGTTGAAATTTGATGACTGTGACGTTTCCGTACTAAAAGCCGTGTCAGGGAGATTCAAGAGTTATTGATATCCACCGATCAATTACCAAAAGGGTCAATTGCACGAGTATTGCCTTACCGCTGTGAAAAGGAAAGGGGATCATTTTGTGCAAATTAAGGTAATTACTTTCCTACGTTTACTTTTGTTTGGTGATTTTAATAAAGTTGTTTTATTTATATTTGTTTAGGCGGATTTATACGCTTTCTTTTGTATATAGTTTTGTATAAAAGCCTTCAGGCGGTTAAGATAATTTTACAAAAGTGTTTTCACCCGTGTATCGAAATATTACATTTTGTGTTATTTTTTTTATTTTACTTTTATATTACTTTTTATTACGAAAATTTGTCAAATTTATGTTTTCGACGTCATTGTCATTCCTTTAAGGTGTTAATTATAATTAAGGTAATTAAAATAGTTGTTTTTTGGAATTTGGACCTTGCAAGAGCCATTCCGCTTTAACTATTACAATTTTACGTAAGAAAGATTGCGTTTTACTCCCTTCCGGAAATATATTTATTAGTGATTTGACAACTGTGTCGATACTCTGATCTTTTTTTTATTACCATCATAATATATGAAGTGTTAGTGAAAGTTTTATTTTCACAACCTTACAGTTTTAACGTAATAATTAGATTATCTGCTAATTTTTTTGTTTTTTTTTATAATTTTATTTTTAAGATATAAAGTTGTATTGAGATTTATGTAACGTAAAGGTAGGGTAAATTGGATTGATGGCCGATCATCTGGTCTAATAGCACGTCATTTTATTGTGTTTACGTGCAAATATTTTGAAGTTTCACAGGAAGCGCCGGAGCAAGGCTTTTAATTTACTGATTCACCAGGCTTTTATGGAACGTAAGGTAAGTAACTTTTTTGTTTATTTTGAACTTAGCTGCAGAATACTCGCATATAGGTATTTAGATCCCAATATTGTCAATTATAAACAATCCGGCGCCCATATGATTTATGACGTTTCCCAATTAACGTATATATTATGAGCTATCCTAATCGCAAAAATTAATACCACGGCCTTTAGTCCACTGAGATACCGACCCCTTCATTATCTGTTACCTCCAATTCTACTAGTTGAAATATTAAGCCTAGGGCTTTCCTGAGCCAAATGCCGTATGTTTGGAACATTGGGTTCATTATTTAGGGTAAAACTACAATCGCCTGTGAAAAACATCTCTAAGTCATGCATCTGGCCTCATTTCTGAGAATTTTTAGATAACTTCGTTCCCAAGACTCAATCCTATTTTTCACTTCTCGTTAACATTGGTTTAGGAATATGATGTTGAAGAGATCAATCAGTGATAGATAGCGGGTTTTTTCTGCGCAAAGTCAATGGCCTTGAAGATACCAATGAATCATGCATTTTGTTTGTTTTTTGGCTAGGACAATGACATTAACGAAACTGCGCATGGTTTACCCCATTTCCAGGAATTTTTAGATAACATGCTCTTTTACTTAACATTGGCTTCGTAATAAAGCTTTGAAAAATGATCTGTAATTAACCTCCAATTTGTTTTTCAGCTAAGTCGATAACCTTGAAGGAATCAATGCGTCATTGTTAGTGGGTTTGTTTCTGGGGCTGCTCTCTTGCTTCCAATAACCTTGAAGGCATATACCTGCATCCAGTTTTAGGGTTTGTTTGCAGGAAAAGTCGTTGGGCTTGAAGACGTCAATTAACTTTGGGTTTGTTTCTTTTCTAAGTGAAAGGCCCTGGGAATTCCGGTTTGCGCCTTGGATTTTGGAGTTAAGTCGGTAACCCTCAAAAGACCAATAAATTTCCAGGAATATGACTGAACAAGACTGTGGCATAGACCTTAACACCACAAGGCGTGGCAATAGTGCATCACCTTGTGATATAACAATGCTATATATGGGGCGAGAAGCGAGATAGCTATACTACTAATTTTAATAAAAATAACGCGAAACGAAATACATTTGGTAATAATGAAGCAATAAGTACTGTATGATGTAAACATTTAAGCAAGAAAAACAATAACATTATTCAATTTAAAAAAATACCTCTAATAAAAACAATCATTAACTGCCATAAGTAAGTAAATATATTAAAAACCCTAATTAAAGTTAATGTAAATGCATGTTTCCCTAAGAATTTTAATCAACAAATAAACAAACTAGAAAAAATACAAGTTTCAAACACAATCCCCAGCTTTGTATTTTACAAATGCGACGATACAACTTTTGTTTAAATAAAATTAATTTCCGCGCGAACAGAAATTGTTACAATTAAACAATTTAATGTTTGCACAAAGAGAAGCTCGAAACTGTTACTTACTGTGTTGTGATAATACCCTTTCACAATTGAAAATGTGTTTTATCACATAATTTCACCTGTACGATAATAGGAGTCTACTGAAATAATTTTAGAACTACGAGTTGGCGAAGTACAAAAAGGTATTACGTGTGATGAAAGTTTTCAAGGTTTAAGAGCTCGTTTTGGTTACTTTACACCGTCTTTATAGAATCTAAGTTATTGATTTCATGAATATGAACTCAAGAGAAATCTGGTCAATAAAATAGTGATCTGGGTTTTTTTTTACATAAAATGGTAGAGCTGGTAACGAGATAGTAAAAGAAATGAAAGCTAGACTACATTTTTTTTCAAATACCATTTTATATCAATTGTTAGAAATAAAAATTTATCAGATTGTAGATAGTACTTTTTATTCGTAAAAAAGTTGAAAACTCTTACAGATTTCTAGATGGACCAATAACTTTCTTACAAAGCAATTTAGGGTATTTACAAGTAAGCATTAATCGTCAATTGCTAGATATTGCATAAATTACAAACGGGATGTGATTGAGCATTAGAAAAAATTTATTAAATTGATAAATTTTGAAACATGGCATAACTATTTTTCTGTACTTATTTGATTTTCTTTTCTCTAGTAATAATAACGTAGAGTAAAGATATAATAATTAATAACAAGTGCTTGCCATAATGTAAAGTAAATTGCAACTTGCGTTAGTCAAAAGAACTTTTATTATGAAATGTTACTTTTGTGTACCATCTGTTAATTTGTAGCGTGTCTGACCACAACGCTCAAAGGCCACAATTCTCAACTTGAAATGTTGACTATAACCCCTCACCCACTTAACATCAGACTATAAGACTAACATGGACCACAACTCCGAAACTTCGATGTTGACCACAACACCAACTTCACCATAACCCCAATTGTGATTTTATAATATATATATATATATTAAAACCAAATATTATGTCGAGCGATTCACATAAATGGGTGATTCTTAAAATGAAATTCAACCTTCTATGTAAATGTCACACAATATACAGGAAATATTGTGAATAAATACGAAACCCCGTTATAAAATATACATTACATAACTACATGATCAACTCAAAATGGGTTACTGCATTTAACTAGTACTTAAAAAAACAATTATCAAATTCAAACTCTTACGTTACTCGCTCTATTTTGATATAAAACATTGTATTCCTTTTTTTTTCTTTTCTGTATCACTTTACTCTTAACACTTCGACGGGTCAGCAGTTGTAAACGTTTAATTCGCGAAATCTTTGTAGCAAAACTTGCTTAATACAGTTTATTCTACAGAGGTCGTGCGTGTATAATACTATATTCTGTTAAAAGATTAAAATTTAATTCCCCTTTTTTACTTATTTACGAAATGATGAACCTTGAGGTACTTTAATTATTTGTAATAATATACTTTAGACTTTTGCAGTTACGGTCTCTTTTAACTAAACTGTCGTAGACACACTTATAATCTGGAATGCTTTAATTAAAATTTTCAATTCAGTTACGCTACCGGGGGGATAACACTTATGTTCGACCGCACAGAACTATGCACATAGTCACATCTCACTGGTTAAAATTCATTAGGAATGATGTTTACCCTCCAAATTTAAATCTAACCAATAAAAAAAACTTATAATCAGTAAAGTTAGAAGTAATAAATGATGCCACGGTACTTTCACGAAATGAAGAGGTCTGGTTTTCTCAACTGCCCCTTAAAAGTTTAACAAAGGTCTATAATTTTACTCATAAAGAAAGCTTATTTCGTACATCTATAAATCCCATCATATCATATTCTCCACACTTCAAAGGTCTGTGTCGTAATAATTTTAGATACTATCGATTAAATGCTTTAAAGGAATACCTTCATAACTGACAAAACTTTCCACAATATAATGTAAATTCACTATTAGGAAAAAGAACTCATTTAACAATTCAACATATACTTAACTTTTAGTACTCTATTCATTCAACCTATAATTTAGGCAACCTTCTTAAAAGAACGTAATTTTAATTTCTTTTTTTAATTCCCTACACAAGGCAATTTGTGGCCATTTTTAATTAACAAAATTATTTTCATGTTCACTTTACTTGTTCTAGGTTCAAACATTATCATTTACGGTATTAAACGTTTCGGAAAACTCATCAGTAGCTTAACATGAAGTCTGCTTAGTAGAATACACAAAAAAGTTCTCGTGCGCGATGAAAATGATACGTTATATATACGATTGGACCGAAATATGACCTACGGTCAAAATACTCTTACATCATATAGCAAGGATATCGATTACGATTATGATATTATCGCTTACATTTTACTTTGTTCTGAGTGTAATTTATAATTAACAAATTATAAATAATAGTTTTAATTCTAACGCAGATTTAAATAATCGAAAAGGATCAGTAAAATAAATGGATATCCATACAGTAGACTTCATTGATATTATAGGTTAAGCATAGTATTGTATAAAATTAATTTGGTCATTAGATGTTTATTGTTGACGTTTCAAGTTGAAACCAGTAAGCGTATTTATAAAGTCTTAACAAATTTTCAAAATTAATGTTTGCAATCTAAATTCTAAATATACCGAGTGTGTCATTTTCATTTTCCGGGTGGGCCATTTTCATTTTTTGACCCATTTAGAAGCTTCCGTTTTACCCTGGATTTATTTGCCGTTAGTTAAGTGTAGATTCTATAGGTGCCTTATTATCCCTATTTTAGATTCTTTGTACGGTAACTATGAATGTTTAAAGTATTATTTAAGCCATTTTGCTACTTACTACACCCATATAAAGCTCTGGTCTATACATATTTTTCTAATTTTTAGCGTTTTGTTGCTGAGCAAAAACAACAATCACGTTGGCTATTTCTGCTGAAAACAAGTTTAAAAAATATTCTACATCTCGGGATTCATTTATTAGGTTTTCGTTCTGCATCCTACTGTTATTGTTGTTAAACTGGTGGAGTGTAGGAACGAAGTCATGTGAAACCCATCGTATGACCAACTCTTGAATATTTTGTAAAGGATCATCAGATTCATTCAAATTTCTTCGTCTTCTCCAGAGCTCGAATTTGCCTCACTTTCACTATCAAAGCCCAGAGCATATTCACTTCGACTGTCTATAAATTGTTCTTCCTCACTTAAACACAATTCACTGCTATCCAATATATTTAAAATAAAAATAAAAAAAAAATAAAACTTCGTATTCATCTAACCCACAGTAATTTATGTGCCGTTTTTCATGTTTTAGCCCTTTCAGAGCTTCTCGAGGGACCAGCAAAATCAAATTTTGGGCACTTTTGCGGGCTATCTCCCTTATTTTTAAAGATAGAGAGTTGCGGTTTTTCGTGAAATTAAAGATGGTGCCAGCTGAATTTTCATAGCCCTTTTGGTTTCTGAGATACAGGGTGGAATTGTAAAGCATAACTTTTGATGCACCCCTCGTATCTCAGATATCTTTAAACAAAGAAGTTGAAACGTATTCCTATAAAAAATTCTGTAGAATCCGTTAGCGTAGTCGGTTTTTGTTCTAACACCTTCCGTTTTTTAGTTATGAAGCAAGCATGTTTTTTTAAATGGAACGCCCTATATATTGTTTCTCATAAAATATCAGAAATAATATACAGGGTATTCCACTTAAAAAACATATGCTTGCTTCATAACTAAAAACGGAAGGTGCTATAAAAATCCGACTACACTAATGGATTCAACGGAAAAAATTCTGTATGAATACGTTTTAACTTCGTCGATAAGTCTAAAGATATATGAGATAGGGGGCATCCCATTTTAGACACTTTTGAGGGGTACCTCCCTTTATTTTTAAAGATAGAGGGTTGCGGTTTTCGCGACAGTGTGCTACTTTCTTTTTCATGAAATTAAAGTTGGTGCCAGCTGAATTTTCATAGCCCTTTTGGCTTATGAGATAGAGCGTGGGATTGAAAAGTATCACTTTTGTGGCACCCCTCGTATCTCAGTTATCTTTAAACTTATAGAAAAAGTTAAAACGTATTCCTATAGAATTTTTTCCGTAGAATCCATTAGTGTAGTCGAATTTTTCTAGCACCTTCCCTTTTTTAGTTATGCAGCAAGCATATGGTTTTTTATATTATTATATTATTTCTTATATTTATTAGTAATAATGTAGGCTTTCCAACAGTATATAATTGTATATAATTATTTTCTGGAAAAAGCTCTGAAATTAAGGTTTTCTAAAATTTTCTTTTGTGTCCAATTAGTAGGTAGTAGGCTATGGCTAATATGTTTGGAACAAAAAATCAAAATGTCAAAGACTGCGGGTTGGCAGTTTTTGATTATTAGTAAAATATTTTAGTGTTTAATTTTTTAGAATAATGGCGGTTTAGTAACATAATAAAAAGTATGATATGTTGGTTTGTTGTATACCATCTAATGAAAATCGCCAAGAAGCTTCGGAATTATATTTACAAAGATAATGTATTTTGAGAGCTGTGGTTAAGGAGTTCTTCTTGTTCAGATTAGATTAGATTAGATCAGAGAGACCACAACCTTTCCCAGACTTATTTGCCCGCCTTAAATAAAATTTAATAGAACAAATTTCTCAATCTTCTTCCTATGTCCAAGAGCCTCATTTCTTTCTTTTGCTTTGCGACTTGTTAGGATGATTTTTGAAAATGTTTTGAGAACGTCATACAAGCTTTCCACTGTCCTTTTCTTTTTGTAGTTCGCTCCAACGAAGTATACTATGCCCAAAGAAATTGTATGTTTTCTACATCTTCATAAAAGTGCTCTATGTAGCGGTTCCCTGATACTGTATCCTTTAATACTAAATTAGATTGTGTGCAGCGCAAAATACATAGTATGTGTGAGGTGACAAATCCAGAATTTTTTTCTGAACGCCATTATATGCACCACTCATCACTGATGTTCCATCATACCCCTGCCCTCTGCATTTTTTTATGTCAAGAGCTTTTGTTGTGAACGACTCCAGGATTTTCCACACTGACCTGCTGCAGTTTGATCTTCCACCACGTGGAATCCAGTGAATACTTCGCATATTTTCACTTCAACAGGTTTGCCATTTGTATCGTATACAATTTTCATATATCTTCACTTAACAGGCCTCTATTTTCGCAATGTCTTGCGTTGTGTCCAGTATTATTGCAAAGTACGGCGCGTTTTGACGATCACTTTCGATATTTCGTAGAACCGTATTTGATAATATAGAAATAAATTCGTTCTGGATACTTAGATTTAAGTATTTGAAACTCTTTGGAGGTAGGTTTATTACTTCAGCGAGGACACTATCATATTTGGCTAATAATTGAATTATTGACAGAAAGTTTCCTTTTTTGTCGCTTATGATGCCATCTAAAGAACCACCAAACGGAAGATTGCAACTGGATAACATGAGAATGACATCTAGAATTCGATGTAATACTTTTCGCCAGAAGAAGCGTTCTTGTACGAGAGTATCTTCAAGGACTTCTTCTATGGTTTTATTTTGTTGCCACTTATAATAAACAATACTAGAGGATATATGATGATGATAAGATGTTTCCAATCAGAAATTCCCACACTGCTCCAAGCTTTTTGACGATCATATATAGCTTTTTGGGGAAATAGCCAACATGGTGTACAGTATGAGAAATCTGATTCTGACGAATAGTTGATAAAGAACCTGTAGAGTTTGATACCGGACTTTGTTGTAAAAGTGTAGAATGAAGTTGAAAATGAGCGTCTATCTGTATTTGTAGGGAACGGTCCTTTTGGTTGGAGTGCTCCTGCATGAATGATTACACGTTTAGTTTGACAGTTGGTGACGACAGTCGGAAACGAAGGTAGTTGTTGGGATGCACATGATGTAGAAGCTGCAGTTTTTGATGCGGTAGGGGTCGAAGTAAAAGGTGTGGTTGGATTGTCCTGTTAAAGCAGCGACCCTAAAATCTCAAAACAACTCTCTATTGCAGTTCCAAAACGAATTGTTAAATTTGAATTTGAACAGAAATGCTGCTTTACGTACCTATACAATATTGAAATTTGAATCCATTAGATTATTCAATGTACAGTGTATCCCATTTTGGTTAAGACAGCCAAGTATCTCGGTTGTTGTTGAAGATAGAACCTTGCGGTTTCCGAGGTCCTGTGCCACTTTTTTGTGAAACTCAAGATGGCCCGAACGGATTTTGCCTAACTTCTTTCGTTTATAAATTACAGGGTGTTTTTGAAAATACACACTTTTTGGATCTCCTCCATATCTAAGAAGTTTCTCAGCGATAATGTCAAATTGAAAACTTGTCCCATAGAGAATTTTACGTAGAATCCAGGGGCGTACTCAATTTTATTTTCGGGGTATCGTTATGGAGATAAGACTCAAACTTATGATTTTTTCAATGCAACACCCTGTATTTTATTATCTCATTAAATTACTTTTTTTTTCCTTCGAAATGATATATAATATATAAACATGAAGTTTTAAAAAATGCTCCAAAATTACTAAAACATTGAATTTTAATAGTGCCATGGATTTCAAAGTTTTACTACAGGGATTATTATTTGTGATTTTTTTATAATAGGTTATGGATGCTACAAACACTGTTGTTGACTTTTGGACCATTGTTTTATCAAGTGACTGTGGAGAAATCAACACATCTGCTGTCATGATGATAAATTTTGATGCGTTTTATTGTGTTTGTGTTTGGCGATTTTATTAGTTTATGAAATTTTATAATGGCTGAAAGATTTTTTCAGAACAATGAAAAGTATGATATCATACAATGTTTCAATCGATGCCATGAAAATGTTGACGAAGCATAAGAATTATATTTAAACAGGTAAACTAGTAATTTACAATAAGACATTATATGACATATTGTTTTTAAAACGTTAGATATCCAGAGAGGCGTCAACCTAGTCGAGCAACGATATTTCGACTAAAGAATAATCTACTAAAATATGGTGCGTATTCTAAACCCCGACCCAAGACCTATAACAAGGAAAATAATGAAGTTGATGAAATAAATGTCTTATCCAGCGTCCATGTCTCTCCTCAGACTTCTTGTACGAAGTTAGAAAATGACACTGGCGTTCCCCGCTCACGAGTACAAAGGATTTTAAAAAAACACAAATTGAAA
The DNA here is from genome assembly GCA_036346205.1 of Vesta saturnalis. Classification (NCBI taxonomy): domain Eukaryota; kingdom Metazoa; phylum Arthropoda; class Insecta; order Coleoptera; family Lampyridae; genus Vesta; species Vesta saturnalis. The sequence continues at coordinate 2,858,152 of JARFJB010001043.1, forward strand.
CCCTACAAAGTGAATATTGTCCAGCATTTATACCCTGGTGATGCAGCGAGGCGTGTGAATTTCTGTAATTGGTTTTTGAACCAACCTCAAAGGGACAATAATTTTGCGAGTAAAGTCATATGGTCAGACGAAGCCAATGTAAGCAGTGCCGGTTTATTTAACAGGCAAAATACAAGGCACTGGTATGATGAAAACCCACACCTAATTTCTGAGCAACAACAATAGGGTCGATTTGGTTTTAATGTAGCCTGTTTCTTATTGGGGACATCAATAAAATACCGCATTTTTGAAGGGGCCCTCAACGCGAATAGGTACTTGGCAATTTTAGAAGAAGTAATACCAGAATTCCTGGAGAATGTTCCCCTCGCCTATCTTAATGCCATTTACTTCCAACAAAACGGTGCCCCAGCCCACAATTCGAGGTTGATTGTGCCGTTTTTAGAAGAAACTTTCCAGGACCGTTGGATTGGAACAAATGGACCCATTAGGTGGCCTGCAAGGTCACCTGATTTGTCAGTGTTGGACTTTTTTTGTGGGTTTTTTTGAAAAATAAAATATACGGTAAGAGGCACAATAATATTGAAGAACTTCGTGCAACAACAGAGGCAGTTTTCCAGAATTTACAAAATCGTCCTTTCATAATTTTAAATGCATTAAGACGTATTAAAAAATTGTGTCAATTGTGTGTTAGGGAAAATGGACATCAATTTGAACAATTCAATGTATAAGTTACCGAATAATTTCGAAATAAAACAGTATGAGTAAATATTTAATTAATTGCTTATTCTACATTATGAACTTTTTATTACTATTTATTTGTTGCTATTAGTTACCCACGTTTTGTGTTTTGTTAGTGAATTAGTGTTAGTATTGTTCTTGTTCCTTTCATGGAAAAATCACAAGTAGTATTTCTTCAATTTGAACTTTTTTGTATGAAAAATCCATAGCCTACTATTAAAAATCAATGTTTTAGTGATTTTGGAGCATTCTTGAAGAATTTATGTCTATATATTATCATTTTGAAGGAAACAAAATAAGGAATATAATGAGGTGATCAAATACAGGGTGTTCCCTGAGTCGTATCCATAACCATACCCCGAAAAAAAATTAAGTGCGCCACTGAATTCTACATAAAATTCTCTATGAGATAAGTTTGCAATTTGACATTATCGCTGAGAAACTTCGTAGATATGGAGGGGGTCCAAATAGTGTGAATTTTCACAAACGCCCTGTAACATATGAACGAAAGAAGTTAGGAAAAATCCGTTCAGGACAACTTGAGTTTCACAAAAAAGTGGCACAGGACCGGGAAAACCGCAAGGTTCTATCTTCAACAACAACCGAGATACTTGTGTGTCTCAACCAAAATGGGATGCACTTGTACATAAGTGATTCATGAGTAATGTACATAGTAATTAGCGTAACAGGACAGGACACAGTTTGTATGATGAAAATTGTAAATATAATGACAAATAATATATTATCATTACAAAGGTATATATATATATATATATATATATATATATATATATATATATATATAATATATATATATATATATATATATATATATATATATATATATAGGGTTGTCCAAAAAAACGGAATTTCCTTTTTAATATTTCTTGACCTAATATCTTGTTTGCTTTGTTTAATAAAGCTTTGTTTAAAGAATATCGAAAGAAAATAGAAGTCAATATGTTAAAACGTACTTGCCTTTGTCGTGTCATACGTCAGAACGATTTCCATGTTCGACCTCTCGTTCTATTCACAAACATCCAAGCTTTCGTAAAGTAACCTGCAAACATAAACAATGCGACTCGAAAAAGTTCCAACTAGTTTTAAAGCTTGGTAAAGTTTGAATGTCCCCGCCATTTTTTTTCTTAAACAAATCTCGAAAATATTAGGATAGTGGTGTGTTTTCATCAATTTTCTTTCAAACAAAACCAAAATCAATGAAATAGGTTAAGAAATAAAAAAAATATTAAATAGGAAATTCCCGTTTTTTTGGACAACCCTAACTTATTTGAACCAGATGTATTGTCTGTGGCAAGTTCTTCGTTTTCGAGAACGAGGTGTTTGGGGACAGTTGACGTATCAGAATCTTGAAATCAATAAAAAATGCACTTTAATCGATGTTGAATTTTTATTATTTATTTATTTTTAAAACTTTACAAATTATCCAGTTGCAAAATACTACAAATAGCAAATTAACGCTTAAAGTTGAGAACGGAAACCCGAACAAAGTTTGGAAGTTTATCCAACGATTTTCACAATGTTATGTTGGGTTGGGAATACATTTTTTTTACTTACCAGAATCCCAATTCTGCGGATGACGTACCAGGCTTTTGTACACCAGACAACCAAGGTGTTAAAGCAATTGCACTGTTGACGGCTACAGCTTTACGTTGATCACATTTTTTGCGTTTAGACGAACCACTTGGATAATTCCGTTTCATTTTTAAGCAATTGGATAAATATAGCAAAAGTAATAATAAAAAACGATAGAAAGTCGGGTTTAAAACTCACAGTAGTGCCTTCTTCAATTGCAATCTCCAGATTAAATAGTAAGCCATTTTTTTGGGAGGCACCAGAATTTGCGATAACAAAATTGCAAGAATTGCAGTTTACCGAATTCTTTATGCTCGCGCCGCGTCGCTTCCATTGTAGTTACGCTGCGCCAGCCAGTCGACAGCGGCACCGCTCTATCCTACGAATTTATACTCGCTCTTCGATCCCTCGATTGAAATTAAATGCATATAAGCAATATGTTTCACCCTTAGTTGCAGTTTCACCCTTTTCGTATAATTTTTATATTTTTTAGATTGTTTTAAAATTGTTGATAAGAGCCCCCCACCAGGCCCCTGCGTAGTTCGGCACTACTACCCTCATATACCATAAAGTCAGGAAATCGCGTTAATTAATTAAATTCGGAACAAACGTAATCCATAATTAATAAGTCAACCTAAAAATTCGAAACAACTAAAGTCGTGACTATTTAAAAAAAATGCGTGTTATATCAAATCTGTGTTTTAACAAGTTCAACAAATAAATTGGATCCTCTCGTGACTGTCGATATTTGTATTCCATAAGTACTGATAAAATGGTCGATAATATACGAAATCCAAATATCCACTTCATACAAATGTATGCAGGGACAGCAAATTGATCACAATTTCCTTTTAATTTCGTGCTTGTAATGTACAATTGAACAAGGGGCTTTAAAGGATTTCATTTTGTATTTATGAAAACCACCAAAGTGTAAAATTCTTTTTTCCATCAATTGCTCTAAATTCATATATGAAAGTTAAATAGTGCATGACAAATAGTTTTTCCAATTTGGAGGAAAAATACGAGTACACGTTGAGTTGTATTTGTATATTATTCCCCTGGGAATGAAAATAAGAAACACAAAACTACAATAAACTGAATATAATTATGTTTATTTTTCTATCGAGGCAGGTTTCATGACCTTTTTATATTAGCGTTATTTCAATTTAATTAAAAACGAAAAAAATTAAACGCATCAGTGTCTGCCATGAAAATAATTAATCGGAAGCTTACCTAATTACATTAGATTTTTCTAAGCTTATCTGCCTAAGATACATTCTGACACAGCATTGTACCTTATTGACCTCCTATAAGCCAAGTAAAATCTACAATTTCAATTTCCGTCGCCTTGTTAAGTCGATAAGAAGGTTGAAAAAGCTATCTTGATTGCTTTTTTTTTGCGTTGGAAAAGGCCTTGTTTCAAATATTACAAGAGTATTGACAATGTTTATATAAAAAATTTTCACGATCTTATTGACTTTTTTATAACGAAAGATGAAATACGTAATTTAAATTAGAATTGCTTCAAAGTTGATTTTCTTAAATAAAAGGTATCCGCGTGAATTCAAATCATGGTTTGCATTTACAACCGTAAATGGAATTTACGTGATTGTACTTTGTAATTATCCTTTTTTTTTGTTTTCCAAGGAGAAGCAACGTTTCAGCCTAAATTTTGCAGAACAGAAACCTTCATTAAGCACAATTTAACGCTTACGGAGTATTCTAACGGGTGTAATTGAGCACCAAGTTTTACAAACAAAAGTTTTGTTAGTTTGTAAAGCAATTTTCTTGCTTTTAATATTTATTTGTTGATAAATAAGTATTTCCCAACACTTGACAGACAGAGGATTTCTATCTACGCTAATGAAATTAATTAGGGGATGCTCACAAAAACTATAATTAATAAATTAAATTAGCTTGCCACATTTTCTATAATATTACACTTCAAAAAGCGGTTATAATTAATATGCAAGACTGAAGTATAACGTTAGCGAACTTTGATGATGGAGGAAAAAGGAGTTTCCCAACGGTAAAAGCTGCCAACTTAATTTCCGATTTTAGTATACAGGCTGTTCAAATAAGGGTACGGACCGGCTATATCTCGGAAACCATTAAAGCTGTAGCTTTCGGAAAATTATTACCATAAGTAAAGTGACCATGAGAAAATGCTGGAAAAAATTTAGTGATTGTATTATTAAAACGAAACACTTTTCATTACGCGCTTAGAGAAAATGCTCAGTATTTATTGTTCAAATTCATTTATTATAAATATCATTATCATAATATAGTAATAAATACAACCTTTGCCTTAAATCATTTAAACTTAAACACTTGTTAATGTGCATGTGAAATTCATTTGTACTTCAATCAATGCCATTCGCTGTTCCGAACAGCGAACATAAAAAATCGCTTAAGAGTTTTAAAAAGAACAGTCGACCAGCCTCTACCAGCATCGTTATTACGATGCCGGGTAGAGCCCGCTAGCCTGAGAGCTACTATGTTACCATACTGCCGAGTAACATAGAGTTCTCACAGTTGGACGGAGCACCGACACCGAGCAATGCGCCTTGCAGCCAAGACAACAACAGTAAGAGAAGAAAGAAGAAGACGGAAGATGCAAAGACAGAAGAGATTCCGGCTACCGCAACCGTACTAGTCGCGCCAACGATGCACGATGCACCACAGTCATCGTCCGACGAAGAATTCCGGATGCAGAGGAAAAAGCCTACGGGGCCCTTGCAGATACTACGAACTGCCCGGAAGATATAGAAGCCACTGTCAGCAGAGAGAGGGTGGCGTCAGTAATCCTTCGCGAGAAGGAGAATTGGGACATCTTCTCTCGAGAATTGGACCCACGAGAGATCGTCTTCACCCAAGCGAAGGTATTCAACGATGGATTCAGGATGCAGCCTGCCACAACCAAGGTCCGTCACAGGCTAATGCGGTAGACATTGGATAGACATAGTACTCCGTATCATACCTATCAGGAAACTTGTGAACGGACGTTTAAGGTGGTTTTACGGGGAGTACCTGTAAAAGTCTCGGAGAGCGACGTTTGCAAAGACCTAAAAGAACGCGATATTAATTCTATTTCTTGTTTTAGGATGAAGAAGCAAGGAAGACCGACCTAGCTTCTGTTAGCGACTCTCCCAATAGAAGAGGAAAAGAGAAAGATCCGACAGGTGGAGTACCTCGTACGGCTTCGTGTCTCCATCGAAGACTTGAGGCGGAAATCCGGCATCGGCCAGTGTCACCGGTGCCAGGGATTCCGTTACACACAGCGTTGCTGTAGGAAGGTGGCACGCTGTGGCAAGTGCGCAGGCAATAACCACTCCAGCTATTGCGCTAAACCCCGTACCGACCGGGCTAAGTGCGTGAACTGCGGTGGTGATCACCCGGCCAACTTACGGGGATGTCCGAAGTTTCCACGTCTCCATCAGCCCCAGTGGAAGCAGACCGACGCACCACGCTAACAACGACAAAAGAGGACGCTGCCGACAGCGACATCCTCTCAACACCGAACCGGCGTTAGTTACACTAGAGCGACGAGGAAGGGTAGCGAGAAGGTGCAAGTACCGAATGCTGTAGTGCAGTCGAGAAAGCGCCCGCTCCACCCGCTTTAGGGTTCAACGCCATTGTGGGATTCCTCGGAGGATTAGTTAGGCGAAGGCCCTACCTGTCATCCGCAAGTTGGTAGCGGCACTAGTTAAGGTGCAATCTGCGACTGACTTGTGGGGAGTGATCCTCACGCACGGTCAGGTGTGTGCCCTTTTTGGGTAAACACTTTCCGGAACGGTGATGAGAAGGGATGCCTCGGATAAGTATACCAGTATCGACTTGCATAACTATTACCTGTCCTAAACCTAACCTCCTAATTGTTCTGTACCACCTCACGATACAGAAACTCCATCCTACTACTGCACAACAATAGAACCGTTATCATTGTGCAGGTAACAATGACGACTAAACTAACACGTTTTCCTTTTTATTTCAGAAATCCGAGGCAGCAACACCACATATATCATTCGAGAGACAATGGGACAGTCCACACAGCACCAATACCACAGCTACAACTCCCACACAACAATAATCTTTTTTTGGAACCAACAACTACACAACAATCGTACAACCCACGCGCTGAAGAGGACGAACACTCCTGAGCAGCGCACCATAAACACAAACGCTATACTTTGTATATTATATTTAATTTGTGTGTTATATATTTATAAATCTGTTGAATTGAATTGAGGAGTCAATCAACGTAGGATAGGCCATGTCTTGTCAACGAGGGTAAGGAAATTGGAACAATTTATTTTATAAACGTCAATTTGTTGATTTGTCTGTCGTGTTTTATATTTGTTAATTTTCTCCAGTTTTATATATTTTTATTTCTTCTGTTCAATTTGTTACATTCCTTGTTAATTAGTTGTAGTGTTACTGTGTGTTTCTTATCAGTAACTATCGTCTTATTCCACCGAAGAAGCATTTGATATGCTTGAAATTTATTTTCAATGTTTTCGGAATCAGATTTACTTAAGAAGGTGTTAGTCGGATTGCAAGATATCTGAGGGAAACTGGACCTGTAAGACGCACCTGCAGACAAATTAGAACTCGTAGGATTAGAAATGAGGGAAACATTACTAATGTGATTGCTCTTGTTACTGTCAATCCACATATCAGTGTACGACAAATTTCTAAAAACATAGGTGTGACCGTAGGATCTGTGGGAAAGTAAATCTCCGTAATATGCACTGTTGCTCGGACACTAATCCCCATTGGATGAGAGAATTAGATCGGCAAAATCGATGGAGTATAAACGTACGAGGTGGAAAATTGTTGGGCCATATTTATTAACGGAGACAGCAGTTTGAACATTTGTAAATAATAAAATGTTAGTTAAATATTCATACAGTCTCGTTTTCATAATATAATTGCCAATTTACGAATACAACCTTAAATTCGATCCATGATTCTCGTAGTTTAGTTTTATAATAAAGTAATGTATTTATTTCATATTAAAGTGGTTAGATATTATTGGGAACTACGTTAATTTGTATAACAATCCTTGAAAACACATTCTATAGAGATTTTGCTATATTCATATCCAATTCTGGTAAATGGCATAATATTCGAGCTTTCTCTGAAACGCAAAAGATATTCGCTTTGAGTTTTCACTGATTTCTCTTTAACTTCACCTACTTTTTGATAGACATATTACATATAATACCATCCAAATTTTCATAAAATTTGGTAAAACTAGACTTTTCTGATCTAACGCCCTCTGTATTCTATGCATATGTGATTGTTGATTTAAAATACTAATACTTTGAATCTGTTATGGAAACTCTTTCCAACAAGCCAAAATTCGTGAAACTATGTCTACTGGTTATCAAGTTAAAGGCATTTGTTTATAAAAAAATTCATCGTCCCTATCTCCGCCACTGGTGTATAAGGAAAAAAAATTCTTAACAAAATTTGTAAATGGTGATTACAAATTACATAAAAATAGCTTAAGTTATGTATCAAGATTTTCGAGAAATTAAAGATTTCTAGGTAGGCCTAGAGACCCTTCAATGAGAGTCTGGCCAAAGACGCCATTATATATCACAATCAAGCGCGGGAAATTTTATTTTGAATATTGGTTTATGTGGTGACGTCCATTTTATTTTGATATCTTGATTTTTTTTCACAAAGTTAAGGACTTTTCTAAATAAAACTATTTCATTCAACGGCCGTTAAATGCAATAGTTTTAATTATAAAAGTCCTTAACCGTATTTTATTTTTCCTACAACAAATTTTTAAGCGGAACCTAATAAACCTGTTCATTATTTTTTCCTCAAATTGTGGCAGCTTAACATATGACTGCCTTTGATGGAAGAATATTTCAGTTGCAAAAATGAAATGGGATCATTAATTTATTTAATGATACTATGATGTTTCCGAAAAACATCTTCCATTGATAAAATAAATTCAAAAGTGTTCTTATTAGGAAAAAATAAAGTGTCGTTACGATAACGTCGTAACTTAACTAACTTTGAATATGGATAATTAGTAGGTGTTTTAGAGCCTAATGAAGCTATACAATATTGGCACACGGTAGTTGGGTAGCTTTTTCTAATACTTGCAACAAGGTATCCAGCGGAACTGTATAGTGTCCACGTGTTAAAATAACCTCACTCTTAACTGTCACTGTTTTATTCAAATAAACAGTAAAAAATTAAAAATGGTACGTATTTGTATCGTTTCAGTTAGGTAATGACACATACAACTGAAAATATAAAAATATTTTTGCCTTAGTCGACGCGGTAAAAATTTAAATTGTGATATAAAATGGCGGCACCACTCAAAACTTGGCAACGCTTTGGCCAGACTCTTACCTGAGGGTCTTTAGGTAGGCCATGGCAATTTAGGCACCTAGCGGCAGATTTAGAATCTAAAAATAATTTCCAGCATTTTCTCATGGTCACTTTACTATTTTTGTTCCGAAAGCTGCAGCTATACCCGGTCCGTGCCCTTATTTGAACAGTCTGTATATTATAATTTCATTTAATTCTGAAATTCAGTTGAGTATTTGATTTGGACTAAAGAACAAATATTGGATACCGCCATATTTCACTTTAGAAAAATTAACCTTAAATATAGTCGAACTATTAATATTGTACAGTGATTAATCGCAAACTACAAAAGTGTAGTCGATAAAATGGATTGTATTAATACTACTTGTGGAGTTATACAGGGTGTTGAAGTGAAACAAAATTTTGGTTACATTTTTTTTGTTTTTGTTATCCTAAATTGAGCATTATTTTATTTTTATTAAGCATGAAGTTTATTTGAAACGAAAGTTTTATGTTTGTTATTAAATTAGTGTAATACGCAATGAATTAGTAAACATTAGCCGTATACAAACATGAATCTCATAACGGACTTCCATATTTCTAAGAATGAAACTACGTCACTGGAAAGGGTTGAAAATAAATTGCAAACGTATTAAAACATATTGTGTAAATATAACATGAATCATATATTCAAGTTCAAAATAAGTTACAACAGTTGACTTTAATGAAGTATAAATTAGTATTTACGTCAATAACAAACTTACAATCAAAAATGTTTTAGAAATGAAAAAAAAAGACAACACTAAACTAATTGAACAGCGCTTGAAAAATCATTTGATTACGTATTAGTTTTACAAATAATTTTTACCTATTTTTGCAAAAGTAAAGAAAATACAAAATTGGTTTAGTTTCGTACAAATTACTAAATTCGAAATTCATATTAGATTTAGAAAATTATCGTAAAATTTGTGCCATTTGACGAATTGGAAAGCATAAGCAAATAAATGTACCAAGACCATCCAAATGCTGCTGCATATTATAAAACTTTTATTGGAGGATTGAATGCACTGATACGTTGGAGAGGGGACAGATATAAAACGAATATTGGGGTTAGAACTAGACAGTCTTCACCTTAAATCGACGCGAAACGGTCTAAACTTTAAATTTTACGGCCTTTTTAGTATTTAGATTAAAATTGTCTACAATTTTCAAATTGAAAGTTTCTATTGGGCCATTAAACACAATGTTGTTGGAATCTATTAGTGATTATATATTAAGTTTAAAAAGGCCTAAGCGTCGAATTACGAGATCTGACCACAAAAATAAATATTGTGTTGCACATTTAACTTAGACAAGTAAATGTTAACAAAGATGCGTGCTAACGCTAAACTCATTACCCCTTAAAGGAACTAAGAAATATAACAATTTATAAAGCATTTAAGTTTAATTAATTAGGACAGAACTACGAAATAAACAGTGAAGTTCAGATGTCTTTAAAGCTTTCCTATACCAGTAAGCTAAGACTGATTTTTAATGGTTCTTGTAAAAAAAAACTGTTGTGTGCCTTTATTACTGAAAGAGAAATAGATTGGTTTATCAAGCAATCAATCAAAATTGGATTATTAATTTCAATTTAGTAAGAGACTTATCTTTATATATTATTGAAATAAGTCAATGTCAAACGCTGATAGTAGATTTAATTCGCTGATAGTAGATTTAATTAATAAGATTCATTAAAATCATTGATAGAGTAAATAAATTGTGATGGAACTCGACCATTCAAGTTATATGTACACAGTTTAAGCAGCTGGATTGGAGGGCCCATAGTATTTATATAAGAGATTTCTATGACATCCTGCAATACATTTGTTACAATTGTACTTAATGTTTAATTTGAATTTTGGTAGTCAGATTTTACCCTGGTGTTCAATTACACCACTATATTAAGTTAGAAAGAAGCACATAACACATAACACAGTACATACTAGGGTATAAAATATCCACTTATATATAACTTAATTGTGACATAGATATTCCATATTTTTGGCAGTTAATTTACAAGAAATTAATACCAATTTTTCAATACCTCCATTATTTTATTTTTAAGTCATCAAAAGGTATAATTTAACATTGAAATTTGTCATTGTCCCTTAAGTAGAGGAAGCGTTTAGCACACTAGTTTTATATTATTAAATCAGTACATAAATAATTCGAATATAAATTAATATTTATGACTCAATGCCAATGATTGATTTAATTAAATTAACTAAGTCCAAATCTGCAACAAAAGCTTGTATTAACAGAATTCGAATATCTTAAAAAATGGCATATTCACCCCTCAGATGAAATTTTAATATTCCGTATTTCCACCCCACACGATTAACAGAGCAGCGGAATAAATAAGGATACAATTTCCACTTGTAATTATTTTAATTAGTAATGTTAAAAAAGTTTTTATAAAAGCGCCCCTGAGAACACAACTGTACAAAGAAAAATTACCAAATGCACCTCTGCCCCCCAACCTGTTATTACTAGGTGGAGTACTTGGTTAAATGCTGCTGTTTTCTATGCGGAATATTTTAATAAAATTAACGAAGTAATTGTAGATTTATCTGATAGTTCAGCAGCAATTATAGAATCAAAAAAAGTGTTGCACAGCAGTTAGCATTTATTAAAGCCAATTATAACCCTATCGTCGATACAATTTTGAATTTAGAAAAACAGGGAATGCCTTTGATGGAGTTAGTTGAATTAGTTAATAGCCTAAAAAAATCAATTGGCGGAGTTACTGGAAAAATTGGAAATATCATTGAACACACCACTAAGTTTTTGTTCTAATTAAAAATGAAGGGTTTAACATTCTTGAAAATGTTTCAAAAATTTTACAAGGTGAATTTGTGCTAAGTAATGTAGATTCTGCAATCATTTCTGTTTTAAAATATGCGCTCATCTGCAGAAGTAGAGCGAAGTTTTTCTATACACAAGAATATACTTTCCGATAGAAGGCAATCGTTTACTATGAATTTAGAAATATATATATATATATATATATATATATATATATATATATAATTATAAACTGGTTTGGTAATGTAAATAACAATAAACTAAATAATTAATGATTTTTATTGTCTGTTACTGTCTTATTGTTCTATTAGTTAAACTCATTAGTCATTAGTCATTAATATTATAATTATCGTTTTATATATGTATTGTATATGTATTATTTTAAGAATAAATGTATAAAAATATTTTGTTTATTATTGTGAGTAAAGTGCAAGGACCAACATTCATTTAAAGTGGATTGTTGAACAATACTGTGATTAGGTCCTTCTTCTTTGATGAAAACCATACTGCCAATCGAAATTTGAAATTTTTACAAGATTTGTTACAGATTTTGAATCAGATGGCGCGTCGACAAGAGAGAGACTTTGGTATCAGTTAGATGGAGCGACTGTTCATTGTAGTGCAGCAATACGGCCGTTTTTAAATGAAGCTTTTAATGGAAACATTACCCAGAACATCTTATGTTGGCACGCTCACCAAACTTAACGCGTTTGCTGTTCTTTGTTGAACAGAAAATGTAGATAATAGTGGACCACCATTTTCTTTTTCTTCTTTAAAATAATCGACTGTATTTAAAACTAATTCGCGAATTTCTTTACTCAACTTTTTCGGCATTATATTAATGGTTAGTTTATATAAACGCTTACTCAAAGAATAATGATAATATAGATATTGCAGTTGTTTTATTTATACCTATATGTACCTACTAAATGGTATAATAATCTATTATTAATTACTTATTGTTACAGTATTGCATATTTATTTGGATTCTTTTGTAATTGGAGTACACTAAAACGTCATTACCATACTTAGGTATACAATGAACTTTCTAAATGTAAATTGAAATACCTATACTTAATCGAATATTCATTATTATGAATGGCTTTTATAAATGTTTATTATAAAAACTTGCATTCTTCCATAAATTTTAAATGTAATGTTAAAGCAGTGTTGAGAACCACTGGCATTTTATTATACCTATTGAATTTCTATTCTACCTGCATCTGATTCTTATTGCCTTGTCATTATGTGTGAAAGTTGCAAACGCTTTTGTTCGGCAGAAATAGAGGCATTATTCATAATATATCCATCTTTCTTTGTCACGTACAATAAGTACGAGACAGCAAAGCATTAAGGCGGTTTCAAGCACAATAGAACCATATATTGACAATCCTCCTTGTTAATCCGATACCCGTTCAGTTCTACCGGACAGGCTATATCAACGGATTTCTTCTTTTGAGGTTTATTAAAAGATGAAGTTTCTAAATATTGTCCTTTTAGGGATATAAAACATTTAAAAATTGTTATTATTAATTGTCTGAGGGCTATAAAACCTGAGCACATTACAAATGAAGTCAACGATGTTATAAGAAGCACCGAACTATGCATGTTGCGGGATGATCGTCATACTGAGATGTAAAATAGTGATAGGTATACTTCTTCGGGAACGATATCCAGAATTCGTTTGTTATTGTTTCCAAAGCTAACTTAAAATTATTTTTGGCACGAAAACCTCTAAAAAATAAATAATGTAATTAATTTGTGCCAAAATATTGACTTTATTTAGATGTTGGATCACTGCATATTATTGAATATTATCTTCTCGTTAAGATACTGTATTATTTTGAGCAATTTTAGGTGTTAACAAAAAATTTACAGAACTTTGCAGCAGTTTATGCTACTTAAAAAAATCCGTTGTCATAATAGCTGAGGAATTTGTAATATTATACGATTTTTCAATAAAACGTCGTATATAGGATTTCCTTTATCTATCGTTTTAAGCAAATTTTATTTTTTCAAGACTCCATTTGAAAAAAATGGGTAAAAAAATTTAACTTCGCGTAGATGGTCATGACATCAAATTTAAATGTATTTTTTAACGCTGAACAAGTTTTCCAAGTAAAATTTTTTGATATTGTCCGAAATAAGAGTACTTTACACTTGGTTGTCAATTTTTTCAATGCGCCTCGTACACTACACTACATTTTTGGTGAAAAACCCATAATAAAGAAGTTTCCCATATTGTGCATACTATGGGAAAGACACTGTATAACGTGTTTTTCGAGACGTGTAAGAGAGTATATGTACATGGGAAAAATTATTTAAGTATGTTTCACAAACGCTCCCTCACTGATATTTTCGTACTGTATAATGTTATTACTAATATTTGAATATGTAATAAAAATATTTGACCGTTTCAAGAATTAATTTTGGATGAAACAAGATTTTTAAAAACCAAAAGCACTTCTTCATTGTCACTTTTTGAATTCTATTTAATGGCGTTTTCAAATTTTTTTATTCGACGTTTCGTCCCCGAGAAACCATGATCAACTTTATTTTTTCATATGCCGCAACAAACGAAACACCCTGTATTCGATGGTATTTTTTACTATGACTTTAACCATGTATTACAAATTTTGGTTTTGAAGCTGAAAAATTCGAATTTTCATTTTTACATTTTTCATATGCTATCAGTTAATATTAGAAGGCTTTGATAAAATACCACGTGTTTAACATTTTGTTGAAAACTGTTTAATCCCACAGAAAAAAATCCGAGGGACTTAAATCGGGTGATCGGACTGGCCAAGATACTGCACTGTAAGTTCCAATCCATTTTCCTGTAAACCACAATGACAGATAGTCCTGTACATTTCTGGAGTTATGTGCTGGGGCACCATCTTGTTGAAACCAACAGTTGTTAGAGCTAGAGGTAATTCATCCAAGGCATTTTTAAAATCAGTCCTTAGTTCAGCTAACGTTCGGCATTTAAATTGTTGTGGTAAATAAAAGGTCCTATTATTCTTCCTTCTAAAATGATCATCCACATATTAAACCCAAATCTTGTTGATGTATTGATTCTTTTTTTTTAAATAAGGATTTTGTTTTGCCCAATAATGTTTGTTACGTTGGTTGAAAATTCCATTATTGGTTATCATGCTTTCATCAGACCAAATTATCTTTATCACATTTTCTAGTATACCATTCGCAAAAACCTGCTCGTCGCTCATGATCTAATGGTCTAAGACCCTGACAAACTCGAAATTTAAATGGATGAAACTTATTCCTATTTAATATTGTGCTGTAGAATTAGCTATACCAGTACGATGTTCAATTTGCTTGTCGATATTTCAGGGTTTTCAACAAAACGGTATTAGCTTTTTCGTCATCAGATTGTTTTTGGCGGGATAGAACAGGTTTTGTAAATGAACCAAATTCTTTTAAATTAGATTCCAAACGTCTAAAAATAGATTTACCAGGTTGCCTCAGTAACTACACAATCTCCGTGGGACAAGATGAAGCATGTCCAACATATCGAACTTTTGTTCGTTTGTAAAATTTCGTCTTTTCATAGATACACTTATTAATTAATTATAATTATAAATTAACTAAACAAAACCAAAAAAAAAAACAACCCACGAAGTAATGGTAATAAAACAACTTAAAATACGTACACTTCAAATAACAACAACTATCACAACGCAATAAAACTAAGTTAAACAGTTTTCAATAAAATGTTAAACAAGTATTATTTTATCAAAGCCTTCTAATATTAACTTATAGCATATGAAAAATGTAAAAACGAAAATTCGAATTTTTCAGCTTCAAAGTCAAAATGTGTAACATGGTTAAATTCGTAATAAAAAATACTATCGAATACAGGGTGTTGCATTAGTTGCAGCAATATAAAAAAAAAGTTGATGATGGTTTCTCGGAGACGAAACGTCGAATAAAAAATTTGAAAACGCCATCCAATTGAATTAAAAAAGTGACAATGATCTTTGGTTTTTAAAAATCTTTATAATAAATGAAGGAATTACGAAAAAATAAAAACCCAAAAATCGCATTTTGTTTTAAATCTCGGAAACGATAAACAATAATGAACTTTTGCAAACTACATGTGAACATACCCTCAATTATATCAACTTTTCTCTAATTTAACCGCCTTCGTATCTCTTGCCATTTTCAAGATCCCCATGCTGTTCATCCGTATCTTTGACACGTTTTATTTGTTCGACATACGTCTCAATTTTCAAATTATTACTAAGGTACTTTTCCGTACCGTTAATTTTGTATGTAATAGCTGGAATATAAATTAATTCGAATTCTACATTAACATTAAAAAAAATTACATTCCAGAAGATTCATTAATTTCATTAGCAACAAGGAAAAGAATTTGACATCATATACATTTATAATTTATATTGAGATTTGCAAGGTATCGAATCGTCTTTATTTTATGCAAGTAGATGTATTTAGACTATGAATACATACATAAGTATTCACTAACATTAATAAATGTTATTACCATATCTATGACTAATAGTAATAACATACTGATTGATTATCGGTTAATTAGTAACTGATGACGTACTGCATGTGTAATATTGTACATTTTTATTACAACCTAACTAAGGATTTATTTTTTCTGCTGCATTTATTAATTACTTATTTAATGGTCGTCAGATTCCCTACATATCTAAAATGATTTAGAACTGGAATTCGTACTGTAATAGATATTTAATTTGAAAACAAGAACAGGTAGAACAAACACGCGAATTAGTAATTTATTGTCAATAAAACTACTGTTCCTAATTCTGTAATTGTATGGCAATTTGTAGTGAAAGTTTGCATACAAACTCATGGTAAAATCCAATAAGGATTAAATGTTTTTTTTCGAATGTTATCTAAATTATACTATTTATAGCAGGTCGTGTTTCGGTTATAAAACTAAATATATAATTTATCAAAAATGTGACATGATCGTGAGAGAACGAACGTCTAAAGATAAGCGATGATAAAGTGTAAACAATTATGCATTCTGTCATCTTTTGGGGTATTTCTAAGACGGAAATTTATGACACAAACGTTCTAGCACTGTTTTATTAAATTTATTTCACAATATATTTCGTTTTTATTACATACTCGCGTCGCTTAAATGTTCTTATTTTCTATTATCATAACTATTCATATTGATTTTGGATTAAAGAAAACATATTATTCTCAAAACGCTTTGCAAAAACTCTTTGAGACTATTTATTATAATAAAATTATTCTTAATTATTCTTATACATACAGGGTGGCGCATTAGTGTGACAAAGTCCCATATCTCCTTTATTTAGAGATAAAAAAAAAAATTAAATACAAAAGTTGTAAGATTTGTTCTGGTGCATATTCCAAAAATATTTTTAATTATACAGGGTCGATCATAAAAGCTTAGGAGTAATTTAAAATTTTTTTTTAAATAGAAAACCCTATATTATTACATATTTAGATTCTACTTACAATTTTACACACAGTTTATGTATAATGTCCTATACCTAAGTCTAACCGTTTTTGACAAATTTCAAATTTTTTGTCAAAAATGACGTTTGCAGGCCAAAACATAGGCGGAAATCTTTTCTAAACGAAGCCTTTACCAATTAGTTATGGTTGGTTTCCTTGGAAATGGGGACCTAATCTAATGCGTTGTATTGATATTTTTGTAATACATTCATACAGGGTGATCAAAAATGGACAATAAAAAGTAGATACAAAAAAACCTAGTCATTTTTTTTAAATGGAAACCCCCTATTTTTTTAATTCTATCTTATTTAGCATTAAAAATAAGGATGACTTTGTATAAGAAACGTCATTATTTATTGTCAGTTGATAATTTGTGTGATGCATTAGTGTATTTTATAGCAAATTGATTTAAAACGTGAATTAAAATTGTAAATAATGAATTTTTCGCGAGCCGAAATGGTTGATATGATTTTTGTTTTGGGAGCTAATGATAAGAATACGCTCTTAGCAAGAAGACTGTATCATCAAAAGGTTTCCAGAGAGACGGCAACCTGAAAGAAGGGAATTTGAAAAGCTTTTGGAGCGTTTTGAAAGAACTGGCAATGTGTTATATGAAAAAAATTCTAGGGAAAAACGTGCAGTGCATAGACAGGAAAATCAATTAAATGTACTATTAACAGTTACCGAAAATCAATATATTGGACAACGACCCATTTCTCAGCAGGTTGGTGTTGAACGACGTACGGTTCAGCGGATATTGAAGTCTCAAAAAATGCATCCCTATCACATTCAACTACTTCAAGAGTTGGTTCCTGAAGATTATCAAAGACGACTGGAATTTTGTCAATGGGCTCAAAACAAAATAAACCAACAAAGAAATTTTGTTCATTTGATTTTATTTACAGATGAGGCCACATTTCACAGAAACGGAAGTGTAAACAGACACAATTTTCATTACTATTCTACCGAAAATCCACTTTTTGTAAGATATACTTCTCAAACTAGTTGGTCTTTAAATGTTTGAGGAGGTGTTGTCGGTAATGATGTAATTGGACCATATTTTTTGATCAACGAGTAACAGGGGAAGTATACTTAGATTTTCTGCAAAACCTAATTTGTTGCATCAAGTGCCACAGGATACGCAACAAGAAATGTGGTTTCTTCATGACGGGGCCCCAGTACATCATACAGGTCCGATAATAACTTTTTTAAATGCTAGATATCCAAAATGTTGGATTGGGAGGGGAGGGCCTGTTGCTTGGCCTGCTAGATCCCCAGATCTTGCTGAAATGGACTTTAGCATATGGGGGTACGTCAAAGAACAGGTTTATAAAATACCGCCTACAACAAAGGAAGACATGAAGATTAGCATTAGAAACTGTTTTCAAAACATTAGTGTTGAAATGTGTAGAAATTTAAGCAGCTAATTTGAGAGACGTATTGCATTGTGTATTCAAGAAAAAGGCAGACATTTCGAACAACTTATTAGGTAGTACGTATTTTACGTGTTTCTAGTACTTTTATCTGTATAATTAGTTACAGGTTTAGTTACATTAGAGGTGTTAAGTTTATGATTAGGGTTAGGACATAATTTGTTGAATCAAAAAAATATTGTCTTTACTTTAAGTTCGTTAAATAAAATAATTATTTATATGGGGTTCAATAAATTGTAATATTTCGATCTGAAGTGCTCGATTTTTTTTGTTTCGCCGCGCCCCGCCGTCACGGCCAACTAACAACAAAACTTGAAAGCCGTATAGCCTTTTTACAATAAAAAAATGTTAAATTGTCATTATTTCAAAAACTACAATTTTTTGGAATATACACTCTTATACAAAGTCACCCTTATTTTTAATGCAAAATAAGATAGAATTAAAAAAATAGGGGATTTCCATTTTAAAAAAATGATTTTATAGGTTTTTTTGAATCTACTTTTTCTTGTCCATTTTTGATCACCCTGTATGAATGTATTACAAAAATATCAATACAGCCCATAGGTCCCATTTCCAAGGAAACCAACCATAACTAATTGATAAAGGCTTCGTTTAGAAAAGATTTCCACCTATGTTTTGGCATGCAAACGTCATTTTTGACAAAAAATTTGAAATTTGTCAAACACGGTTAGACTATAGGACATTATACATAAAATGTGTCTAAAATTGTATGTAGAATGTAAATATGTAATAATATATGGGGTTTTCTATTTAAAAAAAAAATGAAAATTACTTCTAAGCTTTTATGATCTACCCTGTATAATTAAAAATATTTTTGTAATATGCACCAGAACATATCTTACAACTTTTGTATTTAATTTTTTTTTGTATCTCTTTAAATAAAGGAGATATGGGACTTTGTCACACTAATCCGCCACCCTGTACATATGTATTGCCTGATTTTTCAAATATTTGTACACTATAGTTGATTTTGTAGTCTTATTTCTAATTCTGTTACGCGATCTTGTGTTATACGTATGAAAATCTGCAATTTGTTTGAATAAATTGATATCTGTATGTGCGAATATTAGGCATTCACAAATAAATAAATTATACATGGTGTGAATTTGTAGATTAATGAAATGAGAACAACATGATTTTCGCACACCGACACCGGCCAATATACGAATTGCCTTTTTCTGCAGCTTGAAAATCTCGGCAGCTAATTTCGAGTTACCCCAGAAGAGTAATCCAGACCTCAGATGCGTTTCCAAATAGGAATGGTATACTATTATTAATGTTTCTGTGTAACCTAAATATTTTAATCGTCGCAAAGCAAATAAAACCTTGTATAATTTTTGGGTTAGTTTTAAAATATGATCCTGCCACTTAAAGTCCTGCAATTTTACATGAATTTAGAAAAGTTACTTCCTTGTTCCCAACCAACAGATTATTTAAAGGGGATCTATGATTTTCGAAAAATAAAACGTTAGTTTTATCCAAAATGAGTAGCATTTTATTTTCGCTAAACCAATGCTGTGCTTGGGACAGGGTTTGTATTACATTAGTTTTTACGTTTTCCAGTGTTAGTTACTACAAAACTTGTGTCATCTGCATAGACTGTTGTTTTAGACGGACAAGATCAATTAATGTTGTACGGTAGGCCATTTATAAAAATTACAAAAAGTTCAGGTACTAAAACAGATCCCTGAGAAACCCCGCATACAACTTGTTCTGAACATGATTTAAATGAAGAGATTAAAATTATTTTTATGAACAATTTCTACATATTGAAGTCGTGAGTGAAGGTATGCAGTTGTAGGATAACTTATGTAATAAGATTTTATGGTCAATCATATCTAATGCTTTTGACAAGTCGCAATTAATGTTAACAGTATATATTTTGTCGTTCAAATTATTCATAACGTGACTTATAATGTACATAACGCGGTAAATGTGGATTTACCTGCAATCAATCTATGTTGGTCTACGCTAATATATTTGTTTACCCCAAAATAATCTATAATATGACTTTTTAATGCATTTGCGTATACTTTAAAAATTCCCGATAAAATAACTATAGGACGGTAATCAACAACGTTATGTTTATCTTTACACTTACAAAGTGGACGAACCTTGGAGGTTTTTAAAATGTCAGGAAAAACACCGCATTCGAAGTAGAAATTAATCACATGAGAAAGTGGTTTAGTTCAGAGATTAAAAATGACACAGCTCTAATAATATTTTGAGGTATTTCATCATGCCCTGTAGTGGATGTATTTTTTAAAGTAGAGATAATAGATCCTATTTCTTGTCCTGTTGTCGGAGTAAGGAACAGAGACGACCCCTTACTTGGAGGAAGTTTCGAACTACAATATATACCTGAGGTATTTTGTTGAATTGGACCCACAAATTTTGTGAAATACTGATTAAACGTGTTAGCTACGCTAACCGGATCTTTAAGTACAACGCCATTGTAATTAAGCTCAACGTTTTCTATTTCGATGTCTGCTTTAAGGTTATACTTAATAATATCTCAAGCAGATTTTGCGACTTTAGATCAGTTTCTTATTTGGTTACTTACATACATGGTTTTCGCATTTTTTAAAACATTTAAATATCTTACAATACAAGTGATAATGACTTATTAAAATAGGATGTGGATAAACAGTAATTAAGTGCTTCAACTGAGTATACAGGTTGTCCGAAAATTGAACGGCTATGCTGCAGTTGGTGATTCCTCGTCATAAAATTTGAAGAAAAATTCCTGTAAACATAGGTTCGAAAACAGATACAGTGTGTTAAAGTGAACTTCCAAAATTAATTTATTTTTCATTTCTTAGAAATCGTAAAAGATATTGAATTGAAATTTTAAACATAAACTCAGAGTAGTGTCGTGCAGTATGTAACGTGGTTAAGATTTGGCATTAGTTTCCTTTGGTGTACCTGCAGGGTAGGGTCAAAGTATTTTTACCATAAATTTTTTGTAACCCCCTTATATGATGTTTGCATCCGATTATTAGGAGAAGCATAAAACTGTTCTTAGTATTTTTCTGTTTAACATACCATTTTCAAGTAAAATTTCATCATTTTTATTATTTAGAAACCGTGTAAGGAAGGAAAGGTGCCTTGCTTGCAACTCCCTTATTCTAAGCGTTATACGCAACATTTTTACAGGATGCTGTACATTAAAACAAATAATTACGGAAAGATCGACTCTTTCTTAATTTATATAATTGCTAACCAAGGGATAGAATCAAATATTTCGTTGAACAAGGATAACGTCTAACTGTACGTAAAGGTAACAGGGGAAGAAAATTTAACACGCGACCTTGTGTCGGCTCTACTGAGATATCGCAATTTATATAGTGCATCAAAATGGTTGCATGTATTAATGCATATATTTTTAAGTAGGAAAGTAATATTAAAGTTGCAATAAAAGGCGAAATTTCTAGATCTCGAAAAATATTTTTTTCAAATTACATAATAAATACATTTATATACAATCATCGGTGTTTTCTTTTCCATCGTCCTCAATGTCCTGAAAATCGTTATCATCATCATCATTGTGGTCGCCTACTAATTTTTCCTTTTCTCTGTACATATCTTCGACTTTCTTAGCATGATCCACACAACTATTCCAAACGATATTTGTCACAGTTTTTAATGCTAACTTGCAAAGTTCCAAGACGTCCTTTATTTTGAACGCTGTGTTTTCCTTTGCAACTCTATTTTTGACATAAGCCCATATATATTCAATATGATTACATTCAGTGGGTTACTGAAAGCCATAACATTTCAACACTCATTTTACCACTTTTTCAAGCAAATATTGTTTTTTTATATTTGTACATACAAGATCATTTGTTATTTTGTTCAATGAATTGAATTACTCTGGAAACGGAACTTTTCGTTTGTTGAACAATTCTATTATATTTTGTTTTTTCCGGGCGTTTGTTAGATATCTAAAATCTAGATCTATCATTGTATCGTATGGTGCATTATCTAGCACAATCACCAATTTATCGGGGATCACTCCCAACACACATCGTAACTATGCTTCATAATGCATTTCGTCATGGTAATCAGCGGTACCTTTTTTCCAACGAAGCATTTGGTACAATATGGTAAAAAGCCGCGTCCAATATAATCACTCTTAGTCCAGATCCAGAATGTCGCTTGATTCCCCCTCTGAATCCGTTATTTCTTGAATTGTCCCTCGGTATTGATCAAAACTTGCGTGGTTTTCTGGGGTAACAAATTCCACCCAACCAATTTTCTTGAATGGTTTGCGCCGAGCCATGTTTCGCCAGTAAAAAAATATTCCATCCCGTTTCTCTGTACCTTTTAATCGAATATAAATGTTCCGCTCTTTTAGCAGCTATTGTAGTAGCTTCCATCAATATTGGCCTGTTCTCTAATTTTTTATAAGTCAAATTCATTTCTTTTACCCGTCTTTTTAATATGGTGGTACATACTTGTGGAAAATCCGGACACTCGTCTGTCAATCTTTGATCTAGCTCGACTATGGTTGGAAAAATTGTTTCCATACAAAAATTCAGTATTTGTCTTCGTACAACTTCAGAAAATCATCGGTATCTACATTCGTGCTACCACTTCTTGGCCTCGCCCCTGACACTGTGCCAGTACTACTTACCTGTTCTTCAATTGATACCCTTACCTTCTTCACTAATCCCCAAGCATTCCGCAGTACGCTTTGTAACCTGATTAAGAATAACTGCGTTTACTTTTTCCTTGGAAGACAGCTTTACCTGTAGAACAACCTGTCTAAGCTTACATATATTTCGGTAGATATATATATATATATATATATATATATATATATATATATATATATATATATATATATATATATATACCGGACATCCCTGTGACTTTTAAACGGGTCGTTAGATTTTGTTCAAATTTTGTTGGGTTATATTAGTGCCAGTTTGGGATTTTTTACACAAAAAAAAAACAATATGGCCGCCGTCCGGTTTCACCGGAAATTACGCAAAAGCCGAAAATTTAAATGGAACACCCTGCATATTTTTACATATTTGGATTCTAGGGCTTCTAATACATACAGTTCATCTGTCAAATGTCAAGTCATGCCTATTTTAATTTTATTTTTTTAACAATTTTAATTTTAGATCATTATGGCGTCATCTAAATTATAGATAATTGACGTACAATTACCCCCACAATATTATTTTTCCTAATAATTTATTTTTGTGAATTATTATAAGTTTTTGTTATGAACGAATAAGTTCAAAAGTAAGTATGTAATTAAAAATTATTATTAATTTTATTAAATACATAAATAAAAAGTTTACCTCGAGTAGAACTTGAACCTACGACCATTACTTTGCTAGAGTACCGCGCTAACCATCTGCGCCATTGAGATACAAGCCCCAATCGATGTAAATTTTGTCTTTATGTATGTAGAACTAATGTAAATTCTAAATGTAATGAGGTTACAATCAAATTACTTATATTAATTTAAAATTAGTCAAGTTGATTTGGTATATGTGAATCCTTGCAGTATTGCAGGCTCACATTCTATTACTATAAGTAATTTCAAAAGTTCAAGTTCAAAAGTTAGAGGATTTGATTTACACCCGGTATATATATATATATATATATATATATATATATATATATATATATATATATATACCGCTCTGGGTTCGAACCTTTATATGTCCTCACTTTACATCAAATTTGGGTAACTAACAAATAATATATTGACTTAAATTGAAGGTACAAACATGTGTCCACATTTTTCATTCATGCTCCATAGTACACGTGTGCCGCCTCTCCTAGATTAAAAACGGTTGCGGTTTGCCATCCTTATTCAATAACAGCACATTTTTCAAAACCGCATAATCGTATAATCACGAGCATATTTTTACATTTATGATATTTAGGAAATTCCTTAATGTTATGACAAATTGGTCATGTTTGCCTATTTTGGGCTATTTACAAGCGAATGAAAACGATTTGTCACAATTTCTTTTTGGTAAAAGATTCTGAAAGAATAGAATTTTATAGATTTGCATAGAAAAATATATAAATATTTGTGAAGGTTTAAAGTCGAGTGTGTAGAAAAATGATGCGATTTATAGTACCTTTTTGTACATAAAATTCAACAGTTTTATAACTACGCCAAATAAACACTTAGAATTTACATATTTTAACAACAATATATTTATTGTTAAATTGCAAATATTTTACGCCAATCAATCAATCTTGTAAAATAAGCCTTGAAAGCAAAGTGACTAAACTTTTTACTTTGAAAGTAATAGTGTCTTAAACGTTTGTCTTACTACCAGTTCAAACCGTTTTTAAACAAAATTGCACAAGGCTCTACATAAAACTTCTAAAAACTAAACTTTTAAATATTGAATTTTAAGTTTTGGATTTTTGTTGTAATTTGTAAGCATATTTACATTATTTGTGTATATTTAGGCATATTGCGGCATTTTTTCTTTCAATAATTAAAATTTTTTTCAACAATTGTGGTCCTGAACAGGTCTACCGTGCTAAAGCACTCAGAGGCAGTTAGGAGGATAGATAGCGGGATAGTGAATTGCCAAGATAAAAAGCTGAAACGATTCATCTGTGCTCAAGGGATTGTATGTCAGAATTTAAGGACGTGTCATTCATATGCCTAATCGCTCTTTTTTTTAATACGATCAACGATATCGAGGGCGTATTGGGGAGCACTAACCCAGAGGTGAGAATTATACTCTAGATAGGGCGAATTTGGGCCTTATACAGCAGAAAGAGTTGTCGGGAGGTAAAGTACTGCTTAGATCTGTACCAAAAGCTTATTTTACGAGCAGCTGCTTTACTGACAGAAAATGGTCGACCCATGTTGGCACGCCCACGTTAATGCCAACTTCTATTGAAAAGAAACCATCAACTACGACACGTAATCGTCTTTTGCCAAGAAAAATAGAAACCCAATTGAGCGAAACGAGGTGAGTTTGGTAACGCTTATGCCAAACTTGGTCAAATGATTTTGACACATCTAAACCTATTACAACTGTTTCACCGAATTGTTCTAATATATTGTTCCAAACCATATAGGTGGTCGCCAAGGAGTTTATTAGTTTCAAGGAAAGATGACAGTTGCTGACTGATGGCCTTTTCCATGATTTTAGACAAAATGAAAGTGCTGGGATGAAGGGATTGGTCTTAGGGCGTGGATCGGTATTATCGGCTGAATCGGTCGTATCGCCTAAATTTTAGTGGATATGTTGATATTTTCTTCTTAATATATAATTGCGAATATCATCGTCTGTAATGGGTATTTAGCTACACCAATTTTTTATTTTATGCGCAACGCGTGTAAGAGCATCATTTCCGGTCGTTCTACGTTTCAATGCAAATCGTATCTTAAGTTTACTTCCCTGCATAAGGCATACAACAAAGACATTTGTTAAAAGGAAATCTATTTACAACCTCATTCCATATTGAAGAGAAAGTTGTTTGTTGACCTGATGTTAATGAGCCTAAAAATGCAAAGTACAACACATCAATTATACTAAAATTACTTACATTTAAGAAAAATAAATCTGCATAAAATTATAATTTTTATCAAATGTCAAACGTTTTCCTATACTAATTTTCTCACATTGTTTAATTAACCTTAAACTTAATTACGTTACTTATTTTCCAACGACTAAGTTACTAAGACTTGTTCCTTTGCACATGATTACATAGAAACAAAGTCCAATGAGCTGGAAATTCAATCAATATTCACATATATTACACAGTCTATAAAGTGGCGTCTTTTTCTTTTAATGAACAGTCCGCACATTGGCTTTAATTAGCCAGCTTATACGAACTGATAACTGTAAATTTCAAACACTAATCAGCTTAGATCACAAATCAAACTAAACAAGACAAACAAACTGAAAATGTTTTTTTTTCAAAAGGTAATTTTAACAATCCCTTCTTTACTATAAGAAATAAAAAAATGTAACTTAAATAAGAAATTTTAAATCAAGTCGCCTAAAGCTAAACAAATTTTTGGTTTATACATGTATTTTTAACGCGAATAATCGATTTTGCCATCTATTTTTGATGTAACAGGCATTTATCAAACGTTTTAACGGTTTTAAATTGTATTCGTTGTTTGAAATAACCTTTGAAATAGTTAAAATTCAAAGCAAATGTAATTATTGCATTTATACCAATAATAATTATGTTTGTTGAGGTTATGTTATCCTTGAAACATAATTTACACGGCGTTATGAAAAATGTGGAAATATTATAATTTAGTACTTACAATTTTAAAGGTCTCCCAAAACACGTAAAAGTGAACTACGCCAATTTCTACATAGTCAATGTTGCACATCTAACAATGATATTAGGTACACTAAATTTGCATCGACGGCTCAGTTGGTAGAGCAGTACTTTCTCAAAGTACAGGTCATAGGTTCAAATTCCACTTCAGGTATTATTTTTATTTGTGCATTTAAAAAATGTTTAAGTACATATAATTTACATCTTCTATTCGTTCAATAAAACGAATAACTTTCATATTTTCTGACAATTACTTATTCTTCTGCTTTTAAATATAATATTTTAGAACCTAACAAAAAAGTGATATTACCGGTGTTAATAAGCGCATGCTTTACATAATTACAGTAACAAGTATTCGTTGCTTTCTACTATGAAATAATATTATGTCAATACAGAATACGAGTTTGTTGATGAGCGATTGGGAGTTTCCAGTACCATACTGTATGGTTCAAAATTTGTTAAAAGGTACAGGCCCCCTAAAGCATTCAAATCCTATTAGGCACGGACTGTAGGTTTCACTTTCTCTTCTAATCACTAATCAGGATTCTATTATGATTAATATATAATTATGTACATAATGAAAATAGTCTATACTATACATGTGATCAAATTCAAGTGTGCACTATTGCTAACTTTTTTTATTATTGAAGCTACGAGGTCGGTTAAATTAGAGAAGTAGTAGTATTCCTCCCGCTGATTAACGTGGTGGTAACAGAGAAACAATTGAACGTTGCGTTTCCGAGTTATTTTAAAAAATGTAGTTTTCTTAAATGGGACACCCTGTATATGCATACCTAATCGATTAGCAACGCTTTTCTTAACATAAAAGGTTATTATGAATTTCAGCCTAAAACCAAAAATAAAGGAGATATGAGCCTATTCACTTTTTCCTTTTCAGGATACCATAAAATTTAAATAAAACGATATACAGGGTGAATCTTATCTAATCCGTCAAAATTAAAGTACTAGAACTCATCATTCTAAGCAAAAAGTTCATATGTAGGTGGGTCCGAAATGCTTTGTTTCGAGATACAGGGTGTCAAAGTTGAAAAAGAAATCGGGTTTCTTCAATATCTTTCGACTGTTTCGAAATAATTTCATGAAATTTTTTATATGGGGTTTTTTTGGGATGACAAATTCAAATCTTTTCTGCTAAAAAAAGTGAAGTTGCTAGAGCAGACACATAAGTAAACAAGTAAGAATCCCCATTGTTAAACCTGTCAAAAGAATACCCTCCGAAAATGTGTATGCATCATGAGCTTTAAATGCGTTTTTCTCGGAAAGGGTTGCTCCTAGCGACTTCACTAAGATATACCTTTTTTTAGCAGAAAAGATAGGAAGATCGATTTTTCTAGTCCAAAATGGTATACAGTGTAGCACAAAAATTGCGACGATTTAAAGGGGTCGAAATGGTTGCCGCTGGCGCCCCCTAGAAACCACAACTAAATGGACCACAAATTTAAATTTGTCATCCCAAAAAACCTCCACATACGAAATTTCATGAAATTATTTCGAAACAGTCGAAAGATATTGAAGAAAACGCGATTTCTTTTTCAACTTTGACACCCTGTATCTCGGAAAAGAAGCATTTCCAGACCCATGTACATATGAACTTTTTGCTTAGAATGATAAGTTCTAGCACTCCTTTAATTATGGCGGATTAGATAAGATTCACCCTATATTATACAAAATATGCTATATTTATATTTAATTTAATACCAAAGTACGTCCTTTAATTGTGTTTGGCTATTTTTATTTCTAAATCATCTAGGTGTAATGCTTCCTGGTTCTATTAGCTGCTACCGTGCTTTTACCTGTTGTAAAATTTACTTTTGTTTACAATTGGTATACTCTTTTCTTGAACATGTGAACTTTCTCAAAAGGGGTTTATACTTTGTTGGGTACCTGGAAGTAGGTTGGGTTGCCTATCCTATTTTACTATTACAAATTTTAGCATATATAGATAAATAGTTTATTTACAACGAAAATTGAAATTATAATGTTGATTCTAATACTATAACATAAATAAAGAAATAAACATAACTGAAACTAAAGGGTTTTATAATTCAACGGAAATCTAATAACTACTACTGTAATTATTCTGGAAGGTTTTGCTTGCAAAACTTCTACGCCGCTGGCCTATCGTGGTTTCCAACCTTTCTAGTGTTGGATGTTTTAAATCTAAAACAGATGATCAAAACGTGGTGTACGAATAAATCGTTTTGTTTTTGTTAATTACATGTGATAATAATTAAACTAGGGTGAAATGGGGTTGTGTTAACGGTGTAGGAAGGGAGTTATACAATGGGTAAGTAAGTACTTTTAGTTTAATTATAAATTTACGGTATGAATGCTGTATGAATTAGAATAGAAACAACAGGTGTTTTTCAGGTGTAGGATAAATTTCTATTTACTGGATAGTGGAAGTTTTATATATATATATAGGGTTAAATAAGGATTGTTTTTAGGAGTAAGTTTATTGAATATTTAAATATAAATAAAGGTAATTGGTCGAGTAGGTAGGATCGTATTATTAAAGGTAGGGACAGGTGGTGATTTATAAGGGAGGAAGATGATATAGGTGTTATAATAGGGGAGAAATAGGAAGAATGATTATGGTTAAGGAAGCCTTTTTCAGACAAGCCGAAACCGTCAAAGGTAGAATTAGGGAATAACCTTTATCGTGACTATAGAGATTGTTTCGGGCAATATACCACCGTCACTTCTCTATCGTCTTTTCAATCTCTATGACCTATCCTTGTCGCGGCGTGTACCTTCAACAAGTTGATAGGGTTCGAAATCTTGTTGGGTTGGTTAACAAGTGAGGATAAATTGGTCAGTTAATTATGTACTAGCATTCGGGGTGTAAGAGCCCTCCGTCTGCTATCACACTCTCAACTACTGTTGATATACCCAAATCGGGGCTAGAACCCTCAATAAGTTCGTATATCAAACTGGACAGGAGAAATGGTGGTTAATAAATACAAATGAGCAGGAAGGGTGTAAGGTTAGTTGACTGGACTAGTATGATTTCCGGAATGAGGGTAATGTAGGAAGTAAATCAGGCAGGTTTTCAGGCAGGATAGAATTAGGGTATTAATCAGGACTGAATAATAAGAATTACAAGAGTATTAATAGTAACAAATAAATGATAACTAATAATAACTAACAAGTAAGAAGTAAGTTTTTGGATGGGAAGCTGGTGTTTATATAGGTATTTGTGGAGAGAGTGGGAGAGTGAACAACTGATAACAGGTTTAAATCGTGCATATGCAGTTGTGGAAGAAAATAGGAAATAAGTTTTGATGGATTTATTTACAAGGATTGGTATTTTAGGAAGGATCTGCAGGATCATTACACACCACTTACCTGGGAGAAGATGGTCCGTCACCTGGCTTATGGATTAGTCCGAATTCGGTTGCAAGCGTTCGTTTTATTCTCATAAATTCTCCATTGGCCAAACGAATCTTCACCTGTCTTCTATTCCTGGCTTTTCCTCGGCCGGTCCGAATAATAGTGGGAGGAGGTATAGGACGAGGTCGGTCAGGGATGCTTAAAAGGGTGATGCCCATATCGTCAGGAGGAGGATTGGTGTGGGCGACTGGTGTGTATAGTTCTAAGGCATCTAGCTCACGTACCATTTGCCTTAAGGGAGAAGGAGTACTAGGGGTGACTGGAAGACCTACAGGATTAAGGGGGATAGGAGAAAATTCCCAATCTGGTAATGGTGATAGGGATAAGAGAGATATGTTTGGAGGACTGGTGGGCAAAGGAATATCTGAGACCGGGATGTCAAGAATGGGAGTTTGTACAGGTGAGTGTGTGATAGTGGGTTTATATGAGCTTAATACGATAGGATTATAGGATGTGGATATAGGGGGTAAATTCTTGGTACCTGGTGTCCGATAAGCATGTGGTTGCCAAGGCCGGATAGTTGGACGACGATGCTTCGGGCGAGTGTTACGAGTAGGTGCCATTGTAAGTGACTGGAGTTGCGGCGCAGAAACTTCGTTTATATGTTCCTTATCATCCTTCTTCCCTCTCCGAAGTCTGTGAGAACTGGAGGTGACGATCGTTTCCGGAGGGGGAGTTTCGCCTTGTATTTCAACTTGGTGAGGGGTGAGTTTTATGGTGACTTGAGCTTGCCTCAGGAAATCAAGTCCCAGAACTATATCGGTGGATAGCGTTGGTAGATATTGTCCTAGCAATGAATACTCACAGTTGCCAAGTGTGACGGGAAATCTGTAGCTGCCCAGAGAATGGGTGATTGTATTATCGGCCAAACGTATGGTTTCCTGTTGTAGAGTTTCGGGAAATATGGAGTTTCTCACTAGTATCCCTTTTAACTTACTGCCAAAATAAGTTCTAGAAGCGCCGGTATCTACTAGAGCTTGTATCGGCTGGTTACAAATTTGGAGTGTGACAAATAATCGGTCATCCGCTGCAATTGGTAAGATTGCTGGTGTCGGTGGAGCTGACTGAGTAAATTCTTTTACTTGTTTTAGCCATGCTTGCCATTCTTCTCTGGAAGTGGTGGCATGCTTTTCTGGAATGGGGGAGGTAGCCTGAGGTAGTGAAGGTTTCCTTACTTCCTTCACCAACGACAGAAGTTTTTCGGGCTTAGGACATGGACAATCTTTCGATAGGATGCCGTTTTTCCCACACCTGGAACAGAATAATTTGACAGGTCCTCTGCACTTATTTCGGATATGGCCTTTTTCCCCACACTTCCAACACACTTCTTCTCTTCTATACAGTAGGCTAGGAATTTCTTCTGGAGGAGGCTTCCGTATTGTTTCAGTCTGTATTGGGGACAGACGTGATGAAGAAGGGCTGGTGGTGTCTCTAAATTGGACTCGAGGTACACTAGGATGATGAGCTGGATTATAACTTCGTGAAGGTAATCTTTCATACTGTCGGGTCATTTCTAATAGTTCAGGTAATGTAGAGAAATCTTGTGGTCTAATATAATATTTATACTCCGTTTTCAGATTATCGTAGATCCTTTCGAGCTGATTGTTGGTGCTCAACCCTCCATGACGTCTAATTAATGTCAGTAGAGAAGTGACATATTCTCCTGCCTTTTCGTTCGGTCGCTGTATGCGATTTCTTATTTCTTCTTCCAATTTCTGCTGATATCGGGGTGGTAAGAACTGCAATCGAAAATCTCTCAGGAAATCGTACCAGGTATGCCAATTACATCTGTTGTTCCGATACCAGAGTAAAACATTTTCTTTGAATAGTTCGGGTAAAGCAGACAACATCTCGTTATCAGGGAGTTGGTAACAATTCTGGAGTTCCTGTAATCTCTCCAAGAATGACAGAGGGTCACTAATTCCATCGTATTTGAGTCCCCATTTTCGAACTCTGTCACAGGTATCAGCCGTTCGATTTGGGAAATTCGGTTAGTAAAGTGGATGGACCAGGTGTAGTACCACTCAGTTCGCTTGTCTCAAACTGTGAGATAGGTTCTATCGGGATGGGTAAGTCAACTTGACCTTCTCCTGTCCTTAAATATTTTATTATCCTGGTTCGAAGAGCTTCACTTGTTCCTGTTGTATCCAGTCTGTACTTTCCTGCCTCTTCAATCAAATTATCCTTCTTAAGGGTGTATACCCAACCTACACGAATATCTTTTTCTTCTGTAGCCTGGATACTCATTATTGTTATGTTTTAGATTTGGTCCGGGTTGAAGAATTGGAAAACTATAATTACACTGGTTATACTTTAAATAATGTAGAATTTGTGGAAGTTGGAATTCACTGACACTTTTAAATGTTTTAATTCTTGTCCTAGCAAGTAATTAGAATTAAGTTTTAAATGTTTCTTCTGTGAAATAATTGAGCACACTTTTAATTTATATGTCAGGTGGAACAATGTTATAATTAATTAATTTGCCCTGTAAAGGAGTGATTAATAATGTATTTTAAATTTGTTGTTTCTGGAAAATAACACTTTTACTTTTATATATCCTGTGAAACAATGTTTATTAATTTGCCCTGTAAAGGAATGATTAATAATGTATTTTAAATTTGTTGTTTCTGGAAAATAACACTGTTACTTTTATATATCCTGTGAAACAATATTTATTAATTAGTTCTGTAAAGGAATGATTAATAATATTATTGTATTTAGTTATACCTGGAATAGAAATATGAATTATTTGTTTTCTCGTGCCTGGAAAGTACTCGGACAGTCTTTCTGATTGCTGTAAGAAAATAATTATGTTATGTGTCAGGAACTAATCGTTCTGGTATAACTTGCTGAAAGTAAATGTTAACGGGAAAATGGGAAATGCAAATGCAAAATGTTAAAGGAAAATTGCAAAATGCCCCACGTTGGGCGCCACTGTAATGCTTCCTGGTTCTGTTAGCTGCTACCGTGCTTTTACCTGTTGTAAAATTTACTTTTGTTTACAATTGGTATACTCTTTTCTTGAACATGTGAACTTTCTCAAAAGGGGGGTTTATACTTTGTTGGGTACCTGGAAGTAGGTTGGGTTGCCTATCCTATTTTACTATTACAAATTTTAGCATATATAGATAAATAGTTTATTTACAACGAAAATTGAAATTATAATGTTGATTCTAATACTATAACATAAATAAAGAAATAAACATAACTGAAACTAAAGGGTTTTATAATTCAACGGAAATCTAATAACTACTACTGTAATTATTCTGGAAGGTTTTGCTTAAAACTTCTACCTGGCCTATCGTGGTTTCCAACCTTTCTAGTGTTGGATGTTTTAAATCTAAAACAGATGATCAAAACGTGGTGTACGAATAAATCGTTTTGTTTTGTTAATTACATGTGATAATAATTAAACTAGGGTGAAATGGGGTTGTGTTAACGGTGTAGGAAGGAGTTATACAATGGCTAAGTAAGTACTTTTAGTTTAATTATAAATTTACGTATGAATGCTGTATGAATTAGAATAGAAACAACAGGTGTTTTTCAGGTGTAGGATAAATTTCTATTTACTGGATAGTGGAAGTTTATATATATATATAGGGTTAAATAAGGATTGTTTTAGGAGTAAGTTTATTGAATATTTAAATATAAATAAAGGTAATTGGTCGAGTAGGTAGGATCGTATTATTAAAGGTAGGGACAGGTGGTGATTTATAAGGGAGGAAGATGATATAGGTGTTATAATAGGGGAGAAATAGGAAGAATGATTATGGTTAAGGAAGCCTTTTCGGGGACAAGCCGAAACCGTCAAAGGTAGAATTAGGGAATAACCTTTATCGTGACTATAGAGATTGTTTCGGGCAATATACCACCGTCACTTCTCTATCGTCTTTTCAATCTCTATGACCTATCCTTGTCGGCGTGTACCTTCAACAAGTTGATAGGGTTCGAAATCTTGTTGGGTTGGTTAACAAGTGAGGATAAATTGGTCAGTTAATTATGTACTAGCATTCGGGGTGTAAGAGCCTCCGTCTGCTATCACACTCTCAACTACTGTTGATATACCCAAATCGGGGCTAGAACCCTCAATAAGTTCGTATATCAAACTGGACAGGAGAAATGGTGGTTAATAAATACAAATGAGCAGGAAGTGTAAGGTTAGTTGACTGGACTAGTATGATTTCCGGAATGAGGGTAATGTAGGGAAGTAAATCAGGCAGGTTTTCAGGCAGGATAGAATTAGGGTATTAATCAGGACTGAATAATAAGAATTACAAGAGTATTAATAGTAACAAATAAATGATAACTAATAATAACTAACAAGTAAGAAGTAAGTTTTTGGATGGGAAGCTGGTGTTTATATAGGTATTTGTGGAGAGAGTGGGGAGAGTGGGAACAACTGATAACAGGTTTAAATCGTGCATATGCAGTTGTGGAAGAAAATAGGAAATAAGTTTTGATGGATTTATTTACAAGGATTGGTATTTTAGGAAGGATCTGCAGGATCATTACATAGGGATGCTATGCAAAACAATAAAACCTATAAATCATTTTTACGTTTACAAATTATTTTTGTGAAACAATTCATTTCGGTGTTACCTGATATGTTATTATAATGCCTTTTACGCATTTAGAAAAATGTGGTATGCTTGAAACATACATAGTATGTCAAAACAATGCTGACCGTGCTCTTGAACGATATAATGACCTGTTTCCAGAAAGAATAGCTCCAGATCGTAGATACTTTCTGAAATTATACGGAAAATGTAGATCAAATGAAAATGTTTTTGCCAAAGATATGTTAAAAGAAAGATTTGTGATCAATGAAGAAACGGAAATAAATGTGCTAGCTTATTTTGAAGTAAATCGCGAAAATTCCATGCGAGATTGCATGAGAGATTGTGGATTATGCTTCGGGACTATACAGAATATTTTGAAAAAACATAAATACGTGCCGTACAGATACAGGCCTACCCAGTCTTTTACCATGCGACCAAGAAAGAAGAATTATATTTTGCCAATGGTTTGTAAATACAAAAAACGCAAACCCTGATTTCGAAAGGCTAATTCTCTGGAGCGATGAATCTAATATCAGCAATAGAAGCATGTATAATAGAAAAAATCGTCATTACTGGAGTAATGAAAATCTAATGCGAAATGTTCCGTGTAACTCACAGAGACGCTTTAGTTTAAATGTATGGTGTGGTCTTTTTGGCTCTAAAATCGTCGGACCAGTGTTTTACGAAGTCACTTTAACAAGCGATCGCTACTTAAATTTTCTCCGAACCATTGTAGAAGAGCCTTTTGATGACCTTAATTTAGCTGATCATCAGAGAGTGTTTTTTCAGCAAGATGGCGCGCTCCACACAATACTCAAAACGTCAATAATTTGAAAAGTGGATTTTTTCATGATCGCAACATTGCTATAAGAGGACATTCTCCAGACATTACACAAATGGATTTTTTTTTCTGGGGTCGTTACAATAATATCGAAGATATCATACGTAGCATATTAGGGTATACATATACAGGGTGTCTCATTTAAGAAAACTACATTTTTTAAAATAACTCGGAAACGCGATGTTCAATTGTTTTCTATTACCACCATGTCAGTCAGCGGAAGGAATACTATTAGTTCTCTAATTTAACCGACCTCGTAGCTTCAATAATAAAAAGTTAGCAATAGTGCACACTTGAATTTGATCAGCGTGTATATTATAATTATAATAATGTAATAAAGTGGGGAATTAATAATGCAGTAATGAGTATTATATACAGGGTTTTCCACGGTAGGCGTTCATTAGAAGTTTATGTGGTTAGAAACAACATTCAACATTTGTAATGATCCATTTTATCTTTTTATCACTTTTCTTCTAGTTATGTTCAAATAATTGTTTTACGTTTCTCATTTGTTATTATGCTCTCAATTTTGTTATCTTCTTGTTTTATTTCATTGTTTTAATAAAATAGAATTTGTGTAGTTTGAATTAAGTTCATTTTATTTTTGAAAAACATTTCAGTTTCTGTCAAAAATCACATTAAAATAGAAAATATTAATTAACAAGAAAATTGTCGATAATAGGTATAGGTAATGTTATAGCCAAACGATGCATAACTAAATGCTGCATCTATTCATCCAATAATATATAGGGTGTCACATTTGAATTAACAAAGTTTTTCAACTTTGAAGATTGTTTAATAGTTCATCAAATTTTGAACACCATGTATGCAATAAATCAATTGTCAATGAGTATTTCAAAAGTATAGTTCTTATGGTTCTGTCTACCCCAGAAGCACTTTCCATCAGTCAAAAATAAGTAAGACAAGCAGTGTTGAAAATAGGGTTACATCTTTCAAAATTTTGAAAAAATCAAGATATCTAAGAAACAGTTGAAAAAGGTATAGGAAACCCTTATAAGACTTATCCTAAAATTTTGTCAGTAATCCAAAAATAAAATAATATACAGGGTGTTCCATTTAAAATAAGGAAGTTAGTGGCGACTTCCGGTATAACCGGAAGTACATGACCTTGAAAATATTTTAAAATGAAAGAGAATCTTAAATAACCCTTAAGTCCAAAAATTCAGATTTCTAAATTGTTTCTAACCACATAAACTTCTAACGAACGCCTACCGTGGAAAACCCTTATATATATATATATATATATATATATATATATATATATATATATATAAATTAGTATTAATATATTCACATTAACCAAGCTAGTGGGCTAGTGGTAACACGACCAACTTATCATCCGGTAGGTAATGAGTTCGATTCTCGTTAGCCATTTTTTCAAAAGATTTTACTCATACACATGTAGAGGGATGATCACTGCGTATACGAGCATCATGTGCGAATATTTGGGCAAATGCTGGAGTTGTATCTTCCTCCTCAGAACCACAACTGCGTTCCATTCCATGCTATCCTGACCGCACCTATCCTTAAACCTATTGTGGCTGTAGGAGCTTGGAAAGGTTAAGCAGCCCGTCTTCTTCCTTGAGGAGGGAATGAAACGCGTTGTTTTTTTCTTTCTTTGATTAATAATTAAAGATGTGCCCAACGGTACCTATAATTCATAATATGCAATATTCATTCTGGTATGGACACATCATGTTTGAATCAAAACCGTTATTACTCGAAGCGATTAGATATGCCGAAGATTTTGGATAGGTATCATCATATACAAGAAGAAATAATAAAACTTACAAGCATGAGTAAATTACGCATTGTAACAATCAGCACACAAAAATTTAGACAAACATCACATTAAATAACAAAGTATCACAATAAGTTAACAATAGTAAACTTTGATAAACAAAAAAACAAAATATCACAAACTAATAGATTTACTTTACACTACAGTTAAACATGCGTTCACTAACAACCTTTTTGTATGTACTTTGACTGAGCGTAAAAACAGCCACAGCATTGATGTATTTGTTGTGGATTGCTAATAACGAATTTATTAGGGACATTTTGAAATGCGTCGTTCTTGGTATTTTGAGGAAGAATGTAGCATGAAAATGAGTTCCAACCGCAGGTACCTTAAATGTATATATATATATATATATATATATATATATATATATATATATATATATATATATATATATATATATATATATATTTTTTTGTACTTATTTTTATAAATATTTTATTTTAAGTTTATTAACTATAATTATTCTTCATAATTCATTAGTAATTTATGCTATACTTTTATTTTATTTAGCCATTTTCAAAGGACTTCACATTCTCAGTAATGTAATATTTAATACTTTTATGTTTATCTGTAGCCCGAAGCAGCAAACTTAATGGGTTTCTATTGTTCACCAACCAGATGTCCTTTTCGGTTTGTAAAATGTCAAACTTTTTCATACAGTGTGTTTGTTGTATGTCATAAATGTTTTTGCTCACAAAGAATTTTAAACCTTTAGGTAAAGTAAATTCAGAGCTATGTGGCGGTTATAGGATTATCTTGTCAGGTACTAAACCCTCCCTCAAGTACTCTCCGTCTTATACTATGGCACGTGATAAACAGAGATGGTTACACACAATGCCCAAGGCAACACCTGCTATTGTATACGTATGTGCAGTAGTTCTCAACACAATTCCACCAGAGTTTTGTATTTTATATTCGATTACATAATATTACGTCTTTGATAGAAAGTTAATTATTTAAGAATTACTTTCAACAAATTAACAAAACTAAAGTAATGTAATTTAATATGCGTAATTGTTTCCATTTCATGCTATTTACATACATTTTAATTACAACTTTCTACTTTTCATCTTATAAATGATTTCAAATCAAAATTTAATTTATATTTAACTTGTAATAAGTACAAGTTTTTATAAAACATTACTCATAATTCTAAATTAAAATAATACCTAAAGGTAAACTAAATAGTGAGTTTAAAATTGTTTTTACATATTATTCGTTATTATATATCACTCACTTGCACAATCCTCTTCATCAGAGTCACTGAAATTGTCTAAAATGTCTTCGTCTTCACTATCTTCACCGTTGACAGTAAAAATAAGGGTCGCACTTCATCAAATATTTTTCGCGGGTAAAAGTATCTTTTATTAAAGTTTCAGTATGCTGGATGCTTTTTTCCATGTTTCGGCGGTTATTTTGTTTAGTGCGTCATCCCATGTACTTAAAACTAACCAATCATAACTCGCGTCTCTCTCTTTAGTAATTATCAAGTGTATTTAGTGCCTCCCATTTTCACCCTTCTTGATTTCAAAATATATTTTCAAACAGTAGTACAAATACATACCTCTTTTATTACTATCGCTTCGCTCTATCAGTCAATCTTAAATTTATCATAATATATTCTATAATAATGCAAATGTGATTTTATGGCATATTGGCTTAATTATACTAGTTACTACAGTTATTCGGTCAGATAATAATATATTATAAGTAAAGCAAGTGTAATATTTGTATGTACAAGGTATAGAGTAGTTAATATAATTATTAAAATTATCTAACTCTCTTCTTATTGCAAGTATACCTGACTAATACGAAATAAAACGAAGTTAATTCTTCAGGATAATTGCTCACCAACACAGCTGAAATAATGTTAATCTTACCTAATTTGTTTTATTCACTGAAGTGAACCAGGTATTAGAAATTGTCTTTTATTAACTTTAAATTCAACCTTAGAATTTTAATTTCAAAAGCGAAGGAATCCTATACACATTGAATAAGTAACACACCACATCACAACAAGGGTTCTTTGTTTGATGGTGAATGTTCCCATACACATAATCAAAATAAACTTAAACAAACATATCCTCTTTCCAATATAAAAGTGTAAAAAATGAAACAGAATCTGTAGACTCAATAGGAAATTGCACAATTTAAATGCAACACCCGGTTATCACCCTTATAAAAGTTCATTTTCCTTTCTTTTATTTTTATAACGGAGGGTGGGTCACAATCGAAGTAACTTGATTTTAATATACACATTTATATTTAAATTGCGGTTTTTAACTACTTCAATTGTTTCTAAAGCACGTGTAAACAGTGAACAGAAATCACGAAGTGAGCATAATAGGCTGTGATAAAAATTTCAAACGCGCCAATTTGGCAGATTACTTTTGCACATAATTTTAATAAAG
Organism: Vesta saturnalis; assembly: GCA_036346205.1. Lineage (NCBI taxonomy): Eukaryota > Metazoa > Arthropoda > Insecta > Coleoptera > Lampyridae > Vesta > Vesta saturnalis. The sequence goes on from JARFJB010001043.1 coordinate 2,897,967, forward strand.
ATTAAAATATTTATAGAACAAATTATTGTATTTATTATCATAGATTAATGATCTAACGACAATTCAAATGATAACTCATTGGTCAACGCATGAGTACCTAGGTTGTTGTCATCTACCATACGAAACCCACTAGTAATCATTCCAAAATTAGTATAAATTATATTCTTTATTTAACCATAAATGCTTTCCAAAATACCACTTGCACTTGCCTATGACGTGATGCCGGAGTATTAACTTAAACAAGTAGGAAACGAAGCGTTGTCCAGGATGACTTCAGCTTATTTATTACTCGGCGACAATTATGAACAGAGTCTAGGGTATTTAATATATTTCGATTTATGTTTTAAAATACGGTCCATTAAGAGAGAGAGGGAGAGCAGCATTTTGATATCCTTCAGCTACAAATTACGGACATATGTAGGAATGAAGGTGGGTACGGTCAGTATAAAATTGCAAGGGACTTAATTAACTAAAGGATATGTGTAGCTGATAAACACTTTTAAGCTATATTATAAAGCTTATTTTCTTATTAGTTTAAAAATGATGAACGCATTTTAGAACGCAAAATTGTAATAATATATCGATTTCTAAGATGTCCAGCATCGTTATTACGGTTCGCTGAGTGTTTCCTTAATATCTTCATTGAATACGGCTCTCAACATTTTAAATTGATAACGTTAGCGTAACTGAAGTCATTTCATGTAGGATCTCTTTTTGAGACGAACTGTTTTTTCTTGGTATGTGGGGCATCCTAACAACTAAATGTTTAATCAGTTGAGATAATTGATTGCATTCATTAACAATCATAGATTTTTCATTAATTATTAATAGAGGTATGTTATAAATTGGAAAGCGTAAGTATTTGAATGCAGTATTTAATAAAATGATAACTAACTCTTAAAGCTACTTTGATCACAATATTTTAATTTAAATGCTTTGATAAAAATATTTATTGAAAAGAATTTAAAGGAAATATTTAGCGAGAATAATTCAAGTAAGCTGTTTTAGCTGAAATCGTATAATTACCCTACATAGATTATAATACCTAATTACATTATTGTAATTTCTTAACACTACGTACTTAAGATGTTAAATACTCATCTTTGAGGAAGTGTTGTCGAGGAAAACCGATGATTAGAAAACAGCCAGTTACGAATTTACACTTACACGTCTTTTATTTAGAATTCGCACCACTACGTTTTTATAACTATTTCACCTCTTGTCAAAATTTAATGGTATCTTATTACGAGTGCAAACATACGCGAGTGATTCATATTCATGGGCGATTTCGTGAAAATTAATCTAAGCAAATTAACCATTCACTTTTAAATACACGCAATACATAAAAGTTTGGTTACTTTAAAATGTGACAATTGTTTTATTTACGTTTTGGTTAATCTCGCACTCAAACCTGGATAATTTAAATTGCTTAACCTGTATGTATCTAAATAAGTGACACATTTGGTGTTTTTTGCTGTAATCTATTTTTTTGTGTACTTTTGTATACAATATTTGTATAACTAATAACTTGTTGCGCCTACTCAAAGGGATAAATGTATTTGGGTAGAAACTCTGTTAATGCTTCGTTTGGTATTCATTTCCGTTGCAGTAATCTGTGTGATTGGGATCCTTTTACGTACATGTAATATCTGTATAACTAATAACTTGTTGCGCCTACCCAAAGGCATACATGTATTTGTGAACTCTGTCAGTGCTTAGTTTGGTATTCATTTCCGTTGCAGTAATCTGTGTGTTCGGGATACTTTTAAGTACATGTATTTACATCGCGCATAGAATTCTTCCGATGATTTATTTGTTCCCAGTATTTCTTTATTATTTTCGCTTTGAATTTACTTAAAATAAAAATACATTTGTTTTATCAGCATTAGCGCATTCTTTTTAATGAAGACGCATCTCGTTTATCGTTAGAAAATATAATAAAAACACACCATCGTAAACTAAATGATCCAAGTTTGCAGTGTACCTAACTATTTAGTTGTGCTTACAAAATTAAGTGTTAGGTACGGGAAATAAATAAACCAGTAAAATTGACTATACTTCTAGTCGTTATTATTTGGGGTAATGCCGATAAACAATTAATTTTTCTATCGATCAATTTGTAATAATAGTCAGCTGACTGAATTGACATAAAATACGGTGGTTCGAACTTAAAATTGTCCGTTTATGGAAAATTCCCTAGGACTTCATAAAGCGGCAAATTGACTGTTGGTAAGCTGGCAGGGAAGTGTAGCGTTAGTTAGGTTATTACTTTGAGAGAAAATATTTCGAATCCTTATGCATAAATTGCATCTGTCGAGAGTAGTAAATCGAAGCTTCATTTTAAAATTTGTATTAACTGGGTAATAAGTACAGACCCTTTCGGGTTGAATTTTAATAGCCAATCATAACCCTATTTCCGTATAATACTCACATTCGCACCGCGAAGTTTTTAATTTTTTTAGATAACACATTAATTACAACACATACAAAACAGATTAAAATCCCTACTACCTATATTCTAGCCTATCATAGCAGCTAATGGAGAGTGATTATCCTTGATGCCCGAGATGAAATTTGCAGTAAACAATGACACCTCTGACGATAATCAAACTCCCACCACCCTAATATATCTAAAATTATTCTTACAAATATATATGCTGTAGTCTCTTATCGGGTGTAATAGCCTATCCAAAGGAATTGATTTGCTTTAATTAATCCCGAGTATGTCTTTACTCTCGCGCTACTAATAACCGGCCTTTAACGGGGTTAACGCCTGCCATCGTGCAATTCTACCGTAAATGTCTGCATCACTCGCTCCCGTTCACGCGTGAAGAAATTTCGCAATTTTATTTACTTAATTCCCTGTTAAATATTTGTCACAGAATATTTAAATTATACGTTATCACTAAATTCTTAATTGTCAATAAACGGTAAATTAAGTGCTGTTAATAAACGCACATATACTTAACTCAGTATTATTAATGTTCAATACTGTCAACTTCAATTTACAAACCTTACACACCTTTATTTAGTTACATAGTCACCCAGTGTATTTTTGATCGCGGGGGTTTAATACACAATACTTTCTATTAATACTATGATTGCTGTTCATTACAAACCTGTTCTCCATCTTAAATTTTAGAAAAGCTTAATAACAATTTCCATTTCACATTAATCATTTCTTTTGTAAATGTTTAAACACTTCATCCCCAAATAGTTTTGCAGTAAACTAATCAATATTTACAAATAAAAATCATTACAAAATACACGCGCGCGACCGCGGCCCACTCTGAGCCCCAATGTCAGTGTTCTACCCTACAAAGAGTCATCATATTTATCCCGCTCAAACTAAAACAAGCTACCCCAGAAAAATTGCTAACGCGCATCTTTGCTGCGCCCGAAAGCGGGAAACGGCACCAACACAAAACTTAGGACCAATCTATCAGCCATCTTAAAATTTTTGTGTCTTAATAAATCTCCGAAACATCAAAATTTCGCATCCATACTCACTCCACATAACATCCAGGTCTAGATTCAACGTTTTATGAAAATCCCATATATGCGCGAACTTTCCTTCCGCAAAATCCCGTAAATTTCAACATCATTTGTCTTTGAACATACATAAAATTTTCTATTGCGCAATATTGTCATTTATACAAGAAAAAATACACATACATATTGGTTATCTACACTTTAATGCAATATTAACATATAAATTCACACGCTATGCATTTACAATCATTTAAACTCACATTCCTTAAAATACAGTAGCCAAACACAGTCTCAACAGGGTTGTTACTAAAACATTATTTCTCATTCAAATTTAATACTTCCAACTCATCAATATTCATTAAAACTTACATTAAGTACACACAAAAAAAACATGACCCACGTGCATCGCATGAGTACATATACCCAGTACGTCAAAATAATTTCACAGCTGTCACATTTATGTTATATTGACGTATTTTTTACTACACCTCATAACTGATGCTAAGGTGTTGCAATTTATTTAAAAACAAAATACACTCGTTTGTCAATACAAGTGAAGTCTCTCTATCGAAAGTACTCCTTGCTTACCGCACGACTAATGAGCTAGTTTTAAAACCCAGGCTTTGTTTTACCTATTTAAAAGGTAGCAGTAAACGTAATTTAAAAACTTTTAGATTTACCCTTATCTTTAGAAGCGCTTTCGAAAAACGAGGGTGATTAAAAGCCATTTACTTAATTGTTACTTTACTCCAGAATACCTTAGACGTCTATTAGAACACTGAAATCTGTCTAGTCTAACAAGTTTTTTGTTGCCGGATAGATGCACATAAGGTATCATGCTAGCTTATTGAAATAAGCGAATTGCTGACTAGTTTACATCGAGAAGATGCCAGGTGAAGTAAGCTGATAAAAAGCTAAAATAATTCGACCTCTTTGCATTTACTTTAGCTCACAAACGGTATAAAAGTAAAAAGACGCCATTGTAATTTAAAATATTTGTTAGGAATAAGGCTTGAGCTATAATCTCCATCCGTACGACGAGTACGAAAATAAAACTAGCTGTATAATCTCAACTTCAATAGTGATCAAGAAAAATTTATAACAGAGCTTATGGAAACGCACTTCTTGGTGGTACTACGATCCAAAATGAACAACCAATCCCACATTAATCAATTTAAATTTGTGAATGTACTATAGCAAATACGACAGTTTAATCCTATGTATTAAATAAACATACCTTCAACTTATATGAAATGTTAAATCACTTAAACTACAGTGAACGTAACAAATTGCAGGTGAATTAAGAACAGATATTAAGAAAATACCAAATTGTTAAATCCCCAGAATGAATTAGCCGAAAATAAATATACAGGGTTGCTCATCAACGCGTCAAAGTGCGATATGTCAGTAAAGCTGAGTTTTAGAACAGAGTGTTTCCTAATAAAGTTCATTGGTGTTTAAGAGGTGAGTATTTTAAAATTATTTTCCAATATACGGGGTGCGTCATAAAGCTGTGTCAGTAGCAAATTATGTTTTTTTTGCCATATTATAATATGTTTTATCTTAAAAATTTAGCGTTTTCGAATTATTTGGAAGTCCCCAGAATTGGCATTCTAGGGCTCTAAGAAAACCTAAGAAACTACGTTTTGACGTATTTTAATTTTAAAATGTGCTCTACAACCCCCGAAATATTCAGCCAAAGTTGCATTTTCCTTTTCGGATTTATTGTGAAATTTTAAGGTTAGTTTACGAAAGGTGTCCTATCTTTAAATTTATCGTTTTCGAATTATTTGGCAAAATAAAAGAATTATTTAGTTTTGATTTGATCAAGTCAACCATGTTGACATAGAAACAAAAAAAGTCTTTGTTTATTCCTATTAATGTCTGCGATTTTTTCCGAAAATATAAATGTCATAGTTGTTTGTAAGAGATACGTAGTATTACATGGTACGTTCCTTATTTCCTATACTTTTTTTAATCCAACGACATATTTTTTAAATATCTCATATTTCATTCTTATCTCACATTAATGTTTGTATGTAACTAAATACAATGAATTTCGAAAAACGGAACTGGTTGACATAATCTTCGTTATGGGATCTGCTGATCAAAATTGTTTGCTAACTCAAAGGGCGCATACGCGAACATATTCCGATAGAAGACAACCCTCGGTTAGAAGTTTAGAAAAACTTACAGAAAGGTTTACTAGAACAGTCAATGTGGATTATTAAAAATGTGAAAGGACTAAGGGGACAAGCGACGAAGACCAAATGAATGTTTTGTTGTCTGTAATTTCGAAGCCTTCTACCAGTTCGGCAACAATATCCACGGAAACCGATATATCGCGATTTACCGTTCGTAAAATTTTAAAGGGGAACAAGTATCATGACTAGAGTATATCCTTCCGTCTAGAACTGTTGGGTCCTGATTTGGAGAATAGGAGAACGTTTTCCCAATAGAGGTTGGACTTACTTACTTACTTAACCTTCACGCCATTCCCTTGCGGGGTACGCAAAACAATCCCTGCCTCTTATTTATTTTTCATTCACAATCTTTCTCCATGCTTTCCTCCCTAGGTTCCGCAAGGTTCATACATTGTCTCTGACATGTCCTATTATTTTAAAGACTCCTTATCTTTCTTTCCTTTATTATACATTTTACTACATTCAGCCAAGTTTTACGCGGCCTACCAGACCCGGCCTTTACTCTAACCTCCCCCACATATATTTGCTTCGTTAATCTTGCGTTGTTCATTATCTCAATGTGACCAAACCAACGTAAAGCACTACTTCTATGTACTATATCTATCCATCATTGTCTTTTCCTCGCCACACTCCGTCATTATCCATTCATTCTTTATCTTGTTCCTTCTCGTGTTATCAATTTCGCTTCTCAGGAATCTCATACCCACGGCATTTATTTTTTTCTCATGCTTTTTTTGACATACCCATACCTCACTTCCATACCGTACTGATGGGACAAACACGCCATTGTAGATTGCTCGTTTCGCAGCTAGGCTCATGCTTTCGTTTCTCATTATCGCCTACATACTTCCAATCACTTTCCTTCCAGCATTGACCATTCGTCCAATCTCGCCCTCCATTGCGCCATCAGCAGTAACATTCTACCCAGATATAGCAGCTCGTCCACTTGCTCCACAATTTCATCTTGCAGGGTAAATACTCTACTCTCCTTTTCACCTTCCCGATTGAACACAACAATCTTCGTTTTGTTCACGTTTACCTTTAGGTCCATGCTCTCACAGACTGTATCAAACTTCCTCAGAGCGGTTTGTAGCTCATCTTGTCGCACTCATTGCTCAATATTAAAGTATTCACTCACACCCCTCTCACCCTAACGTTTTGTATTTTTGACCCATTTCCAGAAGAGTTTTTGTTTCCTCAAAATCATTCTGCATTTTCTCCTTCCACAGCCATCACTTCCTCTTTACTTATTCTTATTGCCTCCTTCGCTTCCTTGTTTCTTAATCTGTACACCTCATACAATCGCTTTTTCTCAATCTCATTTTTGCAGCAATCATTGCCATGTACGCATCTTTTTGTTTTTTATTTGTTCGTTCCACACTCAACTCTTTACTCACAGCATCTGAATATTTCATTCTCGCACCATTATCCACTAGTTTGTCTACCCTAATTCTGGACTTTTAGATTCACCTCTTTGACATGTATACATATGCACAGTTTTATGTTTAAACCACGTATTGGATATAAACAGGCTCATCTTCACACAGATGTTCACCAGGCGTTCACCATTCTCATTGACTCTTTGGTCCCCGAACTTTCCTAGAACGCGTTCAGTATGCTCTCTCTGTACACCTACCCATCCTTTCATATCCCCCACTGTCATCACTCTTTCGTTTGGCTTACATACGTTCAATACGTTCTCTACTTCATTCCAGAAGTTCTCACGCTCCTGGTATCTTTCCCCATTCACCGGTGCATACCATGCAATAAGAGAAATTCTTCGAAACTCCACTTTCATTCTAACTCATATTACCTGGGGAGATACCAATTCGTACTGTTTAACACATCTTTTCGCTCTTTCACTTACGATCACCCCACCTTCTTTTGCGCCATGCACTTCAGTCTCAAATCCTCACCTGATGGGGAAATGGAAAGAATAACAACTAAGTCATAATCTTCACTATTATGCAACGGGAAAACCCAAAACTAGTAAGATTAGTTAATGCGCAGCGACAGTAGACTGTAAATGTTTGCAATGGCATTATGGGTGATGTTATAGTTAGGCCTCATTTCCTTAAAGGACATTTGAATGGTGCTGAATGTTTGTACTTTTGCAAAATGATTTGCACCAACTTTTGCAAAACATTCCTGTTGTTTTAAGGCAAAATGTGTGGCTACAGCATGATGGTGTTCCTGCGCAATTTGCGTTAAATATCAGAGACTACGTAAATCGAGAATTTGAATGGTAGATGGATAGGCCGTGACGGTTCCGTGTCTTGGCCACCTAGACCTACAGACTTAGCAAAATTAGATTTTTTTCTATGGCGTCACATAAAAAACGTTGTATATCAAACTGCTTCGACTGCGGAAGATATGAGACAACACGTAATTTATGCGTTTAGAAATATCGTAAACATTGAGGTGTTACGAGAAGTAAATAGGTCTTTTCTGACAAGACTGCAATTGTGTTATGATCCAAATGGGGAATAGTTTGAGAATCTGTTATGAATACCTCATTTGTCTAAAAATAATTTTCTGCAATTTAATGCAACAGTACATTTTAAAGATAGGACACCTTATATAGTCTGACCTTAAAGTTTGACGATAAATCCGAAAACGGTATAAAAATTAGGGTGTTCCATTTGAAATAAGCAAGTTATGGAGGTTTGAAATCGTGCAAATTCGGATAAATATTTCGGGGGTTGTAAAGGACTTTTTTTTTAAATTAAAAAACGTCAAAACGTAGCTTATTAGGTTTTCTTAGAGCCCCAAAATACCGATTCCGAAATTCGCAGAGGTCAAGGTACAGCACCGATTTTTGTGGAACACTACAGCTTCCAAAATTTCCATATTTTTCAAAATAATTCGAAAACAGTTTTTAAGATAAAACATCTTACATAAATTAACATTTAAAATCTGACGATAAATCCGAATATGGCAAAAAAATTGGGGGGTTCTATTTAAAAACATAATTTGTTACTACCATTCTTTTATGACGCATCCCGTATATTGGAAAATAATTTTAAAATGCGCACCTCTTAAACACCAAGAACTTTGAAAGGAAACATTTCCTTCTAAAACTCATATTTATACACGTTGTCATCGTTAACGGTCATATTAGTTTTTTTTTTCTTTCATTTTTCCAGTAAGTTCATTAAGTTCCACTTACATTATTATTATTCTTAATCATTCCCAATTTTACCGCCTAGTAAGTTTGGTTAATTTACATTCTTAAATTAAAGCTCAAGATGCATGTATTTTCGAAACATGTAGCAATTTAATAAGCTTTCATTCTAGTGTACAGTGAATGTTTTGAGATATTGTTATTGAGTTTACATTACCCAATTTTGAGTTATCGTAGACTTGCAAAATAAATTCATAACAAACCGGAGGCTAACAATATAAAATTACAGATAGATGTTAACAGAATAAAGAAAAAATAAATGAAAAGGTAAACACGGAAGGAACATACAAAAAAGTGCATGTAAAAAACTTACATAAAGAAATATAAGCAGTAACTTAAAAAAAGATAACAATGTATGCACAAACAGTAAACATATAAACATTGAAAATATGCATGTATGCTCTAGGCTTGTGGAGTAAAATACATAAAAAGCTAAAAATAGAGCATTTCTGTATTATATAACGCTGATCCTATTATATAAGATAAAACAAAAAACAGGAAAATCAATTTCGTGAACATAATAATAGAATGTGGCTTTTAGTTACATATTACAAACTAATATTTTTTGTTGTTTAACAATTAGAGTCATTGAAAACAATGTTTGGAACAACACAATGTATAACAATTAAAATTGTGTAAAAAAACATACAAAATTATTATTTGTATGTTCTATTTTGCGTTATTTTGTCACTTCTCAATATGTAATATAATTCTAGGTCACATAAGCAGATTACAGTAATTCTTCGTGTGAAAACGTAATTACAAAACATAATTTGTACAGAAAAGTCGAAATGACAGAAAAAATAATTAGAAAAGTTCTTCAGGTCGAAATTAATGAAAACTGTCACCTAAAATATATCCGATCAACTAGATATCGAATTTCGCTCCAATTGTTAGAGATAAATATAAAACTGAGCAATAACTTTTTTAGTGACATTTCAAAATTTCAACGTATTTATGGTATTCCCACACAAAGGTAAGTAATAATAAAATTTAAATGAACGCAGGCACAAGAACCGAAACCACTTCCTTCGATTAAATTCTCAAGTGGTTAAAGTTAGTCCTAAACAAATAGAAATAGGGATGAAATCCTTACCAAAAGTTGAGTAAATATACATCAGAACTGTAGTTGAGTATGCCGTCTCAGAATATTTTAGATATGACATCTACATGTGTAAGTGCTACATTAATCCTTTAATAATACATAGAGAACAGACCTTATTAAATTTTATAGTGAAATGGTGAACACAACGACGCATTTAGTGCTTCACATGGGCTATGTATGTTATGTACGACAATGCGTTTTGTTTTTCAATGGTTTAGAGGATTTACCCCATTATTATAAAATGTATCTGTTGCAGACAGTTACATGCATGATGCCTTTGATATAGTACTAAATCGTGCTATACGAATAATGATCATAATTTTAGCAATCCTCGGTGTTTACACACATTACAATGACGTTAACATATAAACTACCGTATTACGTGGTACATTTAACTGAAATGCCGGAAGTGAGATGTGAAATTCAATTCCTCTTGATTAGTAATAAAGATAGTCAATCGTACTGGTAAACACATTACTAAATAATCTAAACCGCTAAAGCGAAACATTTAAATAAAATATAATTTAAAAATGTTTTCACCAGGTAGGTGTTACAGTATATTAAATTGGCTTCATGTCACACATTTTTATCGCACGAACCGCATCGCAGTGAGTTTATTCTAAAGGACGAACGCGACAAAGTCTAATGCATATTTTAATTCATAATACAAAAAAAAAATTGCAATGAAAATTGTAATTGTAATTATGAAAATGTAAAATTTCACCATTATCACACATAATAAAATACTGTGTGTGTTTGTGTTTGTGTTTGTGTGTTTGTCTGTTTGCGTTTGTGTGTTTGTGTGTTTGTGTTTGTGTGTTTGTGTGTTTATGTGTTTGTGTGTTTGTGTTTTTGTGGGTTTGTGTGCTTGCGTGTTTGCGTGTTTGTGTTTGCGTGTTTGCGTGTTTGCGTGTTTGCGTGTTTGTGTGTTTGTGTGTTTGTGTGTTTGTGTTTGTGCGTTTGTGTGTTTGTGTTTGTGTGTTTGTGTGTTTGTGTTTGTGTGTTTGTGTGTTTGTGTGTTTGTGTTTGTGTGTTTGTGTGTTTGTGTGTTTGTGTGTTTGTGTGTTTGTGTGTTTGTGTGTTTATGTGTTTGGTTTTTTTAATGGTGTATTTTAAATTATACAATCTAAACGTTTCGATAACACTTACATTTATCTTCCTCAGTAGTAATATCCATTAAAATTGTTAAAGATGTTGAAAACAATTTTGTCAAAGTTGAAAAATGAAAACATAAACATCAGCCTGCTATTAATACAGTTTGAAAAATGTATAAAGCCAAATATAGAATTAAATTTTAATAAAGAATAACTAGGTCATTAGTAATTAAATATAGTTAAACTGTCTTAAAGATGACAAATCAGAACACTCTCTAAATGTCAGACTACACTATGCGTTTTTGCCGGTCCCGTTTAGCGGGAGCGTTTTTACCGGATGAATCGTCATCCGTGCACATCATCCCGCGAAACGGGTCATTCTATACTAAACAGTATAGGAGAACAGTCGCTACGTTGCCAACATTAAAAGTTATTTATGCCCTTGAAGCCGAGGGCTTGTTAAAAACACCGGTGGAACGGACATATTGGGTCCATCCATTTCACGCACAGCGCTCATCAGACGAAAAATTTAATAAGTTTTTCGTAAACATAAGGAAATACGAAACAAAATTTTTTGAATATTACCGGATGTCGATTACATCATTTGATGCCTTGTTAAACTTCATACGTGCAGACATTAGTAAGCAAGACACTCCATTCAGAAATCACATAAGTGCAGCGGAACGATTGACAATAACATTAAGGTATGTTGAAAACTACTTTTTATTATTCATATGCTTATACATTATCAATACACGAGTTACAATTCACCAATTGGGCGAGTCGGTTGAGTATTCGGATTCATTTGCAGACGAAGTTGATGCGCTTTGTTGTTGAGATGTGGAAGGATGACGTGAGGGTGTCGGTATAGGGGTATGTGAAGCTGATGGATATTGATACTGTGAAGGGTACGAATACTGCGAAGAAGTCGGTGAAGGATTACGGAAATCTTGATATTGGGGAGTGTATTCATAAGGCGAAGGGAATGGTATGGCACGATGGAACTGATAATTTTGGTGGGAACTGATGTCGCGTAGAGGTGGCGGAGGTTGTGGGGTTTGTTCTACTCTTCTTTTAATTCCTGTAAAAAACTGTAAAGCGTGTAGGCGAAAATCTATTTTTTGTTCTGCATTTAATGCCTTGTAATCTGGCAGAAGGGAGAATAAAAACGCTTTATCTGCACCTTTCTCCTCACGTTTCGCACTGTGTAACTTCTCCAGCAGTTTGCTTTGGAAAGATGTAATGCCAGATTTCTTGCAAGTCCGTTTCGCTGTAACATTCTCATTACGATGTCCGGATCCCACAGGTTCCTCTTCTACAATGGTAGTGTCATCATCAGATTGTATTAGTTGTTCTCCCTCATATTCTGCTACGTTCCCTGAAGTGCTGAAATGAAACGTCGGTCACATTCATTTTGATATAGCTCCTGTAGTGCTTTCCAAAACAGACAAAAAAAATAAACTGGGCATTGAAGTAGGTTGCAGAATACATACCTCCTTTTTTCCACAGACGTTAGCAGGAACGTGAGATTATCCGCATATATGTATTTCCTTCTCTGTGGAGCAGCATCGCCACTTTTTCCCTGATGTAGAGTCTTGAGAAAGCTATCTCTAATGTGGCGCCATTTGTTTTTCATATCTTTTACTGTAAAGAAACAGTCCTTAGTCATAATAACGTTGGGAAAGGGTGGGGGGAGTTTGACATTATTAACAGAAGTACTTGACAGAGCATTCCACGGCAATTCAACAGGGATTGTCGCATTGGCCTGTGGTGCGCCATACTTGTGGGTAATTACAATTTTGAATGTTACACTATGTATAGAGTTTGAAGTAGTATTCATTTCTTTTAAGGTATCTGGCAACTGGAACAACCTTCACTGCTTTGCAGTATGAATTTTACATCGCGAAATCCACGATCGCCGCAATAGTAAGGGAAACTTGTCAAGCTATTTGGTCCTGCCTAAAGAAATTGGAAATGCCTGAACCAACAGAAGAAAGGTGGCTGGAAATAGCTGCAACCTTTTATGAGAAAACCAACTTCCCGAATTGTATTGGTGCCGTAGGTGGCAAGCACATTAAGTGTACAAAACCGAAGAACTCCGGATCGAACTTTTTCAATTACAAGAAGTTCTTCTCTGTTGTTCTTATGGCCATTGCAGATGCAAGCCTTTGCTTCATAGCTATTGACGTAGGCGCATATGGAAAAGAAGGAGATTCTGCTGTGTTTCGAGATAGTGTATTAGGCAGAAAGTTATATAGCAGCACATTAAATTTACCACCACCTAGATCTTTACCAAATACAAATGCAGATCCGCAGCCTTTTGTCATGGTAGGGGATGAAGCCTTTAAGCTTCATACGAATCTTTTGCGACCATACCCTCAACGCGGACTCACTCCGCAACGTAGGGTTTATAATTACCGACTATCGAGATGCACACGCTCTGTAGAATGCACGTTCGGGGTTCTCGCAAACAAATGGAGAATTTTTCACACCAGTTCTTGTACAACCCGATTTTGTTGACGATATTGTGAAGGCTTGTTGTATATTACACAATTTCGTACGCAGAAGAGATGGCGTAAATTATGAAGATACTGAAACATATCCATTTGTGGACGTGGATAACTGTGGCTCGAATAGGCAAGGCCAAGGAACGACAGTTAGAGAAATCTTTTCTAACTATTTCATGGGAATCGGAGCTGTTCCATTCCAAAACAATCATATGTATTAATTAAGTATCATTCATAACATTAATAAGTTTCACAATTCATGCAAAATAATATGTACTTCACTATAGCAATAACACTTATAATTAAACCATGCATCATTACACGTCGCTTTTTTATAATTTTTGGAAAAATATAATAAGTAGATGTCCTCACCTTTTTCCTGCTTCTCTACAGCACTTATTTCCATCCACGTTTCAAACATATTTTCGCCTATCGAAGTCCAACATTTATCTCGTACATTCTTATCACTATAATCTCTCAACTTTTTGTCCCACAAAGCAGGATTGTCTTGCACGTTTTCAATAAACTTGTCGAACATGTCGTTTTTTTACAAAACGCGCGGTACGACAGGACAGTGTGAACAGTCGTATTTAAATTAATGCGTTCTTGTCGCCGTCCGGCCATCCCGTCGTCCGGTTCGACCGCAGCATGATGCGGTCGCCTCCCGCAGATGCGGCGCCACCGGATAGATGCAAACGATCACGCTTAAAACCATGTGTTTTGCTCGTCCCGCCAAAACGCTCCCGCTAAACGGGACCCGCAAAAACGCATAGTGTAGTCAGACACTAAGGGTCGAAGGCTAACAATGAAAAATGTCAGCCAAAAAACACATTAACAAAATTTAATCAAGTTATTATGTAAGTGTAAAGTTGTGAAAAACTTCAATTTGAAAATGATAGAAGCAACTCACAAACATAAACAATAAAATAATCCAGTAAAATCTAACAATAATTGCAAGTGTTATTAACAATGAAAGGCATAATGCAGAACGTTTTTTGTAATTTTAATCTTAATTTCAACTACTTATGTTAAATTATAGTGTTGTGGAAATTTGACATATAATTGGTAAAGCATTCGCTTCAAGGTCTAGGAAAACCACAACAAAAAACCTACATACACCAAAAGTCAAAATTAAAATCAACAAAAAGACGTATCATTATCATTTAAATGGAGATTTTCTTCTTGTCTATTAAAATTATTAGGGTGTTTATATATCTCAATAGCTTCACGTTGTAAACAAACATAATAACGAGTTTGTCTTGACAATATTTCCATATTGTCAAAATGAATGTCATGATTTAGATTATTTAAGGCATGGTCAGCCACCGCAGGCTCCTCTGGTTGACCTAATCTACAAAATCTCACCTGTTCTTTACGTCTTGTATCAAAACTACGTTTTGTGGTTCCAATATATACTTTTCCACATGAACAAGATAACTTATATACCCCGGAAGATGATAATGGGTTTGAAACATCTTTAGGTGATGTTAAATGTTCTTTAATTTTTTTTTGTAGGTTTAAAAATAGTCCAAATGCTATGTTTAATTAGGATTTTTTTAATTCTATCTGTTACAGTAGCTATAAAAGAAAGAAAAGCAGTACCAACATTAAGAACTGGTTTTTCTTTAAAGTTATGTCTAGAAGGTGTAATAACATTATTAATATCTGTAGGTTATTATCATTATCTTATAGGGATTTTGTTAAATATTTTTATCCATCCTTTAGTGAATTATTATATTTAGATATTAATATGTCAAGAACTGGTAAACTTCCATTAGTTCCTTTATATATATATATATATATATATATATATATATATATATATAGTTGGTTTCATACGTTTTTCAAACTGTTATATTAACAGCAGGCTGATGTTTATGTTTTAATTTTTCAACTTTGGCAAAATTAACACTTAAATGAAACAAATAGATTCTAATTTCCACAAAATCATTTAATAAATAACAATTGTTTCGATACACAGTGTCTTCTACAAATTCGATCTTAAACTAACTTACAACGCTACAAAGTACTTAACCTATACTAATTGTGGTGGGAGGCTGACAACTATTTATGTGATGAAAAGGGAAAGTCAAACAGTGGCGAATAGTATAAATCAATTTGATCGTTTAATAACAAACCTATATTTTTGTTTTTAAGCAAAATTTTTTTAACAAAATTGTTTTCATTATCGAAACGTTTAGACAGTATAATTTAAAATACACCATTAAAAAACCCAAAAGTATTTTATTATGTAATTGTAATTGTAGCAGTAAGTATCCACAAATCATAACATAAAGTGAAACATTATAAAATCCATTAAGTTGAATTATAATAGAGTTATTATAAACGCACAATACAAACAAAATAATTTTTGTAATACCATACTGCATTCGAATACGAATTCTTTTGTGTTGCCCATGTCTTATACAAGGTGTCCCAAGAGTTCGTACCAAAAACTTGAGAGATGATAGATCTAGTCATTTTAAGACAAAACTTTCATATATACGTAGGTCCAATAATGCTTCGTTTCCGAGATACAGGGTGTCCAAGTTACAAAAAAAAGTTGATTTTTGAAATAACTCCAAAACGAAGAAAGGTATTTTTCTCATTCTTGATATATTAAATAGAGATATAAAGTACATTGGTTTTAGCTTGTTATGTACAGTGGCGTACAACGCAAGGGGAGGGATTAAAATGTTGTAACCTTTGAATCCCTAATTTCTACGCCAATGCATTAAAATGAATTTTTGTTATTAAAATACGAAACCTTGATGTTTTTCAGATAAAAAGACATACTTTGTCTAAATCGATAACTTTAACCGGTTCTTAGATATTGCCATTTTTAGGTACTTATTTACCAACTGCTTAGGTAGGTTATTAACTTTGACACCCTGTATCTCGAAAATGAAGCACTATTGGAGTTACTTTTATATGAAAGTTTTATGTTAGAATGATTAGATCTATCATGTCCTGAAGTTACGTGTATTCTTTCCGAAACAGTGATGTTTCCCAAATGCTACAGAAATAATAATAACCTGCCTAAGCAGTTGGTAATAAATACCTAAAAATGCAAATATCTTAGAAACTATTAAAGTTATCGAATTAGACCTTTTTTATCTGAAAAACATCAAGGTTTCGTATTTTAATAAAAAAATTCAATTTACTCCATTGGCATAGAAATTAGGGATTAAAAGGTTGTACTGCCTCTTGCGTTCTACGCCACTGCACATAATAAAAACGTATTAATAAGCTAAACCCAATGTACTTTATATCCCTATTTATTATTCCAAGAACAAGAAAAATACCTTTTTTTCGTTTTGAAGATATTTTAAAAATCAACTTTTTTTGGGACTTTGACACCCTGTATCTTGGAAATGAAGGATTATTGGACTTACGTTTATATGAAAGTTTCGTCTTAAAATGATTAGATCTATCATCTCCCAAGTTTTTGGTACGAACTCCTAGGACACCTTTTGTGATTTGTTACAAGTTTAACAAAATACAATAAACAAAAAATACGCCTTTTAACAAAATTATATGGATTAATACACATTTTTAAAAAATATGCATAGTAGCAAACGTAGAATCTGAGTAGTAATAGTATATTTAACGCATATAGCACCATAAATATTTACATAAATATTTAATGCTCTTTTGTTGCTAATTAGTTGCTCTAAAGGAGATTTTAGTGCTCCAGCAGTTTCTGAAAAACCAATGGTTGTACTGAATCTAAATCAGGACAATTACGAAATCTTATAGTACTAATTTATGGCTAATTAGCTGCCCAATCGGCACCCCAAATAAAATAAATGAAAAATCGAAAGTAGCGCACAAATTGTTTAGTGCTAGTTTGTAGCTAATTAGCAGTTATAAACTTACCTTAATTGCGTAGTGTCATTACAACATACAAATTATTATCAAAAAAGTTTAACACTATAAAATAAAATAACTTACAGAATTTTTGCTCCTCCAATTTTGGTACCAACGTTGCTCCAAAGATATATGTACGAATATGTTGTAGGTTGCTTACTGTTATTGCAAAAAAATACAAGCTGAAAGACTAATGCGAGCTGAAGAGTAAAATATTATTACAGAATTTAATGCTCGCCCAATTCCGGTACCATAGAATATTGTAGTTTTGAAAAAATAAGTCACGCAAAAAGTTGTCAAAGCTGGCTTAGTAATTATTAGTTCAAATGTTTTAATTAGTTTTAATGTTTTAGTAAAGTAATGTAAAGATATATAGATTAACTTGAACTGTTTTATAGAATAGAAAAGAATAATTAATTATGTATTAATTACTAACAATGTTGGTGAAATAGCGAAATGGTCTGAAACGAATGTATACGGAGGGAAAAGATAATTTCAATATTTCAAAATTATATCAAAACGTATGCCTTTTTTAAATTTTTTTTGTCATTAAATTAAATTTAGGCACCAAAAAACCTAACCAGATTTTTTCCAAATAAAGTTCATTTGAATCCTGTTTTTCATACAGTAAAACGTTTAGTAGAGTACTCTCAGGAATATGTGATTAAACGTTGCTGTGTACACCCTACATAATAAGGTAACCTCGAGGTGCTGCGGGAAAAAAGTATGAAATTATAAAGGTAATGAATGAAAAACATTTTGAAAATTGGCGGCAAAGGTGGTAAGAAAAGTATCAGGGATAAACGAAAGTCCTAATACCGGACATAACAACATGCATTTACACAGAAGAGCCTGAAACAGACTACCTCTTAACCCAAGTGTTAACAGGGTTCGGCGTCTTCAATAAATACTTAACCAAAATTGGGAAGATCGATGAGAAAAGTGCTGGTATTACGAAGAAGGGGATAAAGTAGGGCACGACATTTCAGAAGCGGACTCTTTTTCCGTCATCAGTCCTGAGAAGGACTGTTTTCGCAATTGGGTCGATTTCATATGTTATGATTTTTTCCCAAGCACTTG
This sequence comes from Vesta saturnalis, assembly GCA_036346205.1. Lineage (NCBI taxonomy): Eukaryota > Metazoa > Arthropoda > Insecta > Coleoptera > Lampyridae > Vesta > Vesta saturnalis. Next base: position 2,916,503 of record JARFJB010001043.1, read on the forward strand.
ACTACTCTCAGATTAGACCTTTGGTACCTTTTACTTACAAGTCTGACACCTTTACAGCTGACCCACTAATAATCCAATGTATATTTTTAGAATATATATATATATATATATATATATATATATATATATATATATATATATACATACAGGGTGGGTCACCACCAAAGCGTCGGTCTCTAGCACCCAAACGACTGAATGTTTTCAAAATCTGTTTGGGCGAGAATATGTAAGCCTTCTAGGACTACAATCTAAAATTAGTTTGATTTATACAGGGTGATCTACAAACTTGTTACTTATCAAAGTTATATTATTTTAAATGGAATACCCTCCTTTTAATTTTTTTTGAAATAAGGTGTAAAAATAAGGTAGACTTTCATTAGAGTTCCTATACGTAAACCTTACAGTTTCCGAAATATTTAACATTTTTGAAAATGTAGGGTTGTCAAAAATTCAAGTATTTTTCGATTCAGAAAAGATGAGACAATCTATCTAGGTCATCGTAATAAGGATATTTGGAAGTACGTATTCTGTTGTTTATTGTTTCAAATCATAATTTATAAAATACAAAGAATAACGCGTAAAGTTAACAAACTTCAAAGTTAAGTATCTTTGTTATTTTAAATACAACGCCCAAGAAATTTTTATCGGAATGGAATAGTCTTTTGACAATAGTTCCAACTGTATTAGGGTTCCCTATACCTAACTTCAATACTTTTCGAGAAATTAGTGTATTTGTTACATTTTTAGAAATTACGCCATTAACTCATGTCGATCAGTTAGAATTCTTTGATTTATAAACATTTCTGTCATATAGACGTATTTCAAAATACGACAGTGTTTATAACTATTGATGATTTTTTCATTACAATGAAATATTCAGTGCAAGAAAGAGTGGATATGGTGGACAGGAGAATGCCATGAAAATTGTCTTTTGGCTTCCAGGGTTTATGCCCAAAAGTACCCTGATCACAACCATCCTGATACGAGAGCTTTTGAAAGGCTTTTACAAACATTTCGAGCCACAGGTAACACTGCTTATCCAAAACCTAATAAAAGTAAACCGGTATCTGGCAATGAAGATAGTGAGTTTCTAGTATTAGGATCTATCGCTGAAAATTCCCACACTAGTACTAGAGTAATTGCTAGACAAACAGATTTAAGTAGAGGAAGAGTTCTCAAAAAACACAAATTTCATGCTTATCACATAGAAATTCATCAAAATTTGTATGGCAATGACTTTCAACAACGAATAGATTTCTGTTTGTGGGCAATTGAAAAAATAGGGGATCAACAAGATTTTTTAAATTTCGTTTTGTTTACTGATGAATCAACATTTCACAACAACGGTTTGGTAAACAGACATAATTTTCACTATTATGATACCGAGAATAGGCATGCTTTTAATACTGTTGACCGCCAAAATCGTTGGAGCATAAACGTATGGGCAGGAATGATTGGAGATCAGGTAATTGGACCATACTTTTTCAATGGTCATTTAAATGGTAGAAAATTTTTGAGATTTTTAAAGCGAGACTTTTCGACAATTCTCGAAAACGTTCCGTTGAACATTAGAGGAATATGTGGCTACAATTAAATGGGGCACCGGCACACTTTGGTCGTAGAGTTAGAAATTATTTAACTAGGAAATTTGTTAATAAATGGATTGGAAGGAACGGACCATGTCATTGGCCTTGTCTAACTCCAATGGATTACTTTTTATGGGGCTATATTAAAAATATTGTTTACAATATTCCTGCTACTACTGGAGACAATATGAAAGAGAGAATTAGAAATGCGGTGGACACAATTACTCCAGATATGTTAAGAAAAGTCAAACAAAATTTGGAAGAAAGAATTAGACTATGCATTCAAGAAGACGGTCATCAGTTTGAACATTTACTGTAGTGACAAATCCAGCAGTAGGCTCTCGGTGCATAATGTAAAACGGTCTTTTTCAAGACCAGCAACCGTATAACCTTGATAACCTTAATAAACCAAAAACCTTTGTAAATCACAGAATTCTAACTGATCGACACGAGTTAATGGCGTAATTTCTAAAAATGTAACAAATACACTAATTTCTCGAAAAGTATTGAAGTTAGGTATAGGGAACCCTAATACAGTTCGAACTATTGTCAAAAGACTATTCCATTCCGATAAAAATTTCTTGGGCGTTGCATTTAAAATAACAAAGATATTTAACTTTGAAGTTTGTTAACTTTACGCGTTATTCTTTGTATTTTATAAATTATGATTTGAAACAATAAACAACAGAATACGTGCTTCCAAATATCCTTATTACGATGACCTAGATTAGATTGTCTCATCTTTTCTGAATCGAAAAATACTTGAATTTTTGACAACCCTACATTTTCAAAAATGTTAAATATTTCGGAAACTGTAAGGTTTAGGTATAGGAACTCTAATGAAAGTCTACCTTATTTTTTCACCTTATTTCAAAAAAAAAAAAATTAAAAAGTAGGGTATTCCATTTAAAATAATATAACTTTGATAAGTAACAAGTTTGTAGATCACCCTGTATAAATCAAACCAATTTTAGATTGTAGTCCTAGAAGGCTTACATATTCTCGCCAAAACAGATTTTGAAAAAATTCAGTCGTTTGGGTGCTAGAGACCGACGCGTTGGTGGTGGCCCACTCTGTATATATATATATATATATATATATATATATATATATATATATATATATATTGCGTGGTTGTTCAGTAGCTATTGGGCATGTTGCGCCGTAACCTATTGCGCAGGTGTATTGCCCTTAAGCTCTTCGCGCATTATTGGGATTCATATGGGTTTCGTTTCTACAGTAGCTTGGCTTATTAGATTTTATGCTAGTAGGATATATGTGACTTCTTTGAGTTTTCGGAGAGTTGTATTCTCGTCTTTTGTCACTATCTTCTTTAAAATTAACATAATTATATTACAACAGTTAGAGGAGTAAATATATTATTGAGTTATTCTTTATTTGATTTACGTTATATGGTTCAACTAATTTTATAAATTGTTTAGAATTGTAAAGAATAATAAATCTAATTTAATTGTTTATTTGTCAGTACAGCAATAGTAACTAATGGATATACTTGAGAACCAACCCTAATCTCGAAATTCTCAGCAAAATCTGTAATGTGATAGAAAATTAGGTAAAAAAAAACCTGTGCATGAGAGTAATTAAACGGCCAAAATAGTTATTTGTATCATAGATTGGAAAAGATACTTTTGCAGGCCTTGAGAGTATCGAAAATCATTAACGTCAGGCTTAATTGATAGACATTTTTCTTGTTTTCAACATCGAAAAAATGTATAGGCGGTAAACGTTCTCAATAGTTTATTTTGATATTATCCAAAAGAGCAAAAAGTCTCTACAGAATTTTTCTAATATGCGGATATATTGCCATTTAAAAAAAATGTTCGCTTAACTTTTGTTTACAAATATCAATGGGAAATGAGTTAATCACGCCTAAAAAATGCTACACACTAATAAATTGGATGTTTTGGAAGCATTCGAGATTTGTAAGCAAAAACAAAAAGTACCTTTAATGAACGAACAGGTTGATATTATGCTTATTTACATCAAATTTACTGTTTTATCTCTTAATGTCTTGTTACCATAACTACTTTGTTAATTTACTTATGTAATCTCTCTTGATAATTATACATGTATTGAAACGCGTAGAAAATAAATCATTATACAGAGTGTTTCAAAACAAATGGGAAAAACTTAAGGGGGTGATTCCTTGTTCAAAACAACGGGTAGTTTTTTATATAAACGTTTTATCTAAAAAAAGAAAAGTGATCGAATAATGAAGTTGTATGGACATATTACTATTATGAAAACACACTGTCTGCATATTTTTTCACTTTTTTTAGAATAAGTTGAAGGGGTTGAAATAGACTACACCTATCATTCTTGTCAACTAAAGTTAAAGAAAAACTTACGTAACGACCTGGAAAAAATAAATTTGGATAGTCTGGTTTACTTAGAAACTTTTTCATCTTTTGTATTTTTTTCGTTTAGTGATTAGAAATAAAAAAATAAAATGTAAATCATTACGTGTCGGGACGGGGAAATTTATTTTAGAAAAAAATCTAGTTGGCTGCTGTCACTTATTACGTCGTTTCTAATATTGCTTTATTTAACATTACTTAGTAAGTCGAATACAATATTTTACGATCAATTCAATCAAAAATTTGTTATTTGATCTGTTTAATTGTGCAGTAATAAGAGTTTTAATTAAATCAATAATAATTTCACTAATGAAGAAATGGCAGATATGCATTTTATGTACGGAAGAACAAACGGAAATGCCTTGGAAGCTTGTCTTCTTTATATGCAAACGTATCCTAATCGTAGATCTCATCACAGCACGTTTACCAGGCTTCATCAATGGTTATATGAATCTGGAACTTAAAAAAAACCGGCTGACACTACGAAGTTCGAACACTAGAATTAGAAGTTGCTGTCCTAAACATTATTGACGCGCAACCTGACACAAGTAGCCGGAAAATTGCAGAGGAATTAAATGCTGATGCATCAACTGTATGGAGGATATTAAAGAAAAACTGTTATATCCTTACCGTGTACAGAGGGTTCAAGCTCTCTTACCAAGGGCATTCGCGCCGAGAATGATTTTTTCCCAATGGTTTCACCAAATGAATACTGGTAATCCTCTTTTTTGTTCAAAATTTCTCTTTTCGGACGAAGCTAGTTTCTTAAGAGATGCAATTCAAAACTATCATAGCAAGCATGTATGGGCTGAAGATCATCCACATTCAATAACAGAATCAGTTTTCCGTTAATGTTTGGATAGGAATTATTGATGAACATTTAATTGGGCCACATTTTTTACCTTTAAGATCAACTGGTGAGTCATATTTTCATTTTCTACAAGAAGAATTGCCTCCTCTACTACACCATTTAGCCCTGCAAACTAGAAGATAGATGTATTACATGCATGATGGTGCCCCAGCACATTACAGCTTAAATGTGCGAAGGTGTTTAAATCTTACCTATGAAAACCGCTCGATAGGAAGAGGCGGGTCTCATCTTTGGCCAGATTTAAATCCTTTGTGTTTACACTACTCCAGTACAGGATACCGAAGACCTGAGAAATTGCATAATTGTATCATATGATGTTATAAGAGCTAATCCTGGCATATTCAAGCATATTAGGGACTCAATTATGCGTAGGATAAATGTATGTATTACATCGTAAGGCAGGCTTTTTCATCACTTGCTATAAAAAAATGATTTCATTCATAGTTTATGAGTTAATACAAGATAGGTTAGTTTCAAAAATGTTTCTTAATAAATTATTTTTAAACTGCGATTGTTCAGCTTCAAAAGAAAGTTTAACAAAATTAGTACAAAATAAAACTGTGTTTGACAACAGCCAACTGGATTCTTTTTCTAAAATAAATTTCGGTGTCCGGACACGTAATGATTTAAATTTAATTTTTTTATTTCAAATCCGTAAGCTTTATGAAAAAAATACAAGGGATGAAAATGTTTCTAAATAAACCATAGCTTTTCTTTAAATTCAGTTAACAAGAATGATTGAGATAGTCTATTTCAACCTTCCACTTATTATAAACAAATTAAAAAATATGTACAAAGTGTGTTTTCATAATAGTAATATTTCCATAGAATTTCATTATTCAATCATAATAAAAATATTATTTTTCCGCCATCTTTGTACCTCGACATCTCCCTAATGGTTGACTTTTAGTCCAACATTCATATAACAAAATATCCTTTGCTTTGAACAAGGAATCATCCTTAAGTTTTTCGCATTTGTTTGCTATTAAATTATGGAATTCCGCGAAGTATGGTTAAAGAATATTTAACATTTTTCTATTTAGCGTAAAATCCGAATTTAATTTCAGGATTTTTATCGAACAGATAAATATTGTTAATTATAAACGAAAATTATGAAAATTTTCATTGTCATACTTCAATTGGTTACTTACAAACTATGCAATCCTCTAGCGAGTTTTATTCAAGAGCTTTGCCATTATATGTAAAATAATGTAATGTAAAATGTAGAATTGCAGTATACGAAAAAGAAAGGACCATATCGTACAAAAAATAAATGTGGCTTAGATGTTCAAATGGAGACGTCACGATCACATTATTGAATAATAGATCATGCATTTAGCCCCACGAAATTTACAACCTGGTATTTGAGAAACACTAAAATTTATTTATTAGCACAGCAATTACTTATCGGCTTCACCATTTATTTTAGAATCATATACATTTTGCTTATAATACGGTGGTTTGATAATGAAACTAAATAGATTTTTAACCTATGTTAGGAAGTATTTTAATACTTAAACAGAGAAACATAATTTTTAATAACAATAATATTAGAGAACTCTAAATTAAATTAAATTTGAACATAGAGGAGACTCACATGACAAGGTTCAGCATAGTTGTCCTTCCACTTAACCTTTATTTTTATTTTATAAATTAATTAAAAGTAAACATGAAAAAAAAAGAAAGAACAACACAATTTAAATATTTGTCTTCCTTTAATTATATATAGAAACAAAAGGAAAGAAAACAAAAATGCTGGGTGAAAGGTGTGTCCCATTTTGTTACGTTTTGTTACGTTAATTTAACATTTGGATGATATAGTTGGCCATGAAACCTATAAACGTGTATTTTCTTGAACATTCAAAATATGTTTGAGTAATTGAGTAAAAGGGTTACTAGATTCTTACTGCTTTATTATAATTGGACCGCGTTATGCATCACTTGATCAAGCGCCATTTAGCTATTTGTTAGTTTATGTTGCCATCTATCGTATAACGATATAATCTAGTGTAAAAAAATCATCACCGATCGGGAACTTATGTTAAAGCAGTTTTGGCGGAAAAACCTAAACGACAAACAGAATAGGTTTCTAATATAATTTTACAAAACATGATCAAGCGACGTGAATATAAAACTGAAGGAAATATCAATATGTGAATTTTGCAATAAGTGACTAAACATCACCGAATGTGGTCTTTAGTCATCTCATGCAAATAAGTATTTGCTTATCTACTGCACGTGTTTCAATAAGAGTCAGGTTATTTTTACTTAATAAGTTATTGTTGTTTACTGAGGAGAAATAGATTACTTTTATTATTTTGTGTGGACAATTTGACTTTTAATAGTGCAAAATTTAATGATGCGAAGGACTGCTTTAATACTACAACTTGCTGCAGATGCAGTTTTTCAGATACGTTCTGAACTTTTAATACTGAACAAACGGATTTAATTTTACTGTCATTATGTACTTACTGTTTCCTTTAGTTGCGTTTTTGATGGTAATAAATTTAAGTTATGCAGATAAGAATTATCACTTTTCTCAGGTTGAAAATAATGATACGACAATGGCGTCTACAAGTACATTAAGAGGTGCTGCACAAGTTTCTTTTGTTGAACATCCTCCAAACTTTCCATCCGACAATGGTTTAATGAACAATACATTTTTAGAGGTTTGTTATGTACATTATTTTCTATTCGTAACAATTTCTTCTCTGTGTTGTGTAGGAAGCTCCAACATATACGGATTTAATTCTATGAAAGCAAATGTGGATCACCAACTTTGAAAACCACAATAATTTAGACCAGATTCATGATGGTAGACAATGTGATAAAGATGTTGAAATAATGAATGATAGAAGTACTTCAGCTGAGATGGAAAACTCAGAAAATGATGTTAATGTCGGTAATGTTGAAATGCTGCAGGCGTCCGCTGAATCGCAAGGTCGACCAAGGAAGGGTAGAAAAAGAACATTTTTGTCGCAAAATGGGAATATTAGAAAATTAAAGTGTGTGCAAAACAAAACTTACTTCTCTCAACGTGGGGAACTTAAACTGAAAAAGGAATTTCGACAATTTTTATGCAAATGTGGATGCCTTGATAAGATTGGTTCAGAGAAAGCGAAAGAAGAATTTGAAAAATTTTACAATGTAGGTTCACACGATGCTCAACGTGCTCTTATTTGTGCAATGGTGCGAGAATACCCAGTAAAAAGAAAGAGGGTGAAAGAATCTACAAAAAGGGATTGGTCTAGGCAGTACAATATCTGTGGAGTTGTGGTTTGTAAACAATTTTTTGTACAAACCCTTAGAATCTCAAGTGGAAAAGTAGATTTAGCACTAAAGACTTTAAAAAGACCAGAAGGTGTAAAAGATTTAAGAGGAATCGGAGGCAAAACAAAATTTCAGACAAAAGACTTCAAGAGGTAAAGTATAAATCGCATTATGCAAGGGAACAAACAAGCGCCATGTATTTACGATCTGTACACTCAAGAAACAAAATCTCCTGTGTCATTTTCGAAATACAATCACATATTCTTGACTTGTTTTAATTTGAAAAGGAAGCCATTAAAAAAGGACACGCGCAATACATGCGATAAACTCGAAGCACTAAAGACTACTGGAACCAACGAAGAGCAAATCCAGTATATAGCCCAAAAAGACAAGCATTTAAATTTAGCTCAAGAGGCGAGAAACCTATTAAAGTCTGACAGAAAAAGGGCGGTAGAGGATGAAAACCTTGAAGTTCTATGTTTTGACTTAGAAAAAACCCTTCCACTTCCACGCTTACCAACTAATGTCATCTTCTACAAAAGGCAACTATGGCTATATAATTTGGGCGTACATGCAGCAAAAATAATAAGGGCCACTGTTACGTGTGGTTGGAGGGAGAGGCTGGACGGGGAGCTCAAGAAGTTGGTTCCTGTTTATTTAAACATATTTTGGAAGACACAAACTCCACAAAGCACCTAATATTATGGTCAGATAGCTGCGGAGGGCAGAATAGAAACATTAAGATGATCTTAATGTTGAAAGCTGTTCTTAATGTTCATCCTTCACTTGACAAGATTACATTGCGTTTTTTGACTTCGGGACATAGCTTTCTTCCAAACGATACAGATTTTGGTGACATCGAATGTGCCTTAAAACTACAGCAACGATTGTACACTCCGCAAGATTATATCAATGTAATGAACTCCTGCAGAAAAAAAAATCCTCTAGTTGTTCATAGGATGGAAAACAAAACTTTTCAGTACATCCAACTTAGAACAAGCTATTGTCAACCGAAAAACGAATATATTGAAGAACAAAATTAATTGGTTGCAGTTTAGAGAAATTGAAATCCAAAAGATAAGCCTACAGAAATTTTGTCAAGACCAACTTTAAAGATGTAGCTCAAGAAATAGATCTGAAGAAGAAACGTGGAAGACCATCTGCAACAAATAAGAATTTTAGCGAATTACTGACTAGCCTTTGGCCAAATGGTAAACCTATACCAGAAACAAAAATTCAAGATTTAAAATTTTATTAAATTTAATTCCAAAGGATTGTAAAGAGTTTTACATAAATTTAGTGAGAGATCCTAATATTGAAGAGGATATCGAAGGATTTAACAGACCTTGATTTTGAAATGCAGGATGATTAAGCATCTTAAAATGTTTTAATCTAATTCTACAACTTGTCAGTTTTATTATTATAATTTGTTTATTTAGGTAATAACAAGGTATTTAAAAAATGCAACTATTTGCAACAGAATAAAGTAAATGCCGGTTATGTAGTTTTGCATAACTTGACTAAACGACATGGTTATGATATGCAGAATCTACAAAGTTAATTGTATAAATAAAGCAAAACTTGACCAACCGACTTTTTTGATGTAGTACCAACATATTATGTTTATTTAATAGATTTGTTTTTCACAATGCCTTTATCATAATGTTTTTGACTAATCTGCCAAATATCAGCGTTATACGTGGGTAAATTGATTTTTAATGAGATATTAAAGTTTATAGCATTTTCCCAACATCTTGAATTGGCACTTGGTCAAGTGATGCATAACGTGGTCCAATTACAAATACGTAAATACGCAATTATAATAAATGTAAGGACAGAAATGCAAAAATAATAACAAAAAATTATACAAATTAGGTACAATAGTTTTTAAAATATATTCAAACTGGCATTTTTTTTTTGAATTGGGTAAAATGCATCAAAAAAATATTAATGGTAATAAAACTTATAAAGAATACTTTATATTTCAATTTGTAAGTAGACTGGGCCTAGTCTGATCTAAACGTAATTAACCTGTCAAATCTGATTAAAATTATTTTTGTGAAACAATCGTATTGTTTTTTCATTCATTCATGATATGCTGATTTGCTTTGGTCAGACTAATGAAAACGCCAACCCAGCAATAAATTTGTATTTTATCAAGTAAATGTAGTTTCCTTGGTATTAATTTTGATAATTAAGTAACTTTACATCTATGTAGGTTTTCAGAACGGAGACAACCTAGTAAAATCACATTTTATACATTAAAAAGAAATTTAGGTAATTATGGATCATTTTCTAAACCCACGTCAAAAAAATATAATAAAGAAAATCGAGAGAATGATGAGGTTGCCGTTTTAGCCAGTGTAGAGGGTAATTCTATAAGTTCTTGCAGAACTATAGAAAGTAGTATTGAAGATTCCAAGACAAGAATCCAAAGAATACTTCGCCACTATAAATATAAACCATATAAATTTAGGCTTGTTCAACATCTACACCCTGGCGACGCTGAACGTAGGTTAATATTTTGCAATTGGTACTTAAACATATTAAATACAGTACCCAACTTGGGAAGAAATATCATATGGTCGGATGAGGAACATTTTAGCAATTTCGGTGTTTTAAACAAGCACAATAGCAGATTCTGGTCTCAAGAAAATCAACACCAAATATACCCCCAAAGATAACAAGGACGGTTTGGACTAAACGTTGCTGCTTTATATTAGGATCAAAAATCAAATTTTACATTTTCCAAGGGAATTTATCCGCTCGTAGATATTTGGACATTTTAGAAATGGTTGTGCCTAAACTATTAGATGACATTCCTTTAGCTCGCTTGAACCGAATCCATTTCCAACAGGATGGAGCCCGTCTCATAATGCGCAAATCATACGCCCGATTTTGGGAAACAATTTTGCTAATAGATGGATTGGCACTAATGGGCCGATAAGATGGCCTCCTAGGTCTCCGGACTTCTCAGTCTTAGACTTAATTTTATGGGGGCAAAATAAAATATACGAAACTCAATATGATAACATTGAACGTTTGATAAATGCAGTTAGAGAAGCTTTCAGACATTTACAAGATCACCCTATTATTATCCTTAATGCTATAGAACGAATTGGAAGAGTGTGTGAAGCATGTATAAGACAGAATGGTCATCAGTTCGAACATCTCCGTTATTAATTTATATTACGCTTCTAAAGTTGTAGGTATTATCTTTGGTTTTTAATTTTGTGTTTTTGCATAAAACTTCCTAACCCTTAACCTGGTTTCTTCATGGCCAATGATATCATCAAAATGTTAAATTACCGTACAATTCATTTTTAGGTTAATAATGAAAAGAAGTGCCACGATATATATATATATATATATATATATATATATATATATATATATACATTTCTATCGCTCCGAAAATAATTTTTTTCAAGCATGGATAACTTGATTTTTTTTAATGGAACCACCCATATTTTCTTACATCAGCGGATAGAAAATTAAATTTCCTTTCCATTGATACAACATTATTGATATTTTGGAGTGATAGTTTTCGAGATATTCACATTTTTATCTAATTTCAGTTTTAATGCGCATTGCCGCGGTGCTTTGGAAAACGTTTGTCAATTGTTTTAAACAACTGATAAGAAACGTCAGTTTCTCGAGCTTCTGTTGTGCATTGTTGTCTTGTGTATCAGTTTAAGTGTTTCACAAGACATTTCCATTAAAATGTTGTTGTGCGACGCAGAGTTGATCGACATGACTTTCATTCTTGGAGAATGCCAAAGAAATGCGTTATTGGCGTCAAGGATTTATGCGGTACGGTATCCTGAACGAAGACTTCCCCGAGAAACAGCCTTTCAAAAGTTGTTGCAACGTCTTGCTTTTAGAATTCAATCATTTCTATCGCTCCGAAAATGACTTTTTTCAAACATGGGGGTGGTTAAAATGTGCAAATTTTAAATTTCGCCCTGTATCTCAAATACTAATAGGACTATGACAATTCTGTTTGTGGCATCTTTCGTTTCACGAGAAAGTTGAAAAGGGTCGCGAAAACCGCATCTTTCTATCTTTGCTCGCAAACGAGATACCCTACAATTTCAAAAAAAATGGGACACAGTGTACACTGTAATGTGTGTTTGAACGCCCTGTATATACACGTTTTTTTTCGTTTTTTTCTATTTACTCAATGCTCGCTTTCACGCTAACGAAATTTGTTGTTTTTAGGTGTTCATAAAGTTAAAAGTAAGATTGACATTGTATTGATTGATTTTCCTAAGTTTTATAGTAGTTTCTAATTAATTGAAAGAGAAATTTCAAAAGTTGAGCATATAAATTTTTATAAAAAGGTTTTAAAAATAAAACGTAGTTGTTGATAAGAAAAGTTCGAATTTAAATTGAAGGATCAGACCACCCTTTGAGTTGTTTCTTTGAATCAGGCGCCGTTGATGTCATTTTAATGCTTAATGCGTTTTAGAGATTGACGCCGTATTTCTGTCAATCCATTGATGTTAATGAATCATCGTTACCGTTAATGTACTATTTCTCTGGACCACAATTTGCACTCAGTAAATGTTCAGTACTCATGCCCTTAAAGCTTGATAGTCCGAGGTGGTAACAGACTGCAGCGTTAACATTTTCTCGTGCGAAAGTTTGTTGAGAAATATGGTGCAATATTATTGAGAGGGGGAAGAGGCCGTTTTTTGCGCGCTTAATTAGCGGCGATTCTTGATCTGACTATCGTGTGTGAAGGATGTGATCTGTTAGCGGGGACGTGTGCCATTTCGAATACCTGGAGGACCGAATGTATCGTGGAAGTTGTGTATAAGACACCATTTAAGTGGATATATATATATATATATATATATATATATATATATATTATATTCTTCCCGGGAGTTTTGTTTTGAGGTTTCGGACACTATGTGTCGTTATTTACGTTTCATAAAAGGGATGTGTTTTGCTAAGGTCTCCTTGTACATAAATATGTAAATAGATACTTTTAATCACCAACAGATTTGTAATTAAAGCTACCGAATTAATTTTAGATTATGTAAATAGTATCGTGCGTGAACGCTTTTGTGAATGTATAAACTTCGCAACGTCGAAGTCCGTCAATTACGCATACAACGTAAGGAACTTGCTATTTGGTGGATTTCTGCATTTGATTGCCGTAAAAGTCATTAAAAGTTTCGCCAACAAGGGTATCGTCAGAGAGGCCGCTTGTCTACAGATGGTTTCGCTGTAACCTGTAACATCCAACAGAAGTTAGCCATCATGTAAACGTTCCAGCGGCCTTGATATCTGCGTACCATTTCTTTTATACCTTGATGGCATCGTTTTCTTTGTTCTTCACTCACTGCTCCAAGATTTTCAGGAAAATGGTTCAGATTATAATGAAGGAAATGAACTTTAACACTCATGTTGCGCTCCAACAGCTTCTAGTTATTTAACAGATCGGCAACAATATTATTGTAGTTTGGGTCTTTTTTATTTCCTAGAAAGCCGCTTACTACTTGTTTAAAAGACTCCCATGCTTTCCTTTCCTGGTTTTCCATTTCCAACTCAAAGTTTTCGTCCTTCATAAGATGCATATTTGTTGCCATTCTGCGGAAGAACAGCTTTCAGGTTTCTTTTGGAGGAATCAATGAAAAGTCTCCATTCAACAGGTTCGTAATTGATATTGAATGTATCCATCAGCCCAGAAACATTAATACAAAAATGGAACGGAAGGCCTAAGTCTCTAACCAAATCATTTAGTTGTGACTACCGTCAATGTCATCGTCATCACTGTCTTGAGACAACTGATCAACATCATCTAAAATATTTTCAAGTGTAGCTGGAGGACAAGGTACAGGTAAATCAATCCCATGAGAAGCATGGCGCATAGCTGAAGGAATGTTCGCATACAAAATCTCCTTTTTATTTTTTAAAGTAAAACCTTGCACGCAATACGAGCAAAAGTAACAGTAATCGCTATGATTTTGAGGTTCTTTCCAAATCATAGGTATTGTAAAACGAAATGATTTCTTCTTACCTTGAAACCATTGTCTCAGTTCTTCTACACACACAAAACGAACTTTATGAGGAGCCCACGGTTTGTCTTGATCGCCCAGTTTCATACCAAAATAGGCAAAGTATACCTTTTTAACAAAATCAGAAATGTTTCTGTTGCTTTTTAACAGTATAAGTAGAAGAAACAATCAGGAGAGTTCACACAACCTCTAGAAGCCATTTCTAAACACAGAACTAAATTGCACTTCAACGAATAAACAGTGGAAGTATGCTCAGTACAGTGGTTACATCCACACACAGTGGTGAGCAGACAGTGGGTGGAGGAGGAGGAGGAATAGTGGAAGGTTGTAACGAACCGCAATTCATTACTACTGAATTTTTTAATTAATTAATTATTTAACAATCAGCCCTCGTAAAAGAAATGATGTAAGATTTCTTAGTATTCAAACACCTGATCTAATATTTCTTAGTATTCCGTATTACTCAGTACCTAACTTAATATTTCTTATTATTTCGTTTGATTGCACAACAAAATTAATTTGTTTCCTCCAACGTAGATTTCATAAAACATTGAAAGTTTTATACGTCAGAGTAATCTCCGCCAATTAAAGAAAGGATTCCCCAAACGGAAGCCACCACCGCCTACCGAGAGTCCCCTATAAAACCGCGACGTGCACCTTTAGAATAAGTATTATTAATTAATTAAGTAGCAGCCGTAGCCGACCAGACCAGTAGCAGCAGTAGAAGAGTTCCGTCGCGCCTCGTGAACGCATCCCGCCGCCGAGAATTATTTAGTTGGTTTTACCAGCTCCATTAGACTAACTCCTGTTCCAGAAAACCTGTACGTGACGGTTGCGTTAAAGTAAATCGCCGCAGACCTATTGATAGCCACCGCGAGTTTAGCTCCTGTATTTGCAAACGCGCACCGCGAACCTTTGTAAATCAATCGCTATCCTCGATCTTTGTGATTAACGACACGTAAGTCTGTAGAGTAACTCAAAACACATACACACACAGACCCCAGACCTCTACGGGCAAAGCCACGAAGCAGTCGGAGTGCCAAACACAACACACACAACCCCCAGACCGCTACGGGCAAAGCCACGAAGCAGTCGGGAGTAAAACATACAAACACACACAAACCCCAGACCGCTACGGGCAAAGCCACGAAGTAGTCGGAGTGCCAAACACAAACACACACAAACCCCCAGAAAGCTACGGGCAAAGCCACGAAGCAATCGGAGTGCCAAACACGCATAACACACAAAAACCCCTAGACAGCAACGGCTAAGCCACGAAGCAGTCGGGAGTGCCAAATATAAACACCTCGCTACCATATACCTGACGACGGAGCTAAGTAGGACTGTATAGACCTGCAGCTCTCATCATTTACTCTCACTTACATTTTAAACACCTGAATTCACCAGCTCGCTGGCGAAGACCGAAGTGCCTGTAATCACAAACGAATTAAACGTAGAGATCCGTCAAAGACCTGTAGTAGAAGAAAACCGTACATCGATAACCACGCGCTTAGTAATCGAATTTCAAGAAAACAATCAATTAATTGTTTTCCACCAGCTTATTCCGCAAGTATAAAACCGCCTTTAATAAATACGCGTTTTGTGCGTATACAAGTAGGTAACGTTCTTTTGTATCTACGTGAGATTTCCTTCGTTTGCATAAAGGAAATCACCACCATAAAATTACATCCCAGAAGATAACGTGCCTATATATTAATTATACAACCAAACGTGTATAATCAGCCCAGTCTAAATTTAATTCGAGAGTAAACCTCTGAAGATAAGTCATATTTTCGAACATAATAGATCGCGAAGGTAAATTGCTTCACGAAGCATACGCGCCTGTCCGTCTTCCAGAAATTACTGAAGGTAAAGAGCAGCAAGCAATTAGACCGGTACAACCGTCATGCGTACAACCGTGAACTCGGGATATCGATTTTCACTAGTGACCTAGATCTGCGCAACCCTCGTTTTAAATAACCAGTAGTTTGTTTATACATTCTTTTCTTTTGTAGTCAGGGCCGTATCCAGCATAAATAATTAATTAAACGCAACGTTATTAATCATTTAAATATTACGTTCCTCATTGAGTGTAACTAGGAGTATTAATATCGATTTACAGAAAAGACTTCGACAACAATAAGCCGTCGTATCGAGCGAGTGGAAGGAAGTAGGACATCCAAATTCGCCGTCCAAACCGAGTGGACGCCCCGACGCCGTGTCTCAAACTTAACGTCAAATTGTTTTCTCATTTTACGTTTATGTTAGTTGTTAACAAGGCAGTTATCTAGTCTAAGTGTGAATATATTAGATTTGTAAATAATAGGATAATATATTTTTAAACCGTTTTACTGTGATTATTTTGTGGACAGTGTAGAGCTACCGTTTAAATATTCCGACGAACCCACCCCTCTTTAGTTTCTAATCTAAAGACCGATTGCAGTTTAGCCGTGGCAAATATAAAAATTGTGAGAAAGGACCTTACAGGGTACTGAGACCGACAGCAAATCTAGTACGAACTGGAATCTACCAGTTTTCTGTACAATTTATTTAACAAAAGAAAGGCTGTTTCATGTTGCCAATCTAAATTTATACTGGACTACATTCGTAAGTTAATTTATTTAGCTAAAAATGGTATGATATAAAATTATTATTTAGATTTATTAGCCAAAGGATACAGTTAATACGTATGTTAAAAAACCTTAAAATTAAAAATTCAATGTGTTATTGGCGTGTAAACCAAGGGTGATGGAATTTGTTTACCATTTTATCTGTAATCAGCGTAAAAAATTCCATAAGAATCACGAAAATATTTGAAACAATTTTTTCACCGCAGACCTGTGTATTCAGACATATGAATATTCAACAAAAATTATACGACAATTTAATCCACACGTGACAAATCTCTACTACGTACGTGTATTTTCACGACTAAAAGGCATTTTTTATTGTTTATCTTAGCAATGATCAATTAAAACTACGAAATTTTGTTACCTTTCTGCGTCATAACTTAGGGATGGATCACTTTAAAAATATTAATGCGAAATGCGCAGAAAACTCGTCAACTCGCTTTTCATGTTGCCTTACTAATTATCATTAACAAAATCAATATGCTTAATCCTATTTTTCACAAACAATGTAACTTGTTTAACAAACAACCTTAATCAAAGTTTAATAATAAAAAGGTAGACAAAACGGTACCTAATCAGGATTATTTACGATCCTTCAAAGCCGCGTTGGAAGTGTATCGATGTGCCTTTCTATACAAGCAGTGATAAATTAGTATAAGTTAGGGATCTAAATATTTATTACTTGTATAACTAAGCTAGCAAGAAGGGCAATTTGTTTTACTATTAAATTAAAGATAATTGTATGTATACGGTTCAGGGCTCAAACAAATTAGCATACAAGATAAAGTTAACTTGCGCCTGTTTCTTAAAGATTGATTTGATTAATTTGTATTATATCTACATTTAAACTAAACATCTTTTGTGATAATTAACAAAGGTTGTTATTTAAAAATCTCACTATAAGATTTATATCATTATTTAAATAAAAGAAGGATTTTAGTCTTTAGATTTTCCTTCGATAATAGACAGGCGTGGTAAAATCTTTACAAATGAGATTAGGTATATTTATGCTGCATTCGTTACTCGGTTTAATGAATAAGAATAAAAAGGGGAGATGGTAATAAAATCTCTTTTATTTAAACTTGGACTATCAATGATTTCAGTTTATTGCGTAAATAAGGCCTCTTAGGAAGTCTATCAAAATCCGTTGAGTACTTTAATTCAATTATTTTGAATAAATAAGTCTTACACAGATACTTCAAAATATTTTCCAATCTAAACAAATACACGGTATCCTCGGATGTCGTTTACAAGACCTCCTAACAAATCCGAAATTAAATGATTTTCACTGTTGCTACATGAGGGACACTTCATACGCTTGATATCAAATAAAAACCCAATTTAAAATACAAAATCACAGTTAGATTTACTTCAAAGAAAAGTCATAAGTTATATCGCTCGATTTCATTTGTACGAGAAAATAATTTTTTTTTATTATAGTGCGTTCGTAAAGTAGCGGATTCATTCCAATGGGAGTTTAGGGAAGAAAACGCTCGGACCCGTCGATTTTTGTTTTCAATTTAGAACTTTTTTACCTAAAAGTGAAATCTACAGGGTGTGTCAAGAAAAAGATATGTCGTCATCGACATTTTTTTTGTTGTAGGTAGCGGACCGCGAATATTTTATTATTATAATAAACGTTTGTCAAATCGCCATTGTTACCGCGATAGAATAGATAATTAGTGGATTTTTAATATCTTGATAATACGTCGCAATTTGCTAATGTTTTCGGAATATTTTATTTTATCTAAAATGTTACGGTATAAACTGGTAGTAAGACGAGGTAACAGATAAACTTGGCTTTCCCACGACTAGCCAGTGATCGGGTGTGAGTTAGTTGTTAATTAGGACCGAAGGATAGTATACCAGACATAAGTCAAAATCGGGGTAGAAATCGTCATAAAACCGGAAATGGGCACCAGGATATCTGAAATGTCACAGCTCGCTCAAAATACCCAAATAATTTGCATACCTATACGTAATCTCCACAGGTGGCACCGGGACCACCAGATCTTTCGCCAACCTGAAAGGCTTCAAACCAATATTTACACGCTTAAATAAAACAATAGCGTGGCGCAAAAATCAATCACTTCTTTGGTAAACAAACACTGATCTCTAGTCAAGTTACGTTTACCTTTGAAAACTTTCGGCCGTGTTGATTTCATTCAAACCAAACTCGATATAAAAAGAGCAAATTAAACAATAAATATGTAAACTGCTTGTCCTTCGACGCTGTGTAATCATAGGTTCACAAAATAAAAATAACGCAAGCCCAATAACCTAAATAAATATAATGTACATAAAATAAGCAATAATACAAGAACATAAGAAATTCGTAGACAATGTAAACGTAAACAAAACGGCATCAAACAACTTACTTAAATTAGGCTGGTCCTCTAGCTAGAGTATGCAGCAAATCGCCTTCTAATAGATCTATTCTAATTTCAATATAGACGTTTGTTAATTTTGTATAATATTACAAAAAAATACACTTCAAATAAATTTGACTAATTCTTTGCATGAATGCACTGGCCTTATAAATTTAACCAACAAGATCATCAAGAGAGACCCACTAAAGAGAAAATCACAAAAAAAAACATTCAAAATTTTATTTAAATTTCGTCAATCACCACATCCAATAAAAACACAAAAGTTACCTTAATTGCAGAGGCCCTTGGTTACACAGAATCTGGGAGTGACTATAACCTCAACGGTACGGTTGCTGCTGGGGATGTTTGCGATATTAAGCAGCGGTCGTCTGCTTTTGCTCCTAGCATTGCTTGATTCGACATTTAATTGATCGTGTACATTGACACGCAATTCGTCCTCTTAACTTTATTTGCTTTAACTATGCTCCTCAAGCGAAACTATTTACAGTACGTTACTTATTCACTTTATATCAATACTACACAAGCTCGGGTTAATTCTTATAATTTTAAATTACAAAAAGTATTACTTATTAAGTAGCAGGCTATTTGTTTTCGAGCGCAATGTGAACTAAATGTTTGTAACCTTGAAACGAACGTTGTATTTTTCCGCAAAGAAAAGCGAAGTCTTCTCCAGAGGAAAGCGTGAGCACTAGGTACTTAACACTCAGCACTGTTCTGGATCTCGATACGTCACAATAAATTGGCGTCGGAAGGTTGAACAATTATATGATCCCTTAATAGAATTTTGGAAGATGCAGAGCACATTTTAACCGGAGTTCCTTCTACACGAGCCTAGTCGACGTTGTTTCGCGGTAACAATACTACAAGCCTATATAACGTATTAAAAATCGAGCATTGCCTTTCAAAGGTATCTCATTCGCACGCGGGCTCATTAAGCTGGAATCTGCTAAAATAAAAGACAGTACAGGGCTCCCTCACTTTTGCGTTTGTCTGAATTAGCATTTTTGTTTGTTGTTTATATTTATATTTGTATAGAGGTAGGCGTGGGTGAACAGATACAGACTACTGCTCGGTTATTAATTCTAATGTGCAACTGCCGAATGTGTACATACTCCCGGGTCCAGATGACTATTAAACACCTCGAATTTGTATAGATGAATGTGTAACCTGAGAAAAGGGCGCTGTATTTTTCTAACGCACTCAACCTTATATATCGGTCACGATGTTACAAACTATTTACAACTTACCCTTGTAAGGCTTTATTTAATGAGTTTTTTGGTGTCAGTTTGTTAAGTAGAACTGTTTGCCTGCGAACTCATTTCTCTTTATATGTAATTTATTGTAATTTTACGTATGTATTTTGTGCTTTAGTAGCCACTAAACAATTGTGTACGTGTAAATGCCTCATCTATTTTCTTTTGTGCATTTACGTTATCACCTATGCAATTTTACTGTTGTATTTTATATGTACCATAACTTGCCTTATTGTTTTATGTGCTTATTTACTTAAAGACCGGCAGGATTGATTTTAAAGGGCCGCATGTTTGGTATTACGATTTTTATTCTGATTATTTATGACACAATTGTGAGTGACTACAGGGTTTTTTTTGTGTTTATGTGTAACTAAACGGTTTTTATTAATTTTTCTATACACACTATAACCTGATTTAATGTTGTTTTGTTATATATTTAACACTTTTATTGTTTTTTTGTGTTATGTGATTTATTAATGTACTTGTGCCATTACTTATTTATGAATAAAGTGGGTTTTATTGGTGTTTCTTTCCCACAATAGTACATTAACCGGTTGTGAACCACCATTGCGCAAAGCAATGTCGATCCCCATTTTTATTTCAGAATTAGAAAGGTTACATCTTTTTACGTTCGACAAGGAAGTGTCGTATTTACCATTACGTAAATTACGCACGTGCGTAAAGCGCCAAGTATTAAGGGGCGCCAAAATTTATATACGACACAAAGAAATTTAAATCACGTAAAATTAATTGTTGTAAATAAAACTTTCAATCAAAATCTCGTTAATTTTTTATCTTTATAGTAACATTTTCTAACACTATAAACATACTATAGGATACACACGCGTATAAACCTTCTCAAAACAGTCTGCCAATTTTATTGAATTCAAATACATTTGGTTTATGTTTAAAACACGATGGCAAGTACTGTACGAAGGTTATATCTTACCTTGACTGTGTATGAATGTGTTCATTACTAATTAAAACATTTGAGCTGTTTTCTTTTTGTTTGGGTTTGGTTTCAGACGTGAAAAGCGTCCGACCGAACAACCGACTGGAGACTGCCGAAAGTTTGTATTGAGACGATACAGTGTTGACGATGTGTTGAGGAGGTACCCTGGATAGTTAATATTCTTATTTTATTAATCCGGACACATTAAGTTTCTGCAGTCAAAGATTTCTTTTTGTATTTTGATTCAGTATGTATATTATATTCCGAATTCTAATTTCAGTTGTACATTGTACCGTTCGTTGCCTGGTACGCTTACAATATGTATCACTATTGTAACGCACCTATATATATATATATATATATATATATATATATATATATATATATATATATATATATATAAGAAACTAATCGTATGCTAAAAATAACCAACGCGGTAAACATCAAAGCATGCCGTTATCGCCTATTCAATCGTTTAGCGGTGAGTCACTCAGCATCTAGAATACTGCTTATAGATTATTCCATCTGTGCGTATTTATATATAAAAACGAACCGATCCGGAGATGATTCATTTGCGAACTTAGTCGTCGTGCAATATAAATTAGAATTGTACTGAGATAAATTACAAGCCTAAGTGTTAATTATTTATAGTTCTGTATTTAATCATTATTCGTAATACTTGACTTTTGTGTTTGTAAAGTTTCCATCGTTATTAGAAACGTGACACTATTTTAGTTTTTTAATTTTTAAATTCAAGAATTACTCAACATCGGAAAGAATTGAGTGGTACGCAGTATAAAAAACTTGCTGATGAGAAACGCAAACAACAAGAAAATGTTTTGAATAAAACTAAAAGACTAGAACACTATTTCAGGTTACAAGCGCCTGCAAAACCTCAATCTGAACAGACTTAGTATATGCCCGAAAACCCCAATGTTACTTATAGCATTAGAACTATCTAAGACAGTGATAATACTGACGCTGTTTTAAATGTGCATGTTTCAACTGAAAGTGCTGCTAGTGGTAGCGATAATAATTATGGGTTAGGAACAGATTATATTGATCCTCAAAAGATGCTCAATGTACATTTTCGGTTTTGGGTGAGCACCAAGAGCAAGTGCATGTAAGCGACGATCCCGCTGAATGGGTTCAGTTAAATAGTCAAAGCAATGACTATTTATTATCCCAAGAAATCAATCAGCACATATTCGATGATTATTCAGCAACGATAACAAAAACTGTTGTTTCAAGCAATCCTAAAGGTATGGTTCAGCGTTCCTTGAATAAAAGTGTGTTTCGTCGAAAATTAAAAAATGGTGATGAACAAAAATTTTTAATATTTTAACAAACAAAAGTTATTTTGTATTCCATGCCGTCTTTTTAGTAGAGCTTCAAAAATAGCAACAGAAGCTATCAATCGATTAGTGGAGCAATGTAAATAGAATATTAAATCTTCACGAAATGTTTAATTTTATTATTACATAGAAAAAATAGTGCTGGTACGGACAGAATAGACTCATTACTTTGTGAACAAATTAAATGTCAAACTAAGTATTGGAAAAATGTGTGCAAAGGTAGTTGCTGTAGTAAAAAAGTCATCTAGAGGTTTCCCTTTTAGGGGAAGCGTAAAAAAGTTTGGGGCTTTGAAAAATTGAAATTACATGATGCGTTTAGAACTTATCTCAGAGTTCGACGCCTTTTTAACAAAACACAAATTAGAATGTGGACACCCTGCCAGTGGCAAAACGTCTTATTTATCAACATAATTCGAGAAATTCATAATAAATATTACAGCATTATTGTCAACTCTGCACCTGACATTGCCCACATCGACCAGTTATCCATCATTGGATTTTTGCCGAACGTGTGTCAGAAAATGCGTTATTATCAAAATTGGAGGATCTTAACATAGAATTAATAAATTGTCGTGGTCAATCTTATGACAACGCTAGTAACATGACAGGGGTTTACACCGGCTTGCAAGCTCGCATTAAGAAACGTAATCCACTTGCTTACTATCTTCCTTGCGCAGCACACTCTTTGAATTTAGTAGGGGTGTGTGCAGCGGAATATGTTAAAGAAGCTGTTACATTTTTCGATACTTTGCAACATTTATATACTTTTTTCTCAGCTTCAAACTTAAAAAATAAAGCTAAAGTTCCAACACGAGTTGATGGGACACGTTGAACTTCAGGATATGATGCCGTAATTAGTTTTTGTGAAAATTGGAGTGAATATTTGCAAACTTTAACAGATATCATGGATAATTTATCTAAAAAGCCAACCACACGCATAAAAGCAACTGGAGTAAAACGACAACTTCACCGTTTCGAATGTATCTGTATGAGTGTATTTTGGGAAGTGTTATTAGAACGTTTTCACAATACCAATAAAAGTCTTCAATCCGTTGCTATCGATACCAGCGATATAACGCAGCTCCTTTCTCTTTAATTCGGTTTGTAAAGTCCTTAAGATCTGAAGACATGTTTACAACTTTTATTAGCAAGGCAAAAAAGCTTGCAGAAGAATCATATGAAGATGAACAGCAACGAAGTCGAAAACGAAAACTCTTGCCAGATGAAAGCCGAGATGGGGAAATTACTCTAACTGGAAAGGAAAAATTAAGAACTGAAACATTTTATGCTATTTTGGATCGAGCTGTGATGGAACTAGAGAAAAGAGCTGCAGCATATGAAAATGTTTTTCAGAAATGCGATTATCTCCAAGAAATTTAGAATGATAATTTGGAAAATTCCTTTTCAACGGAATTTTTGCGCTTTTGTGAATTTTTAAAAGAAGAGAAAAAAAGAAATATTCGACTTATTATATTTAATTTAATTCTAAAATTTACAAACAGTGTTTCGCAATACAGAAATTGTGTTACGTAGAAATGGTAAAGATGAAACAAAAGATGCGCCGCGACCAGGTGCATTGTGTGCTGTATCAACAAACACTAATATAGGGCGTGTGAACGGTTTGATTAAAGAAAATCGTCGAATTTCAATCAGAGTCATATTACAAAATATTGATGTGAGAATAGGATACGTCCATAGTATCGTATAGAAACTGGGTTACAGAAAAGTTTGTGCGGAATGGGTTCCTCGTCTTTTATCTGAGGATCAAAAATATTTACGGATGGGTCTGTCTCAGCAATACGTTACGGAGTACAATGAAAATGGTAACAACTTCCTTTTATCAATAGTTACTGGTGATGAAACTTGGTGCCAATACTTCGAACCATCCAGTAAGTTGTCATCGATGCAATGGAAACACCCAAAGTCACCACCACCAAAACAGTTTAAGGAACAAAGGATTATTGCTGATAGAATTTAAAGAATACAGGGTGAATATTAATGCAAATCTGCACAACGAAACTCTGAATAAGCTTCACCAAGCAATAAGACAAAAACGTCCAATGGTATCATTTTGCTTCACAACGCGCGGCCTCATGTCTCAAACGTAGTGAAAGAAAATTTGCAAAGAAAAAAGTGGGGAGTTTTAGAACATCTACCCTACAGCCCAGATGCTTTGAATCGGACGAAATACAAAACGTCGTCAAGCAATTCTTCAACCAGCAACCACGAGAATTTTACGAGCAAGGTATAAATCGGTTGGCGAAGCAGTGGAATATGGGTTTCAATTGAACAACCCTAGTATGTAATTTATTGTAATTGTACGAATGCATTTTTGGGATTAGGTGAAAGGCTGTTTTTATTCACGATTCAATTGTGTTTCTGTAAATTCATAGTGTTTCTTTTGTTCTTGCCTATACGTAGTTTAAACTGCATTTTGTTGTTGCGTGTATCTGATTGCTAGTTATTTAAGTTTACTGTTTGTTTTATATAATGTAACTTAATTTACATTCTAATTTTTCTTTTTACTTTATTGTTAACTTAACTACTGGCAAGATTAGTTGTAGCCACAATTTTAATTCCGATTTAATTATTACACAATTATGGATGTGGTTTTACTGTTTGTTTGTTTTTGTATTTATATGTAATTAAACTGCTTTTCATTTTGCCATCGCTTGATTTTATAATTTTGTACGTACTTTAATCTGATTTAATTGTATCTCTTTGTTCTTTTATTTATTAATGTACTTGTAACATTGTTTATTGATTAATACACTTGTGGTTTCTGATGAGTCTTTTCCAATTTTTTAAGTAACGGGTTCAAGCTCGTTAATTTAACTTAACCTCAGCAGAATTTTATCTGTGGGACCAAATTAAAGATCAGTTTTTCAGACAAGACCTGCAAATAGGGAAGATCTTATTCAACGAATACAAAACACAATCGACAGTATTCCCAGGGCTGAAATAGAAGTTGCTGCCTTTTCTGCCACGGAGAGATTAAATATCTGCATCGAAAAAAATGAAAAACATTTCGATCAGTATCTTTAGTATCTATTGTTACTTTACTAAGTCAATGTAGTTTATTTGTGTTGTTTGTGTTACGTAATTAATTGTTGTTTATTGTTAATATATTTATCTGTAAATATATTCACAATACATACAATACTATTTAAGTAAAACGAATTTAATATAAAGTTTTCGTTAATTTTACACACATCTTCTATTGTGATATGACTTTGTTACAGAAAAAAAAATAAAACAAATAAATATTGAAACATTATTTTGTGTTAACAGAGTCGTGTGGTGATACGACGTTTATAAATCCACTAGATATTTTGATATGGTGGCGCACACCGTGCCCTTTTCTTGACAATTACCAACAAATGAATTAAATTACTTTACATTTAAGAATTTATGACATCTGGACGCCTACTAGATTATGCAAATTTTCAATTTACATAAGTATAAAACTTGATCCCCTAGTATACCTATTTTTCTCGTACCTTCGCTTAGAAAGAGAAGCGGTTTTTACCATCTTTTTTTTTAATTCCATGCTCTCTCAAATAAATGGTTAAAATATATAGTATTGCATTTGAAAATTTCCAAAAACGTTAAAAAAATAACAATTGTTCAAACAACGCCACCTACCGATCGTTATAAAAACCGGAATAAAACTGATATAATATTTTATTAGGCATCGAATTCCTTTTCAAATGATAAGTTTCATAAAGCGGCATAAAAGTTGTAACTGTTTTATTGAGTCAGCTTTCCCACTCACCCCTACCAGTTATTTTACAAGATAAAGAAAAAAGTATTGGTGCAAACTTACGTAAAATGATCTGAAGATTACGAATATTTAAATTTTGTGGTACTATTACTATGCATTTATTATAGAAAAATTATGTTTTTGGGTTATTACTGTGAACTACGCCCTCTATTGGTGGAGTATGAAACTTGAAAATAATTTCCAGCAGTTTCTCTTATGCGACAGATGTTTTTCCTAAGTTGTATGATAAATAGTTTCTGAGTACAGCGGGTTTCCTCTCTTAATCAGACACCTGGTATATCTACTTCTGCAATCTTTTAGAACACTAAGTATTTAAAACCTCGTGTTAGTTACGAGTTAAGTTTATAAGAAAGCGTAGAAAGGCCACATGTATTTTTTTTGCAACTGGCACATCTATAAATCTATTAGTGTTAACTGTCAACTAGTATTGATAGACACATCTATCTGTCAATTAGTGATAAGAGATATATGTATCTGCCACTTAGTGCCAGTTGATGGATATATTTGTTAATTAGTACTAATAGACATTTATCTGCCAATTAGTGCTAATTGACATATGTATTTGTCAATGACAACTAAGGGACACTATTGAGAGACAAATCTATCTGTGAATTAGTGCTAATAGACACATGTAATTAGCACATAGCACCCATCTGTCTGTCGACTAGTGCTAATTGACAGATCTCTTTGTCTATAAGTACTAAATGACACATCTATCTGTCAATGAGTACTGGTTGGCACATTTATCAGTCAATTAGTACCAACAGCACATCTATCTGTAAATTAGCAGTAATTAATGGATCTATCGATTAGTGATAATTGACACGTCTATCCGTCAATTAGTATCAATGGACACATCTATTTGTCGATTAGTGCCAATACACACATGTATCTATCAATTAGTGCTAATTCACACATCTATCTGTTAATTAGCACTAGTTGACATATATCTGTCAATTAGTGCAAATAGACAGATAAACATCAATTAGAAAACAATTTTGGGTGTCAACCTTCTACAGCTTCGTAACTTTATCTTACACTGTAAGTTTATTATTAACATCTATCTCATTTTAAAAATCCTTCTAAGGAAATATCCCAAATATAAGCAAGCGTACTTAAAAAGTAAATTTCGTTGTTACTGATGTTTATAATAATAACTTAATGTTTAACAGATTTTATTTTCCTTATGTTATCATTGTTTTTGCAACCTCCACTTTTATATCCATTTGAATTTTAGATAATTTAAATTTATAATGCAAACCATTAGAATCTACTTTCAGAATGTGGCTTTTGCATAATTGTGGTTCAGTTTAACTCATTTCAGAGTTTAATTATTTACAATATAAATACAACTCGCTAAATTAATTAACGAAAAAGGTTAAAAAAAATTTAAGTTAGTAATACGAATTTATGATTAAAATGAAGTAATGAGGCCATTCCTTATATTTCTGCAGTACATAAATCCTATAGTTGGCAAAATTTCAAAAATGTCAAACGTAGTGCATTTAAAAGATTTAGAACCTTCTTCAATTTAACATAAAATAATAAAACAAAGTGCTGTTGTATTTTATGAAATAAGGAAAAGATAACGTTTTTGCATATCGGCACTACGTCTTTTGACATTTAAATAATCGTTTCTAGTAAAATTTAAATCTGTCACTTCCGTTCACACAAAAATAAGGCGAGAAGATAATATAGAATATTCACATCAATATGTCACATATTAAAATATGACTGCATCATAGTACAAAGTAATATGAATGAATACGAATAGAAAAATACGACATTTCAAGAATGTTATGCCACTTTTTTTTAATTCGTGCAATCAATATTAGTGAATTCAATCTCGAACATTGATTAGATATACACAGTGCAATAGTATAATCCATACTGGACTTAGCTGCAATTTAAAGTTCTAATACCGCAATTGAAATAATCCTAAACTAAATCCAATCAAATCGTTCAGTCACATAGATGTCCACAAAATGTGTTTTTCGTTTTGATTATCTTACAATATGTAAATGATGTACTTAAATTTATGCACATTCCATGTAAAGTTACAATCTCAAAGATAGTCGATAATCCTTTGAGGTGCAGCCTTCGCAATTTAGACCGAAAATACGTCATCTTGACACAAAGGCATTAAAGTTTATATATAACACACTCTATCTATTTTACGTTGAATCTTCGTTGAAATTACATACAAATATATCATGCTAAAGTTGTGTGAATTTAGTATTATCTTGCTATAAACCTAGATGATGAAATTCATGACGTGAATGTAGAAACGCGAAAAATCATTAAATAGACATTTTGCAGTACGTTTTGCTGAGCTCTTACTAAAAAGCTCACTTTTACACATATAAACTTCCAACTCTATTTATTTTAATAATTCCCTTTCAGCAGATTTTACTGAATTTTCTAGCTTAGTCAAGATTATTACACACTTTTATAATTAAAAATGATTAAAGCAAAAGCTGTCAACCACCACAAAGCAGATTATAATAGAAAAGCTCCATAATTTTAACTCTGTCAACCTCATTCTATTAACCGCGTTTTTTTACAATAAAAAATACACAAAAATGACAATTACTTCAACTTAACAAGGATAGAAGGATTATATAAAATTCTCAGATTTAATATTATTTAACATGTGTAAAGTCAATACGAAACATCTACATAATTACGAAATCACACAATTTATTAAATCTTTTTCCATGCGTCTTATTGCTGCCAGAAGTTTGAATACGTATTTATTACTTATTTTGACAATAGCCTTACTAACACTCTTAAGGAGATGATGCAAGTATAATACTACCCTGCTAAGAGAAAAGGCAGTATCTGCAAAATTTTCGATTTTGAGTTATGTATGTATTCCTATGTTTTAGACCACGCTGAATCCAATGAACTAAGTAAAAAAGCCGTATCTACAATGGTTGTTGAGATATCCATGTAGAGGCAGTATCTACATGTTTTCGGCAGGCTTACTAAGAAAGAAAGCAGTAAATGCAGATCCTAAGTAATAAAGCAGTATATGCACTGCAGTTTTCTTACTTAGCGTCCCACAGATACTGCTCTTTTACTTAGTGGGCTCATTACTGAATATTCACGTACTGCTTTGTTCATAGGGAAGTGTTCAATGATATCTAAAAACACATGAAATAACTTTATTATTTGTTTATTATATTGGGTTGGTAGTCAAACAGTTTTGCTGTTGATCAGCTGTGAGTAATAAGCGGGAAATATTTTCACTTTAGCCAGTTTTGTTTGCAATGATTTAACCTAAAATTACCTGAATGTTTGTTTACTAGATTGAAGAGCAAAGTTATTTTAGAACAGTTTACCTTACGTAAGTTTTGAAATATTTTAAGTTAAGTTATAAAATGGTGTTTAAGTGCAGCACTTGTGATAAAACATTTAACAGCAGGGCTATTTTTATCATGCATGGAATAATTGTTATAGTAGAAGAGCTGCTGCGAAAGAAGTTAGGCCTAATGTTTCTTATGATAAATCACACATCGAGAAAACAACTGGAAATGTAAGTGCATAACTTTCTTGTACTTAGTTACAAATAGGTGCAGATAAGGTCAAATTTACTTAATTGAGCAAATTGGTTAGGGGCCTATTCTCAGGTCTGCAATAAGTTATTACAAGCACCATTCATATAAATTAAAGATCTAAATATTACTATTTTAGGTATAGGTAAACTACAACTAAGTTACTCAGTGTAACATTAGCCCAATATTTAAAACATCAACAATATAAACAATAGGCTTTGTTAAAAAGTGCCTAATAAAGTTTTGTTTATTGTAGGGTGAAGAGAAGATGGGAGTCCCAATTCAAGCTGTTCCTGATGGTTCAACCCTTTTACAAAAAGATGCCTTGTTCATGGTTGTGAATTTAAGTAATACAGAGGTGGAGGGCAAGAACACTAGCATTGACCAAACTGGATATGAAGAACATTTCTACAACAACTGATATAACTGAGAGCTGCTGCAGCAACTTCCAGGTAAGAAGCTTAAATGAAATCATAGGCCTAAAAGGCCCTATTTTTGACCATTTCCAGTCAGTATCCCCTTAAAAATGACTCTTTAGATAGTGCTTTTTATTTTTTTTTCAGGTTTTACAAGACAATGATGCTTCAGCCATCCCCGGCTTCGATAATACTTACCTTGGTTTTGAAACTGAAGAGAACCCAGAAATTACAAAAGAAAACAGTTTTGATCTAATGACCGATTTTGTGATTGAATAAAATGCTCTAGACCTACCTGAAGCCAGTGGAATCAATAATGACCAGTTCGATATTCAAGAACCAGTTGTAGTGACAGAAATTCTCATTAACCCTGAAGATGGTCGCACAAAACATAACGATAATCAGCCAGAACAAGGAGATATTATTGAAGCTGATCTAGAAGTTTTCAACGATGCAAACTTAGCACAAACTGCCATAGGTGGAAGAAAGCGAAGAAATAAAAACCCTATAAGTGTCAAGGATAGAAAAAAATTAAAATAGACAATCTTAAAACAAAACATCCTGTTTTTCCAGCATGTGGAAACGGTTGTAAGAAACAATGTGCTACAAAAATTTCTGAAGAGCGGAGGTTACAAATTTATACAATCCACTGGGATCTTTCCGCAGAAGAGAGGAACGCTTTCATCTTTGGTTTGGTTGAGAGGTCTTCTCCTAAGCGTAGAACTTCCAATGCATGTAATAGCTCAAAAGCGTTCACATTTAAATACAAGCTTCAAAATCAAACTGGTACAACACTAGACGTATGCAAGGTTTTTTTCTTGACAACTCTAGGTTATAAAGAAAAAAATGACAAAGTTATCACAACTGTGTTAACAAAAACTCCTAAAGGTGATATAAAGCCAAAACCTGACCTTCGAGACAAAGCACCTTGCACGAAAAAAGGACCTAAAACTGAAATTTCAGACCATATTGAGTCTTATCACCCGAAAATATCGCATTACCGTCGGGAGCAGGCGCCTAATAAGTGCTACGTTCCTTCTGATCTGACAGTTACAATCATGCATGAAGTAAGTTTCCTCAGTTCAAGGATGTGTCATATGATCAGTACAGGAAAGTAGTTAAAGAAAAAAATATATCATTTTCAAAACTAGGGCATAAGGAGTGTGAGGTTTGCGAAGGATTCAAACTTCATCCTCATACTAAGGAAAACAAAGATCCTGACTGTAGTATGTGTCAATCTTGCAGTGAACACATGGACACAGCAATTCAATCACGTGAAGCTTACCAAAGACTTAGCAAAGAAGAACTTCCAGAAGACACTACTTGCTTTGCATGTGATCTGCAAAAAGTAATTATGTTGCCGAGAGTAGACACTTTTAAGGTAGTGCTTTTCCTGAAGAGCTTGACTGTCTACAATGAGACATTTTCCCCTGTAGAGAAAAACCCTAAACATACGCCATTCCTTTGTTTATGGCATGAAGGCATCACTGGTAGGAACAAGGAGGAATTGACAAGTTCCTTTTACAGATTTCTGAAGGAGTACAGGGATTTTAAGAATATCAATCTGTGGCTTGAGAACTGCTCAATCCAGAATAAGAACTGGTGCCTATATACATTTTTAATCAATGTTGTCAACAGTAATGACATTTCTGCTCAAGAAATGAACTTGTGGTACTTTGAGCCCGGTCATACGTTTATGGCTGCAGACTCTACCCATCATCAAATCGAGTTGGCGTTAAAGAAACAAGGTAAAACTTATGATTTTAGTGACTTTGTAAGTGTTTGTAAATCAGCCCACAAAGGAAATGTTTCTGTAGCTGAAATGACACTTAACGATTTTTACTTGTGGAAAGACAATGCAGCTGCTAGAAACTAAAGACCCTACAAGACCAAAACTCACTGAAATTGTCCATGTGTAAGCTGAAAGAGGAAATTTTGTCCTTAAATATAAAAAAAACTTTAAATCCAGATGAAGAGTATAAAACATTGGACTTTTTGCTTTTAAAACTAATGAAGCCAAGTAGTTGTGGTGTTCCTCCAACATTAAGTGTCCCCAGGGGTTTCTGCCCTATCAAGCGTGACAAACTTTTGAAAGAGTTAGAAAACATTTTACCAGAAAACCGTAAATTTTTTTGGAAAAACTTACCAATGCTGCAACAAGAAAATAATCATAAGAAGTAGGAAAGTAATAATATTATTTTTAGTAACATAAAGAATGATTTAAGTTCCAGTAAATCCAGGTCGAAGTTTAAACCCACAAGAAAAATGTTAATTTACATGTAATCTCCTGCACTTATTTATGAACAAATTAATTTTAAATTTTGTGTTTATATTTTATGCACATTTATCTAGCGACTTCACTGATTAGAATTAATTTTAAATTACGTATTGGTAATTGACATTTTAAAGACTAATTTAAAAAAACTGAAAATAAATTAAAATATTTACTCACTGAAGTCACTTTGTTATTTTTTTCTCGTTAAAATAAGATTTAAATAAACAATTCGGCGGGAAATTTCATGAAAAATATGAAAATTAACATTCCTCCTATGAAGAGCCTAAAAATCTACCTGGCCTCACTGCCCCCCTTAACTATGTACTACAGTAAGTTGACCCATGTCTTTTTATTAAAAGTTTCCTGAGATATGTAAACTTGTGTCTGAATTATTCAAAAAAGTCCCAAGCCTAAAAATAATTTTGTTATCAGCAAGGCAGTATATGCAATTTGAAGTGTTACGTGCAAAGGAATGCTAAGAAAGGAAACAGTATGTACATACTGCTAATTGAAGCTATTCACGTATCAGTTATGTTTACTAAGCAAAAAAGCAGTATGTACATACTGCTTTACAGAAGCTAGACATCTAACGTTAAAAGGCAGTATCTGCTTTTTAATAGAATAATTTTTTTAACTTTTGTATGAAAAGATAAAAAAATTGCCTCTTTATCCTAAAATACATTAAACATTTTATTATATTAATGATTGTGTTACAGCTGCCTAATAAACTTTAGGTATATTTTCCCACATTTCAGGTTTTTGCAGATACTGCCTTTTATCTTAGCAGGGCAGAATATACACATTTTAATCAATTTTTTTATTAGTACAACTTAATTTAAACTTCTTTATTTATTTTTTTAATCATAAAAATAAAACAAGCCCATAAATTTAAGACAAAATTTATCACTGTTTTAGTTATAACACGAGATTTTTGGATTAGATGCGAATGATCCTTAATCATTTATTCTACAGTTTTGGAAGTTATCACATATTATTTACGTTTTGAGAGTTTTATGTATCGGCTGGTAGGCAACACACACTACCTATGGCCACTTTCTAAGTAACGTGTACAAAGTGTCCAGAAACTCTCCTGACAAACAGAAACTAGAGTAGTTACAAAACGTCGTGGAACCCGAGATGCGCGACGCGATTTTCTACAATTTGAAAAACTTAAACTATGTTTAATCGGGAAATTGCTGTAGGAAAATGCTATCCTAAAAATATACGGCAAATGAATAAGTTAAGTAATTATCGATTTTTTTAACGATTGATATCGTAACTAAATACATTTTTATTTAATGATCATTTATAACAATTTCAGTTTAGGTATGTATTGGATTACCTATTTCATATTTACATTAAAATAATTTTTTTAGTTAGTAAACATAACCTAATCTGTTCAATATCAGCTGTTTTTATCAAGGATTTGCAAAAATGAAGTTTAACGTTTTATAAACTTTTAATTACACCCAACAGATAGACAGAAAGTACGAATAACTTCTGAAAAGATGTTTGGTTGTTAATCTTAGCAATCATCAAATATGTAAATTCTTAAAACTCAGATTGCAGGTCTAAATATTTATATTTTTAAGAACCAACAACAAGAATCAATCAATTAGCCTCATTACATTAAAATATGTGTCAGAAAATGTTATGACAAATACAAGTATTTACTCAGTTCACACTATTAGTTTATTGTGCCGACTAGAAAATGTGAAAAATTATTTGTTCGATAATTCATAGATTAAGTAATAGTCTGTAGGTGTAAATGTGTACTATCAAATCTTGAAATACTTCTAATAGGAGGACAGAACACAAACGTTGAAATAACTACTACGTTTCACTGCAATGTGCAACTTAAAGAGACCCTCCTTGTTTGGTCGGAAAATATTTTTGTAAAGTATTTCAAATTCTAATATCAATATGTAAAATAAATCACAAATTGATAAGAACAGAAGATTAATTAGTTAGAATCTAACTACTGCTGTAATCAATGTCTTCATCACTTTCACCTGTATTTACAGTAAAAATCAGCTCTTCGACTTCATCAATAAAACCTTCTTTTTTCTAAATATTCTTGTTCAATCTTTTCTGCATGTTTGCACACAGCTTCCCATTCTTCACGACCAATTGATTTACATATTCAAATTTAAACGTAATATTATTACTCCCTACATCATTTTTAACTTGAGCCCATATCTTTTCAATTGGATTTAGCTCTGGATGGTAGGGTGGTAACCTTACCACAGAATGACCATGTTCAGCGATCAATTTATCGATTAAATAATTTTTATGAACTAATCGATGAAGTTTAATTTTTTCGTAGAGTTCAGCTTTGTCTCACTTTGTTCAAATGCAATCCCACGTTCGTTTAATTACTTCTGCATTTCACCTTTTTTTCGGGCACATGTTGGATTTGGCTCGGTAGATATGTTGTGGTAAGATGCGTCATCAACCACTAACACAGAATTAGGCTCGAGATTGGTAATAAGTTTTTTGGTCAACCACTTAATATAATTCTTAGAATTCATATCGTCATGATGATAATCTCCTGACTTTAATCCCGATTTAAACATTAACAATGCATTTGGTACAAATCCTTTAGCACCACCACAATGTAACATTATTAGGCGTTGTCCTTTTGAAACAGGTGCTTTCACTCCCTTGGCACTGCTGTCATACCGTCCATGCGAACTTGTATGTGAACTGTGCAAGTATGATTCGTCACTATAAATGATGTTTCTGCCCTCTTCTCTGTGCTTTTTCATTTTTCTCAAAAATGTGGTTCTTCTCGCCCTTATTGCGGAAGTTTCCACCAAGACCTTCCTGTCGTCTTTAGTCTTCTGCCATTTGAAACCCATCTTTTTCACAATCGATCGAAAGCTGCTTAATTTTGCTCTTAAACGTATCCCTTCTTCTTGGACAGCTGCGAACACATTTTGCATTGTTGGTTTTTGCTTTTGGATATTGTAAATTATTCTTCTAACTTCTTCATCAAACTTGTTGATGGTTGATCTAGGTGCTGGCTTGTTTATTGTTTAACGAGGTGAACCAAATGTACTTCCTTCAGTTTTCGATCTGCCTTCCTGTGTAATGCATTTAATTGTTCTTCTGGATATGGCTGTTACTTCTGCTAATCTTTCTTACACACGATCAACAGAGATAATAAAATCTTTTGATTCTTTTTCTCGCTTCATAAATTCATACAATTTATAAATAATCTCACGATCTTGACTGTGAACAACTACTCCACTCATGTTCAAAACGTTTACTTGGCAGTTTGGACAACAAATAACGATGAAATAATAAAAAGTGTCTTGAAAAAGACAGATTTTGTATAAAGCAGAAGGTATAAACTCAAGGGGCAACGTACGAATACAACGAGAAGTAAATAAAGCGAATGGCACATTTATTATAAATTGAATAGTAGCATATTTGTCGAATGCTTTCAGCGCGATTGAACCATATGCGCATAGAGGGGTGAGTGCCACGATATTTTGAAACTACTCTATACCAGGCGGGAATATGCAGTAGCATATAGAAATCGTGGAGTTTTAGGCTTGACTAACCAATTCTAATAATATCTGTCGGAGTATGATTCGCATATGCCATGTACCAGATTCTCGAAACATCTATCATAGTACTACTTTATTTAATGTTACAAAATGCATTGTATAATTATAAAAAATTACGAAACCTCTATAAATAGTGAGCATCGAAAAAGTTTAATATCATAGCGTTAATTTAAAGCATTGCAATAAAAGTCTAATTAATGGTTGTATTTACTGAAATTGCAGTTACATATGTGTTTATTTAAAAAAATACATGAATATTTTACTAATTTTAAGAAATCTGGTTGATTAATAATAGGAATAGGATTATCAGCTGTTTACTACAGTTTCTATCAGTTAATGAATTGATACAATATCCATGAAACATGCTGATGCAATTTGTTCACGAAATATTGTTTTGGCTAACTATAAAAAATTAAGAAATAATGTAATTGCAGACCGCAAATCAAGTTCGGCGTCAAAATTAAAATTAAAAATATTGAAATGAATTCCCGACTTTTCTTATTATTCGTATTGCATTAGTATCAATTACAAGTAAATTATAAAAGTTACATTTAATCATTAAGTATTACAACATTTTTACATTAGAATTAGAAATACTTCTAAACGATATATTATTACTAAGATTTTTTTGTTTGGATTGTTATTACTTATTAAAAAATATAATTTCTGTTCATTTGAGACCAGCGTTTTGGTTTTTAGTCGTTGATTAACAACAAGAAATTTTATCCGTTTCTCAATACTTTCCGTGCGGAAATCGACCTACGGACGTCATCGTCGGAGCTGAAAGTGGGGGCTATATTCCTGCCTGGTATAAAGTACGCCGTGAAATTACACATACTAGACATGATTTCATGTCGATTTTACCTAAATTACCTTAATCCAAAAATGCCTCCTAAGGGAGGTAGAACCCTTTGAAGATGGCACCGACAAGTCACTTTTTGTTAAATATCTCAAAAACACCGCTACGTAACAAGTTCAAACTTGGTACAACTACTTGGTCGATAATAACAAACCGGCCACTGAGAACACGATTTTCTTATTGGCATCAGAAACGGTCCACTTGGGGGCAGCTTTTTAACAAATTTGTTTATTTTCAATTTTCTAATGGATTCTCAATCGAATTTAAAAACTACAATATTTTCTATACAAAATGTGCACTTAGTTGAAATTTAAACTTTTTGTGTTTCTGACAGGAAATACCGTTTCATTAGTAAATTATGTTTTCAATGCCTGGTAGGATGTAATAACTATACAAAGAATGTCTGATTTTACTTGTTTTAATTAGTTATTTAATTTGCTGTAAAATTTTGTAGAAATGATGATTCATAAAACAAATGTTTTACTTTCTAAAGATAACATAATACAATTTATGTATCTAACATACAAAATAACATTAAGGGCAACTAACAACAAGTAAAAAAATTTTATCTTTTTAATACAACAATAACTGTTTGACATCAAAGCAATTCGACGTAACATCAGATTTTGATGATTTGTCATATTCGCCTAGGTATTGTAAACATAATTTAGTAATGAAACAGTATTTTCTGCCAGAAACACAAACAGTTTCAATTTATTTTTCTCGAAAACGGTACGAGATAGCGATTCCAAATAAGAGCACATTTTGTGTGGAAAATATCGTAAAGTTTTTAAATTTGATGTAAAATCCGTTAAAAAATTGAAAATAAAAACGTTTCGTTAAAAAAGCTGTTGCCTCCCCCCTAAGTGGACCGCTTCTGATGGCAATAATAAAATCGTGTTTTCAGTGGTCGGTTTGTCATTATCGACTTATTCGTTGTACCAAGATGAGACAACAAAATGTTTTTGTATTAAGGTAATTTAGGTTAAATCGACGTAAAACCGTGTCTAGTATGTGTAGTTTCCGATTGTTAGGAGAGTTTCTGGACAGCCTGTATATTGCTATAAAAGTTGGACATGGCAACACCACGTAAAACAGTACTCTAATTAAAAATTTCTGATAAATAAGAAATATCTAATAGGTCAAAACGGGAATTTAAAAAAAGGTATTGTGATTCTTGTAAGTGCCGCTAATTTGTCTAGTTAGGGCCTATTAAATTTAAGCATTTAAATAGAATTTATTCGTTCGTTTAATATGGATCTAAGTTTCCTTAAGCACTACATGACTTCTCGTTCTTCAGGAGGTAAGTCTTCAATTGTTTTTTACATTCTTTATGTTATTGTTGATATACAGGGTGATTGGTCGAAACCATTCATTAGAAGTATTAGGAGTTCCAGCCATGGCTGATTTCTGAAAGTTTGTATCTGGACTAAGTGATTCATATTCTATTTAAGGAAAATATTTTCATGATGACTACACTTCCGGTTATACCGGAAGTAGCGATCAACTTTGTTATTTTAAATGGAATCGTACCCTTTTTATGGCATATTCGAATTGTACTCGCCATTTAAGTAGAAATTTTATCAATGTTCCCTATACTTAAATTTAATAGTTTTTGAGATTTAAATTTTTTTGAAAATTATTGGTTGAACACTATGACATTTGACAATGCCTACTGGCGCCATTTTTAGGTTTTAGGTTTGGTATAGGGAATGTAATACAAATCAATGCAGAATTTTATTCTGCATCCGTTAAAGGAAGAAAATATTGGGCATTGTATTTGAAAAGTTAAGTTTTGATGGGTTTATTTTCAAAAGATGGAAGTCCATTTTGAACACCCTGTAGATAATTCGGCAGTACGGAAGCATCAGCGTAAAGCTTTTAAATACCCCTATGCATAACGTCAATATTACTTGCTTCGTACTAAAAATGGCGCCAGTAGGCATTGTCAAATGTCTATGTTAACAATAATTTTCAAAAAAATTTAAATCTTCAAAAATATTTAAATTTAAGGTATATGGATTCATTAAATTGAAATTAAAACGATTTACCTGATTTTTCCATGGATAGCCATGGAAAACTCCATTTAAAATACAAATCTTCGTTGTGTTTCTGTGTTCGGTTTATCAAAATGGAAAATGGGAAGTATTCAAACAGGGATATTTTGAACTTATTTTATATTCATGGAGAATGTGATAAGATTATTAGCAGAACTTGCCGTTTGTTTAATGACCGATATCCTCATTTAACCCAATGAACAAGCACAAATTTAAGCGAATAGAGTTAACATTTTGTGTATTCTTATGGTACATTGTACAATATTTCCGAGAAATGCATGCAAAGCCTATGACTGGCGAACCAAAGTAAGAAGCTATATCTGACTCATTTTAATAACACCACAGCGACTTTCGAGTCTCCGAAATTTGGGCTAGTAACTATTCCATACAATACATA
The DNA here is from genome assembly GCA_036346205.1 of Vesta saturnalis. Classification (NCBI taxonomy): domain Eukaryota; kingdom Metazoa; phylum Arthropoda; class Insecta; order Coleoptera; family Lampyridae; genus Vesta; species Vesta saturnalis. Next base: position 2,956,137 of record JARFJB010001043.1, read on the forward strand.
AGACTGAATACATAAAATGCATGATTATTCGTTTACCGTTTGTAAGACTATCAACTCCAGTTAACTATGCTCAACACGTAAATTTTGTCTAAATGTTAATCAAATTCAAGGAAGACCCGCTGTTTACGAAAATAATTTGGACGGAAGATAATTTACTAGTAAAGATATTGTTAATCGGATGCATAACTTGGGCGTCGGAAAACCCACATTTCAAGCGAGAATCAAATTTTCAAAACAAATTTAGTTTTAACGTGTTTTGTCTTGTAATGAATGTCTGTCTCTTTTCAAATTTATGATGAATTTGACAAGTATAAAATATTTGAAGATTCTGAGAACGGATGTCTTAATTTTAGAAAATCTGCCTCTTAATATTTTGCAATACTGCTGGTATCAAATGGACGGTTATGAACATTCAACGCGTGACGTTGATCAAGAGCTCACCACTATGTTTGGTGATCAGTGTATCGGTCGAAACGGACCATGGCGGTGGCACAGATCTCGATCTAACTCCACTCGACTTCTACGTGTGGGGCGAAGTCAAGAATCAAGTATACGCCATCCAGTCCACACAAGAGAAGACCTAGGCTTAAGAGTAACGACGGCATTTCGCCAGTTAAATCGTCATCATGTCAAAAAGCTTGCACGAAAGAAGTTCAGTCAAGACTTTTAGGTTGTCTTGAACAAAATGGAGGCCACATAGAACATTTATAAAATTTTGAATTGTTTTTCTTACTTTCAATAATATTAATAGTTATTATTTGCATATTACTTTTATTCTCATCTTATTTGTTGACGAAATTTATCAGTTCTGTTTGCTTTGATAAACTACATTAATGTAATTGGTTTCTGCATCTGTAGTAGGCTTCGGCCGTGGAGAAATCGAATTAATTTTTCTAAATTTCGGACGAGATTTTAGAAATACCTGAATAACTGAAAAACTGTTGAAGATACCTATCTTATAGGGAATGCTAATACAAATCAATGCAGAATTTTATTCTGCATCCGTTAAAGGAAGAAAATATTGGGCATTGTATTTGAAAAAGTTAAGTTTTGATGGTTTTTATTTTCAAAAGATGGAAGTCACGTTTTGAACACCCTGTAGATAATTCGGCAGTACCGGAAGCATCGGCGTAAAGCTTAAGGATACCCCTATGCATAACGTCAATATTACTTGCTTCATACTAAAAATGGCGCCAGTAGGCATTGTCAAATGTCATAGTGTTCAACCAATAATTTTCGAAAAAAAATTTAAATCTCAAAAACTATTAAATTTAAGTATAGGGAACATTGATACAATTTCTACTTAAATGGCGAGTACAATTCAAATATGCCATAAAAAGGGTACGATACCATTTAAAATAACAAAGTTGATGGCTACTTCCGGTATAACCGGAAGTGTAGTCATCATGAAAATATTTTCCTTAAATAGAATATGAATCACTTAGTCCAGATATAAACTTTCAGAAATCAGCCATGGCTGGAACTCCTAATACTTCTAATGAATGGTTTCGACCAATCACCCTGTATTTCAATTTCCATAACTACTGCTGGCCAATTCACTAAGACTTTGATTCATTTCGGTTTTTTTTTCTTATGGTACATTTGTACTGAATCACTTTCCGAAATATGGGCATGCTAGGCGTACACCTCCTCAGCGCTAATCACCAAAGCGGGAAACGATAGGCATATCTGAACTCCACTGCCTATTGTATAGAAACTAAATAACGTGACTTTCGAGTACTCCTGACAACTAATTTAACGGTGAATTATGTTGTTTTATTACGTAAAGGAGCCTTGGAAATACAATAAATTAACGACATCAGTAATCGAGTAGTTATTGCTATGGAATATGGAAATCCTACTTGAGCTGTTAACGAGTGCTCTATACATCTATAAAGTATATTGTTCTTTCGCTTCCACAACTGTACGCACCTATAGCTTATACTTGTGAAGTGTTCTACTTACAATCTAATAAATATTATTCAGTGTAGGTGTGCGAGCTATAAACAGTTTATGCTACTTACTCAAGGTGCTCGTGTATGAATTCAATAACTAGCTTCGATATAACACCATTTGCTTTGCCGTGTTTATCATTGTTAACCACATCATATAGACCGTAGGCAGTTCTCAAATTTACATCCAATATATATGAAGTTGACGTCATTACATTAGAACTACCACTTCGGTAAGTAAGTGTATTAACACAAGGTAATCCATAATACACCTTTAATGAACGCTAGTTTATTTTTATCTTGGTTGCTTTTTTGTGTGCTTACTGGTTTATGTGTAAACGCTTAGACTATAATGCTGTTTATCAAAAGCTGATAATACCTTGGTATTTACTTCACTGTTAATGTATTTTTAGGTGATAACGCGTTCAGCCGCCGAATCATAAATATAGACTTTATTCATATATGTTACAGCTGGGGATCATTTTGATTATTCCTAAATTTAAGTTTTGTTTGGTGCATTCAATAATTTAATGCGTCAATATTATATGAGTTACATACTATATTGTAGGATAGAGTACGTTGAAACACTTTAGTTTCACCACGCATCGTAAATTTTCACTCTTTTCATGTTATCCTGGTCATTTTTTTCTTGAATTGTTTACAGCAGTGGTTGTAATTAGAAACTGTTTTACAAATTTTGCACATTTTTTTTGATCGACTGTGCGTTGTTTCTGTTCTGCTGGAACTCGATGCACGACAATACTTAGTTTTCCGCCCCCCTTTCTTTCTAAGGGCTTGGTGACCCGTCTCTTCTTCGTGTTCCGCATTCACCAGGACCTCTATAAGGTCATCGTGTATTACGTTTACTGTACATGATAAACTAACCTCTCTTCGGTTCCTCAGTCATATTTCTCCTTTCGGTCTAGCGCTATGTAATCGTTCTCTTCCATCATCAATCTTCGACAGTCATCACATTCACAGTATTGACCAACACGGTTTCTAGCTCATACAAAAAATGTTTTGCAATTGCACTTTTTTGGTCATTCCAATCTCTTTATTCAAAAATTGACAAGTAGTGATTGTTTTTGCATAAGTGTTTGCTTATTGTCCATAAAGTTTCTATAAATACTTCTTTTATTCTGTATTTTCATTATGAAACATGAATCTACTTAAAAAACATTGTACACATAAAATTAAAGTTGTACCTTCTAGTTTTAACATAACTTCGAAAAACATCATTTCAGAAACCCCCCGAACCTTATTTTCCGTTAATGGGCACCTAAAATACTTTTAATTAAAAAATCAATAATGAGACATTGACACCGACAAGGAGTATAACTTAGAAATAAGAACAATATTCTAAACGTGTACGTCGTTTGTTTTACTGCTGGTTGTCACGAAGGAGTTGAATATCACTAAGTTGGCGATAATTATGTTCTTTTTCTATTCATATGAAATAAAGTGTACATTAAACGTTTAAATTAGTTTAATGACGCTATTTATTATCCAGATCCAGGTTATTTGTTACACAGCAATTACGGCTATTTTCGTTATTTAAATTTCGTTAATTGATTGTTATGTTTGCTAAGAGTAATTTTAAGTTTTAAAAGCATTTTCAACGTTACTTTTGTATTAACCATGTGGAAGAAAATGTTTCATGCCTAGACACTGTTTTAGATAAATTTTATTCATTGGAAAATATTGGCTTGAATCTTTTCAATTGTATAAAAATTATAGTACATTGTAACTAGGGAAGTACATACAGTTTAAGTTTGAATCCATTATGACTTGCCTCATCGATAGCTGAGTTGGAAGAACTCCACTCTAGCAACGTGGAGGTCGTGGGTTCAAGTGCCACTCGAGTTAATCTTTTACTGTATGTATTTTATAAGTTAATTTTGAATAAAATAAAATACAATTAATATATATATATATATATATATATATATATAAATTAAAAATTAAAAATTATCTAATTTGTCTGCAAGTGGATAAAACACTTAATTTTTTTTCGTGGTTAACGACAGCACAAGAAGATAGTATAATTAATTCAATCTTGTAGTCAGATGAGAGCCGGTTTAACAACAATGGAATACTGAACCGACATAGTTACCATTACTGGTCTCAAAATAATCCGCACTGGATATGGGAAACTAATTTTTAAAGAATTTGGGGAATTAATATATGGTGTGGGATCATTGACGGAGTTATAATTGGACCGAAATTTTATGAAGGTGCATTAATTGGTAATAATTATTTAGAATTCCTACAAGACGATTTACCTGTGCTGTTGGAAGATCACCCACTTAATATGCGTACCAACATGTACTTTCAGCAGGATGGAGCACCCGCACACAATTCTGCTATGGTAACTGGCTATTTAATCCAACTATTTCAAAACCGGTGGATCGGCACATATGCACCAATAAGATGGCCGGCAAGATCTCCCGCTATAACACCCTTAGATTATGTTCTATGGGGTTATTTGGAGAGAGTTACCAAACGCCACTTGTAGATTTAGATGATTTAAAAAATAGAATAAGAAATGAAATTGAAGCACTTAATGCTGCTCCGGAAATATTGAGATCTGTAACGTTTCGTGAACTTTTACATAGAGCAGAATGTTGCCTAGAACAACAAGGAGCGCATTTTGAACATTTACTTTAAAGTTTAAGAATTTAATGTTTCGTTGGAACTGTTTCAGAATTACATAACATTAGTTTATAACTGAGTTAAATAAAGTAACTTAATGTTTTTAAAATTTGATTTATTCATTACTATTAAGCCTTAATATAAAGTATGATACACCGTTTAAATGGAAATTTTGCGCAAAATTCAAGTTTTGAATTAAATATACAGAGTGCCATTTAAATTTCAAAAGTTAGGTACATTTCCGATCAAAACGGAAGTGGCTGAACCTTGTTATTATGCCTATTTTTGAGGACGTTAGGTGTACATAAAACGCTTAAAATTTTGATTTTTAATTTTTGGGAATAACGGAGATATAACGTTACAAAAACACAGCTGAGACACCTATATATATATATATATATATATATATATATATATATATATATATATATATATATATATATATTTTATTGTTAGAAATGAACATTAATAAATAATTAAAAACTGTTAAGAGATTTTTACACTTCGAAAACCGCACGGTTTTCCACCACCAACGCTAAACCAATCACCAATGCTGCCGTCATAAACAAAGCCATGCCAGCCAACACTGAGATTGTACGAAACCACGACTCTTGTATACCAAAGCGAAATCGTTATCGAGATTTGGTACCTCGGGGTACTTCAACTGAACAACCTAACCAGCCCCAACCGTGCCATCGCTGGAGATACGACCTCATCTGCACGTAAGTCTGACATCACACACCTACAGATAAATGGACAGCACAAAAGAGGTGCGGAAGGCATTGCCTCACGGCCGTATTCTTCCATCACCAGACGGAAACGTACCGCATAACAGTGGCACATCTTCACATTCGTCGATCACTGCTCGGTGACGTAACGCAGCGCAGTCAGACTTTTATCTTTGGAACGGGATTGACTGGGAGAAAGCGTGTTTCCAGCACGTCTTGAGAGATAAATCAGGGGAAGCTGCAACGACGCAGTCTTTGAGCACCTTAGTACTCGTTCTATCCCGTTTTTCTGTATTTGTGTGTATGTTAAAACTATTTAGTACTTTATTTTAAAATTTGTTTTTAATAAAATTAACATTGTTTGATTAAAAATTGATATCCCTTTATTTTTTATTTATGTGTATAAATGCATAAAAAAATTCTCTCGAATGGGATTCGAGCCCACGACCTGATATTATCCAGACATGAACTCTAACCAACTGAGCTACCGAGAGATTAGAATTCCATTCAAATTAAACTTTATATGTATTTATACGTACTTTGTCTTAGTGCATCATCTTTTTGTTAGTGTACCCTATTTAAGACAGGATGGCGTTGAGAATACTCTCCGGTTTGACATACCGTCTAACGCTACTAAAATTATTCTTATAGCGGCTCTAACGATCAGCTAGTTGGGCATTGCGGATATTTATCTGTTCGGTGTTCTAATGCGTTTGTCGCATCCATGTCATGATAATCATACGATTTCAAATTTTCAGCGAATATTAAGCTGCTATTCCCACTAAAACTTTATTTCCGGCGTGCAGGATTGTAAATTTTTTATCATTCGCCAAGACCTTTTTTGTGGTTCTCTAGCAAACACCCCAGTTTCACCTAGGAATCCAGCTGATTCCTGATTACGCACTTCTTTAGTTGCACTATTGAGGATGCTCGCCGATTACTATCTTTTTTTAATTTGAAACCAATCTTATTCAACACGGTACCAGCAATTTCTTTTCTTCCCTGTATCTGAGTATTTCTAATGTAACGATTTCCTTCTCAGCAAACTTCGAATAAACTATACCTCGTATTGTATGTTGCAGACCTTCATATATTAACTGTTTTAAAATTCTGACGACGTTTCTGGAGAACGTCCGATAATAAATTATTTTCCTTAATATAGGGACATTGATCTTTAAAACTTCCACTTCTCTTCCTTGTGCTGCTTCAAAATTACGCTACGGCCCAAAATTAACTTTCTCTCGTCAAACATACTGACACATGTGTGAAATATCAGCTCTTGGCTTTAAACATTTTCCGGGCATTTTCAAATAACTTGAAAACGCAAAAGTGTGTTCGTCACTAAGTTCAATTCCTCTAGCATTTATTGTATATTAATTGCATTTTTGAAATGACATTAAATCCTTTTTATATTAAACACATTGCAGTTAGGCATAATTAAGAAATTATGGAATTCTTAAAAATAAAAGGAGAATCACTAGTATTCTTTCTAAAATTTCACAATAAGAAACTAATTTCGTAATTACTTTCTATAGCGGTCCCTGTAAATTTGATATATGTACTCGTATATAATAGAAAATCAATTACGATAGACAAACACGTCTATAAGAGACAGGAATACGTCAATTGTAATTATTAAGCATCCATATTCACATACATGATTGAAATCACATTAAAGCCTTTCTCTATTAATTACTATATATGTTAGTATATGTTGTCTTTCTTTTTAATGGCGATAGCGCGATTCTGTATGTACGTAAAAATAACTAAAACATTTACAGCCTTACGCTTGTAAATGGATGCTTTTTATGCCGTGGTAAACACATCTTACCTTCTTATTATAAGTAGTATTAATATAAGAGCTAATCCGTTATGGAGACTTATCCCTTTTACCGACTATATCTTTGGGCATCGTATCCTAACTGTTGTCACGAGTACTAAACAATACTCAAGTATCATAACAAAATGCTTCAACAGCTAAAAAAGTAAACAAATATAGTGTAATTGCACGAATAATTCGGTTTGACGATAAAAAAACTCGACCACAACGACGCCAAGCTAATAAATTAGCTCCCATACAGGACGCGAAAACGTAACAGTAGATGAAACTGTACCTATTATCGTTGTCTTTGGACAGTACATCGCAATAAACCTGATACAAAGTCAAGATTTGACTTTGCATTCTAACTTTGCACATAATATGAGTTTACCTGAAATGAAGGTGAACTCGAAAGGTCAAGGTAAGTTGTTAGATCTTACTTAAGTCTTAAAGATCACAACGAACGTGGATAATTTCTTTACCTCGTACGATTTGCAGATGCTATTGAAAGAAAAATAACCATGCTTTCTATTCGCAAAAATAAGCCTGAATTGCCAGTACGATTGCTTGCAACAGGAAAAAGTTCTTTCTTCAAAATTGTACTTTACCAAGGACACGTCGGTAGTTTCCTATATTCCGAAACGGAATATAAATGTTACGCTCATGAGCACCGTGTACCACGATAACGGAGTGTGTAACCAAGATCATAAAAAGCCGTTTATGATTTTAGATTACAACAAAACTAAAGGTGCTGTAGACATGTTAGGCAACTTAATAATAACATACACATGCAGACGGCAAACTAAAAGATGGCCAATGACTATCTTTTACAACATCATGGACGTTTCAGCTTACAACGCTTATGTTCTGTGGTGCGAAGTAACTCCAACTTGGAATGCTGAAAAACTTACAAAACGGCGACTATTTCTTGATGAACTGGGCAATTCCTTGATCACTCCATTACTGCAAGCCGCAGAAAACGCCTCCCTCGAAGTATTCCTGTCGTTGAAATGGTTATAAAGTCACGTTCTTCAACTAGCAATGCCGAAGTAAGGGAACAAATAACCACAACCAAGCGTATAAGAATTAATTTTTGGCCCTCTTCAAATAATAATAAAACTAATATGGTATGTTCTAATTGCTCAAAATACCTATGTAAAGCTCATGTATATTACTACTGTCAAGACTGTAACAAACTACTACGTTTTTCAGATTTTCTTTACATAAAATTTATAATAATATGTAATAAAAATAAAATAACGTAATAAATTGTAATAAAAAATAAATACTACATCTTATTTCTTATTATTATTTACTGTTATATCACTATAACGCCAATAAAACGACAACTATAGGCTCCCGGGTCATATTGACCCCAACATAATAAGTGAAACCAAAATGCTAACACAATAGGAGAGTTAAGGTAACTCGCTTATTCCTACAAATAGACCCCACAAATCCAATATGACTATGCTCTGTAGAAAACGTTGTACATATTTAAATTTGTAAAAATATACAGTGTATTTTTATTATAATTGTGTAAATAAAAAACTTAACAGTAGGTCAATATACAGGGTCCTTCATTTCAGCTCGCGTCTTTTGTAGCTTAGTTATTATTTAACTTAAAGTTTTAATATTTTGCACACTGTATCTGTGACCTAGGAAGCATATGTTCAATATGTCTTCCGTTTTCTTCTAAACACAAACGAAAACGTGTATTGAAAGACCTTGCCACTCTTCTTAACACAACATGTGTAATTTTTCGAAATGAATTTTCCTTAACGTAGCCCCACAAAATAAAGTCTAACTTAGTTAATTCCAGTGACCGTGGCGGCCAATTAGATGGCCCTCCTCTTCCAATCCAGCGATTTGTAAAGACTATCCAGACCGTTCCTGACTTGCTGGAGCTCCATCGTGTTGCAGCCACATTGCATTTCTTATTTCTATCGGTAAATTTTGACACAAACGAGGCAACTCATTTTGTATAAAGTCTAAATACATGTCCTCGTTTAAATGGCGGTTGAAAAAGTGCGGATCAATGACATGGTCTCCAATGATCCACATTAATAGACCATCTATGTTGTTTATCTATCTGCCTGAATATCGTTGGGTTGTGGTCCAAATAATAATGAAAATTATGACGATTAACAAATCCGTTTTTATAGAAGGTGGTCTCATCGGAGAACAAAACCTTATCGACAAAGTCACAACTGAACCTTATTTTATCCTGTGCCCAATTATAGAATTCCATATGTTTATCAAAGTCTTCTTGGAAAAGTTCTTAGTGAAACTGAATGTGATAAGCATGGAACCGATTGTCTTTTAAAACACGATGAACAGTACTCTCACTAACATCTACTGCATCAGCTATTACCTTCTGACTAATAGACGGATTTTCCGTAACCTGTAGTAGCACATCCAATTTCTTTTCTTCTGTTCGAACCCGTTTATTTCGAACTGGTTTGAGGTATTCTACTTTTCCCGTTTGCGTCAATCTCACCAATAAATTCTGCAGACTACGCTTGTCCGGATGCCGTCGTTCTGGATAACGCTCTGCATAAAGCCGACTCGGCAAAATACAGTTCTTTTGGGACACACCCAATATGAAAATCTTATCCACAAGCTCTTCCCTGCTGTAATTCATCATAAAAGCCACCATTAGAAGCAAATAACTTTAAACGAGATCTTACAATAGTAACAAATGTCATGCAATACCAGCCACCTTATTTTTTTATTAAAATTGCTAATGAAATAGTGGATAAAACGAATTTTGGCGTATATCTTTTAAAGCGTTAGGAATTTTGATAGGGACATATTTTAAAAAAGTTTTGTTTTTTAATTCCGCATCGAATGCCATCAAATCATACAGGGTATTATATTTAAAATAAGAAAGAAAAAGATCTTTTAATTGTCAAAAGTTTGACAGTAAATTTTGAACGCCCTATATAATTTAGATCCCCCAAATTTGGTCAGCTTGATTGTTAAACCTTACTTAATCTGTTCCTAGCTCATTATCTGAAAACGAGCCACTATTTGTATTTTAACCATTTTTAAAACCAGTGGTGTAAAGCTGATCTTTTAACATTTTGTTTTTTTTTGTCGATGTTATCCAATACAATTTTAGGGTTACGTAGACAATCATGCAAGTCAATTAAATCTGAAAAAAAATATAAGGTATGACATTTAAAAAAATTTTCCATTATGGCGTCACACTTTTTTGGACCACCCTGTATAATCAATCACATCTTCCTAAAACGATCCCTAGGTCACAGATAAAGTGTGCAAAATATTAAAACTTTAAGTTAAATAATAACTAAGCTACAAAAGACGGGAGCTGAAATGAAGGACCCTGTACAGGCTGTCCCAAATTCGAGGGCAAGCATGGGGATCTCGCTTATTATAAGAGATAGGATATAGGTTTTAATTCGGCACTTTTGCTAAATTCGATGCCGAGCAATAATCTGAAAAGAAATTTGAGCTAACTCGAATGGATTTGGTTTTATGCTCAAAAAACTAAAAATTTCGATTTTCGTTTTTCGCGTTTGGCTACCTTATTATTAGGAATTTTCAAAATTCGATTAAACATTATTAAGGCACCTTTTTACGCACAATACTAATACAGTATTAAAAATATTATGTGACGTTTCGTTTATTCTGAACCATCATCAGGTTTATTTTTTCTTATAGGGGTTAAAATATATTTTTATGTCGTTGGATGGAGAATATTATGCTGATTTTAGCACTTTATGGTTTGATCGACTGCGAACTAAAATAATGAGAAAAATACGAAGAACAAGATTTCGCCTTCTTGGATCCAGCAAGGAATAATTACAGTAGTTCTACTTATTTAATTTGGTAAACTCGTTAGAACATCCAAAAAAATATAAAAACATTTAAACAATTAAAAAAAAAACATTAACAAACAACTCAAACAAGTATGTCTATGTAACACGGTCATAATAGCGACAACGCAAATTTATCGATAGATAACAACAAAATAATTACACAGACAAACAAACAAAAATTATTATAATAAATGTTCGAACAAGTTTCCTCCTTCTTGAATACAGTAACGAATTCTTCTTCTACAATTGTTTACGCTTCTTTGAATGGTTCGCCTGGGAATTTGACGAAGTTTATTAACAACCCTATTCTGGAGTTCTTCTATATTTTGCGGTGGCGTCTTATAAATCATATTTTTTAAATAGCCCCAGAGGAAGTAATCTAAAGGGGTTAAATCTGGACTTCTTGCTGGCCACCTAAGTGGTCCCCTATTTCCCATCCACTTATCAGGAAATTCGCCGTTAAGATATTCACTTATTATCGCAGCATTATGAGGAGAAGCTCCGTCCATTTGCCACCAGAGAGTCCATCTTTCGTTTAGCAGAATATCATCCAAAAGGTCTGATATTTCGTCTGTTAGAAATGCGAGGTAGCGTTGAGACGTTAGGATACCTTCGTAAATAATTGGCCCAAGGAGCCTATCCTTCCAGATTCCAACCCACACATTAAAGGACCGGTGGCCTTGTCCTCGCATTCGCCTGTTAATTCGTGGATTTTCAACGGACCAGAAGTGCTCGTTATTACGATTAAACATTCCATTAGTGGAAAAATTGCACTCGTCCGTCCAAATTATTTGATTGAGATAGTTGCGATTTTCCAGCATTTTGGTATTAAGTTGGTTACAAAAATCCAACCGTCTCATATCGTCCCCAGGCCGAAGAGTTTGACTAACGTGTAACTTAAATGGTTTATAACGGTGTTGCTTTAACACTCGCCAAACTGTCGTTTTGGCACTTCAATAGTTTGCTCTATTTCTCTGGTAGATGTTGAAGATTTTCTTGAACCTAAGATGGATAACATAATGTCATAACTCTCCAAAAAAATGTCTGCTGAAATTAGCAGTGAAGTGAGTGGAAATATTTATAATTAGTATAATACTAACAAATAGTACCTGATGTAATATTTCTTCTTCGGCATCTCTGTCTAGTCTGCTACCATATGCATTTCGAGGTTTCTGAAAACATCCAAATTCTCGCAAATTTTGGTCTAATTTTAAAAATATCTCTGGTTTGGTTGCGCCTCTCCGGATATTCGTCTAAATATGTTTGTTCTGCTCTGACACTTATTTCTATCGCAGCTTTAAATTTTCCTACCATGTCTCGTTTTTCTGAATTTGAAAACATTCTAAAGAAACTTGCAAATTTTAAAGTACTAACACGAAGGATCTTGCAGTTATTACCTTTTTACAATTAGAAAATGACATGACAAAAGCCAACTCCTGAGTTTTGTTTGATTCATGGGTATCGTGATAATGTAATATTTAGTTTTTAATTTAAGAGTATTTTAGTTCGCAGTCGATCAAACCATGAAGTGTTATATATTGCTAAAATCAGCATAACATTCTCCATCCAACGCCATAAAAATATGTCTTAACCCCGATAAGAAACAATAAACCTGATGATGGTTCAGAATAAACAAAACGTCGCATAATATTTTTAATACCGTATTAGTATTGTGCGTAAAAAGTTAAGGTATCCAAACGCGAAAAACAAAAATCGAAATTTTTAGTTTTTTGAGCATAAAACCAAATCCATTCGAGTTAGCTCAAATTTCTTTTCAGATTATTACTCGGCATCGAATTTAGCAAAAGTGTCGAATTTAAACCTATATCCTATCTCTTATAATAAGCGAGATCCCCATGCTTGCCCTCGAATTTGGGGCAGCCTGTACATATAGTGACTGGCCCAATTCAACAGCATTTATCTCAAAAACGGTAAAAGACAGGGTAGATGTATCTTATACAGATATGTCTTATAATTCAACGTACAATTTAAAAATCAAATAAAATACAAGGTGTCCCATTTAAAATTCTCAAGTAGGAACTGTGGGTCGCTTCTGGGGAGTCACCCTGTATAGTAAATAATAATACAAAATTTTTGTATTAAAACTTTTTTTGTAAACCTGATAGAAAATGAGTTAGAGGGGGGTCAAAATATGGTGATTCATCCGGTACATTACATGTTTTACTGAAAAATACTAGTTTATTTAATTTACTTTCGTTGTAATTTCAATTTATCACGAATGTTACACATGGCCTCCCTTTTTACTAAATAAACGGAATGAAAACTATTTTTTTTAATCTCACCGTGGCTCCCAATAAACTATTCCGACTCACTTATAGTGGCAGCCTATGTGTTAAATAAATAGTTGGATGCATTTGAGTAGAGTTCAGGATAATCCTCATTAAACTATCACCTCTATCATTGCCTAAACTCTAAAGTTAAGCGGCTTATATAAAGCAGCTCAATAATATTTCAAAACTGTGACACCTATATTGTATCTTCTTTATTAAGCACAGTCCAAATAATATCCATAATGCACAAAACAAAATTGGAAATAATAAACATAAAGCAGAGAATAATTCTTATATCTAATTCAACTTGATAAAACAAGGTACTAGAACTCATAAGAAACTAAAATGTAAAATCGATTAACTTAAATTTTTTATCACACAATCTTCCATTACTTCTAAATTAATTATAAAACTTTGTGAAACTTCCCTTTACAATAATGCCTAAACGACTACTTAAAAGAATGAAAATCTTGTATTAAATAATAAAGAACTTGTATCAATTTTCATGCTTGTATGCAGCTTATGAAAAATTTTATGAGTACTTGAATATCTGGTATCTCCAAAAGTATCCCGTTAAAGCGCAACTTGAAGTGAAACAAAGGAAATACTGCTGGAAAATACACTAAACTTTCTGTACATCTTTTATAGTGTAAATACTAAAAGGAACTTTGAACACGTGAGTAAAGAATTAATTCTTCATTTACAATTGCGAGAATAAAATAAAGAAAACACCTATTGCAAGTATACAGGTATGTAATTTTACTTAATGTAATCGAACCTATTTCTATATATAGGCGTATAAGATGAAATCGTTAATTTTCAGTCACCAACAAAGACTGTAAAACATCTGCTTTGAATTGAATTTATCAAATTGCTTTAATTTGAGTAGAGTGCCTTATGCCTTTGAAAATCCACTTGAATAAATCGAGATTCGCGTTAATTAACACTTTGGTTTTAAATGTATGAAAGTGGATGATGTGAGATGAAAGAGTATTTTTATCTTGTAAATTATTAACTCATTACACAAATCAACACACTATTAGCACTTTAAGTGAAAATTCCGGTACATATGTACTTCTTCAATTGGTATGACTTGAAGCGATAAACTTTCAGTTTGAATATATTTATTTTATAATTTACTTTAGGTTAGTCATTGTAAATTGACGAACAAAAAAAAAGCTTTTGTAAACAAAATTTCTGAATTTACATTGTATGAAGGAAGTGCACATTACTGCATCGCATTTTGTAACGCTCCATTGAGCATTTGGCAAACAAGAGTTCAATGGCGCACTTTATTTTTCAGCTATGTAACAAATCTATGTAATGCTTGAAAATGAATAATTTAATGAAATTTAAGTGAACTGTAACGTTATATTAGTTACTGTACTTTGCTTTTATAATTTCTTAGTAAAGTACATGTGAATGAAACCTTTTTGTTTTGCATATGTTTTGGATTATATCTCGCTCGGATGGTTTTCAGTCAAATAAATTTCTAATTTTCTATTCAGTATCATTCTAATTTAAGACTGCATGGGAAAGTTTTAAAACCGAATACGACCTGGATGTGCCCAAACAAGATTTTACAAAATACACAAGTTACTGTTGCCAGTGTATACAATTGTACTAGATTTAGTACATTTTTAATATGGTTAGTAGGCTAGAGTTACATTAAAATTTTTTAGAAATTTTATTGACCTTATAATAAAGTGGTGTAAATGGTATAATAAATAAATGTAATAAAGAAATAATGTAATAATGAAATAAGAGTAATAAAGAAATAATGAAATAAGTGAAAGTTCTCCAAACACAAATCGTCAAACTAACTGGAGATACTAACCATTCACCACTAATAATGCCTTTGTCACAGTCGGTAGTTTAAGTAGGGGAGGTTCAATATTTTGATTTGCTTAATTACCACTAAATCTGCTCGCTTACTTCCACCGAACATAAAAAATAAAAAATTGTAATGTAACACTAATAAAATGATCTCGGACGCCAAGTTATTTTTTAATAATGTCGGAACAACTAAACCGAGTTTGTTAACAATAAAAATTTTATCAAAATGTAAAAAAATAAAAATATACAAGTATGTTTATTAACAGTTAATGTGATATGATTAAATAAAATACATCTTAAAACTATCCTTACATTACAAAAAAAATCATTACATAAATACGTTTGTAAAATTTTTGTACACAAATTTTTTAATAACCTCTGGTATCTAAATGTTTACGAAACGGTCAACCAAGGTGATGTCATCCTTGCACCATTATTGCGCAATATCTTGAAATAGTGTTTTACGTAGTAAACCAACCGATGAAAGAAATTTTATCTCTTATACATTTCTTCTTGAAATTTTGAATCCAATATTTATTGTATTGAAGTTTTGAATGCAAAAATTGCAATCATAAAATGAAAGCGTACGCAACAGTAAAATTAATAGTGCAATTCAAAGCGCTAATATTAAAAGTAAAAGTAAAAAAATAAAAAGTGCAGTAAAAAAGTGCCTGAAAAGAGCAAATGTTTTAATTTTTAGTATTACGCGTTAAAAGATATCTTACCATCAAATTAATGGCACTTTCACACAAAATTTAGGGGAAAACCCAAAAAAACTTTCTGCTTCTCTTAACGTTCATCAGGAAGTAACCAAAATGGATGCTTTGGAAGTAGATGATGTACTCGTGCGCCAAAGGATTTGCGCAAAGAATTAAGTCACGATGACGTAATGCGCGAATAAAATGATCAGAAAAATAATTTAAAGAGGTAATATAAACCATTAAGAAATATTCACTTAAGAAGATATGCAAATTAAGTTGCCTACCACATACCTATAATACAAAAATAATTAAAATTTTCTTATATTTACAACTAAATGAATGAAAGACCTTAACTTAAGGTATATTTCAATACAACTCAAAAAAGGGTTGTTACAACCTTCGCACTATTAAACCTGAGCACGGGCTGTGATCTGTGGTAATCTACCACACACGTGGCACAATCTAATGCTGGCAACATTGCAGTGGCGACCGTGTGCGTGCGCTAGGTGATCGTTTTTCACTCAGATACAAAGAAATCAAGATATGCGCTTGCGCATTTTGCCAATCGTTGTGACGTCACGCGGTGAGAAATTTCTGTACGTCACGTACCTAAAGTTAGCACAGCCACTGCAGCTAATTTTGTTACCACAAAAAAATTTTGTGCGCCTATCATTAACAAAAAATTAAGGTCTGTGTCTGCTTAACACAAAGTTAGCAATCCAAATCATTTATGTGCCATAAATTGGTGGTAATTTGGTGCTACTTGGCTACCGTAAATTAAAATTTGTTGCACGTATTTTTGATAATATTTTTGGACTTAAACTTTATGAAAATCAGAAAAACCCTGTAACGAAACATGCTAATAGGATACTAATTTACTGCTCGTATTTTTCATAAAATTTTTGGGCTAAAACAATATGGAAATCACGAAAACCTTATAACAAAGCATGGTATCAGGATGATTGATATATCACAATTTGGTGCTAAGTTGGTGCTACTTTGTTACCCTGAAACAAAATTTGTTCGTATTTTTCATAAAATTTTTGAGCCAAAACGTTGTAAAAGTCACGAAAACCTACAACTAAGCATGGTATCAGGATGACAGATATACAATAATTTGATGCTACTTTGTTACCTAAATTAAATTTCTTGCTCGCACTTTTTATAAAATTCTGGGCCGAAAACGTTATAAAAATCATGAAAACAACAAAACATAGTATCGGACGATTCATACATTATAATTCTGGGCGAATTTGATGCTACTTTGTTACCCTGAATTAAATTGAATTGCTCGTATTTTTCATAAAATTTTTGGGCTAAAACATTATGGAGATCACGAAAACCTTATAACAAAGCATAGTATCAGGATGATTGATATATTATAAATGGGTGCTCATTTGGTTTTACTTTTCTCTGCTAAAATGAAATTCGTTACTTCGTACTTTTTTGGGCTTAATCGTTATGAAAATCATGAAAACCTTATTACAAACCATGGTATCACAATGATTCATATATATATATATATATATATATATATATATACAGGCTGATTCAAATTCGAGTGCCACCATGGGGATCTCACTTATTATAAGAGCTAGAATATATGTTTAAATTTGGCAAAGTTGCTAAATTTATTGCTGCTCAATAATTTGAAAAGAAATTTGAAATAGCTCGATGCGTTTTTGTTTTATCTGAAAAAAACTGAAAATTGTCGTTTTCGTTGTTTTGTTATAACTATTTTATCTATAATTATTTTTTAAATCTGTAAACAAATTTTCATTGCCACTTTTTATTCCGCATTCAACTATCTAGATAGATTTTTTTTACTCAAATCAGAATCATTATTTTTTAACCAACTTTATTTTTTCTTATCGACGCCATATTTGATTTTTACATGTCCATATTTTATTGCGAATCCAAAAATGTATCACACTTTATGTTTTGCATTATTTTTAATTTCACAATTTAATTTGTTGTGATTTTTGTTAATTCTGTCACTGTCATTGGCAACGCCGTTACCTGTAACTAAACAATTGACACTCGTGTGAAGTTATCACCCGAATTCTCATAACCCAAATCCATACTAATCGCCGGCCCACTCTTATATTTGGCCAGATTATCAGTTATCATGTTAATAATTACTGTGCTAAATTTCATTCAAAAAAATTCTCGGGAACAATGTTAAATAATTTATTTTCTGTATTGATCAATATGAACATGCTAAAATACACTTAGTAATGTTGAAATTAGGGTGATGAGAAGTAAATAATTAATTACTGCCAAACTAATCGCCGGCCCACTTTTATATTTGGTCAGATTATCAGTTATCATGTTAATAATTACTGTGCAAAATTTCATTCAAAAAAATTCTCGGAAACAATGTTAAATAATTTATTTTTTTTATTTATCGATATATCTACGCGAATGCAGGACAATTAAATAATTAATTTCTGCCAAACTAATTATTATTCCACTTTCATTTTTCGTCAAATTATGAGGTATAATGTTGTCTACAAATGTGTAAACTTTCATGCCAATAGGTTTACCGATACTATGTGGTTTTATTATTTTCTCCTAATGTGGTCACGTTTAAATTCGGGTGATGAGAATTCGGGTGATAACTTCACACCGCGACAATTGACTGGCGTTAAACGATGCGAGTTTATTTATTTTGTTGTCTTATGTCAAGTAAATATGAATTTTACAAACGAAGAATGTAGTGAGGCCGGTGGTCTGGGTTTAGTATTAAAGAAAGCTTAGGTAAAGCACGCAGTTTTTATGCAACATGGCGATTATGTGGATGGTTTTGAGAGGGAATAATTTAAGGTGAACGACACCTTTTCCTTTTATGTATCATTTAATTTTCAAGCTAGACTCGTTATCGCTGTTCCAGTATGCCTGTATTCGTAGGGAAACCAACCACAGCCCACTTTAGCTAGACAATACATTACGTACACCTTTACATTATTGAAGAATGGTGTTACCTTACTTGGCTGTTCACATTTTATCTAACGTTATGGCGAAAAAAAATTCTGTTTACACTTACGTTTTATCTTATCCCATTGTAAAGAAGGGAACACATTCTGCGGAATTGTACAAAAATGTTAAATTTTTTGTGACAACCTTAAATGACTATACCGGCTTCTCACTACAGGGGTCTCGGAAACAACAAAGTTGGGTAATCTGTGGATTAACATTATGGCTCTAAAAAATCAAGACTAACATGATTTGTTTTCAAAATACCTGAAAAAAAAAACTAAACTTTGGAAATCGGTTTTTGTTTCATTTCGGCCTTGTTTGAGGTGATATTGAAAAAAAGAAGAACACTTCTTCCTCTATCGAATAGCATAATCAATTTTTATAAGTAACGCTTCGTCTTTCCAAGACCATCAACAACTTGATTGTTTTAAATAAGGCCCTGGAAATTTTATTACATTTTTTGCAAGTCTTCATAAACCCTAATACTGTACTGTCTCAGCTCGAAACAGATCTAGACGTTTTGTCTCGCAAAATTCATCTTCAATGAATTCGTTCCAAATTTATGTAAATTTTTAATTTGGATTTCTATGTTTATTGAATTATCGTACACTTTAAGTGTCGTAAGACCCTGTAAAATTCACCTAGTTGTTGCGTCAAAATTAAAACATTATTACAATTTTAATTATATTACGACTAATTAATTCCTAAAAATGCATATGAACAACCAAAACAAACATAAATATTATACTTTAGAAAATTACAGTAAATGTTCAAAACATTTCCAGCTCTATCCCTTTGGCAACATTTTATTACTGCCATTTGAATATCCCTGCTTCTCAAGGAGTTAAATCCATTGAAAATATTTGCCCTCAATTCTTCTATGTTATTTTAATTATTTTTTAAACGATAATTCACTATAATAAAACATTTTAATAACCATATTTATTTTACGTGCCCCCTCTCAAAATTAAGACAAATTCCGATTAATTTGGTTTAGGATATTCATTCGAAATAATTGAACTTGACATGCTCTTTCACAGTTGCGATTACAGGTATATACTAAATTCCGATCATATTATGCTTATCTTCATTTTCAACATTTGTCAAAGCGTATTGACAAATACTAAAACTGACCGTAATTATTTAAATTTTTCTGACTTGAGTTATTGCCAGTTATTCAGTATGCCCTTCTCAAATGAAGATAAACGTAATATGAGCAAAATTAATTATACGTGTAATCGCAACTCTGAAAGAGCGCATGAAATGTATTTGAATGAATATCCTGAAAAAGAGCAGCCTCATAGAGCGTTATGTCAAAAATTAGATCGGAATTTGACTGTATTTGGAGCATTCGAGACACCTAGAAAGCAATACGGTAACCGGTTACAAGAAAATGAAACAATAGCTGTTATAGATGAGGTTTGTAAAATTTTTTTAAACTGTATTTACAATAATATATTTTTTTAAATTACGCTAGATTAATAACGACCCACATGAATCAACGAGAGAAATGGCTTTGAACATTAATTTAACAAGAATAAGTCATATCAAAGTATGGAGAACCCTCAGATACAATCTTAACAAACCCTTTAAAGTACACATTTCTCATTGCCTAAGGCCAAACGACACAGAAATTGGTTGCGTCAGCAAATATAAAATTACTGGATTTTTTTACATAATGTCATAGGGACAGATGAAAGTAAATTTTTTAACTGCGGTACTTTTAACAGAAATACAGAACACATCTGGGCAATACAAAATCCAAGAGAAAGCAGACCTATAAGAAACCAAATAAAATTTTCGTTAAATGTATGGGCCGGCATTTTTAGAGACCACATTATATTATTATATCATTTATGAGGGAAATTTAAACGGTAGTTTGGTTCCAACAAGATGATGCACCGCCACACAACACTATAAATGTCAGGGGTTTTCTAAACCAAGAGTTTCCTGGACAATGGATAGGAAACCGTGGGGTAGTTGAGTGGCCAGCACGCACACCCGATTCATCCCCCCTTGATTTTTTTATGGGGAACGTTAAAAAATAAAATTTATAAAGAAGTTCCCAACAACATAGAAGAATTGAGGGCAAAGCTTTTCAATGGATTTAACTCCTTGAGAAGAAAGGCTATTAAAAGGGAAATACAAAATATTGCGAGACGAATAGATTGTTTGTTTTGGTTGTTCATGTGGATTTTTAGGAATTAATTTGTTAGGATAAAATTAAAATTGTAATGTTTTAATTTTGACGCAACAACTTATGTAGTATGTATTGTATGTATGTATTTTAATTATATGTGACCATGCATGGTCACATAGTAACACTTTAAATAACTAGGTGAATTTTACAGGGTCTAAAGACACTTAAAGTATACGATAATTCAATAAACACAGAAATCTAAATTAAAAATTTAGATAAATTTGGAACGAATACATTGAAGATGAATATTCCGAGATAAAACGTTTGAATCTGTTTCGAAATGAGACAGTACAGTATTGGGGATTATGAAGGCTTGCAAAAACTGTAATCAAATTTCCAGGGCCGTATTTAAAATAATGAAGTTGTTGATGGTCCTGAAAAGACGAAACGTCATATATAAAAATTGATTATGTTATTCGATAGATGGCAAAAAGTTGCCATGTGGAAGTGTTCTTCTTTTTACAATATCACCTCAAACAAGGCTCATATGAAACAAAAACCGATTTCCAAAATTTGGTTTTTTTTTCAAATAATTCGAAAACTAATTATGTTAGCTTTGATTTTTTACAGCCATAATGTTGGGCCACTGATTACGCAACTTTACTCTCATTTAAGTTCTTTGGTATCTCTTACCGTTTCCGAGATCCCTATAGTGACAAGCAAATTTGTAACAGCAGGTATGTATTTTTTTATCAATTTTAGAAATTCAACAGGCAAGAGTTTCCTTATGTTCAAAAGCGGATTAAAAATATACGTCGAGTTGATACCAATTAAATAGTAGATTTGTGATATCGGTAATTGAATATTTCGGATTTATTGATAAAGCATAGAGCTTTTCATGAGTTTCACTGAGCTTTCACTTAAGCTATTTTACAGCGAATTTTAGACATTGAGTGGTATTTAAAGGTGCGTGAGCAGTTCCTGCTTTATGGGAACAGTTTAGTCCGCGTTCATTTAAAAACAGATGGCGCCATAGTCACATGCATATTTCTCGATTTTGGACTTTCTATTGAATTACACATGCACCACATTCATATCTCAATTGGTGAGTAAGACTTATGACCCACCCCAGTGAGTAATATCGGAAACCGAATATGAGACCAAATTGGGCGCGGGTATAAACCGACAATCCATAATATAGAATACACACTTGTTGTGTTTTTCTAGTAGAGCAACATAGTTTTATAATATTAAAACTCTGCTTAGGAACTTTTTTTCTATAATTCACATCTTTTTCCCTTTTACAATTCAAGTGATATCCTAAAACATACGTGGCGGTTAAATATTAACATAAGTTACAGATCTCTACAAAGCTGGTTGAGTTAAAATTAAAGAAAAATCATCCATTTTAAATATGTGCCTCAAAGCATTATCATCTTTAATGTGGCACAGAAGACGAACCTAAACATTATCAATATATCATCTACATTAGCTACAAATTGGAAGGAACTTTGTTTCATTGTTCTTCTTTTATTGGTTTATGTAAATAATGGTCTGAGAACGCACTATTAAGTTGTAAATGAAAAAGTATTTCTTGAAAAGTGTTTCCTATACAAATTCTGAAATTGCAATCGACTTAAAAAAGTAATATATTATTTTATCTGTAAATATTCACATTTTCTTAATTTCATGGAATCTAATTTGAAACTTAAAACTAATTCCTTCCGACTGCTGAGATATTTTATTTTACTGTAATTTATTAAACATATATTTTATTTAAAAAAACATAAATTACTTATTTGGAGCTTTTCGTCGTATAATAAAAAAAATAATAAAGCAGGAAAAATAAATAACAGTTGACAATGTTTACAAAGTGAATACTTCTAAATTACATTTCAAAAGAATCTGAAAAAATGTAAATTAATTGCGATAAAGCTTAACTACTGTAGGATGAATTTGTCTAAATTTTTAATTTGTATTCCTTGAGGTAAATCAGAAAATGAAGTTTTCCATTTTATTCCTATAATTATATCGTAATTTATCTTGAAAATACCATTAATACATCAGTATCCTTAATGTTTAGTGTCACTTAAGAATTAATGGATTTTCAGCATCATTCTTTAGAGGAACCAAAAATAAAGGAAAAATATAGTAACCTAAAAATCGTTATGTGGAGCTTTATTTTAGATTTAAGTCTAAGTACAATGAGTAGCGATAACTCTTCTCTAAAGCAAGTGTATATGTGGAAATCGTTTAAGGGGTTTTAGTAAACGTCAAAGGATTTCCATTTCTGATTTGAAATTGTCTTTAAAGAAATGAAATTATTATCGAAAAATACGTCAATATGAAAAAAAAAACTTGTTCCAAAAAGTTTTCTTAAAAATCCTGCAATATGACGGCCATATATAACGAGTTTATGAATATGTAAAACGTGTACCAAAGTTTATGTAACGAATACACAAATTTCCGACATATGGATTGTCTAAAAATACAACGTAAATTTTACCCTCTAATAACTCAATAAAACAGTTCGCATGGTGTAAATTGATTGAAAGCAGTCCGTAATTAAAATGTAATTTAATGAAGTTACATAACACATAATGTAAAAATAAAAACAAAAATTTAGTAATAATGTTTACAAAGTGTGATTTGAAGAGTAAAATAACATTTGAGATTTCCACGTCGTCTTATGCATAACAAGTACATTGCTTTTCTTTTTATATACAGATTTTAAAGGTTTATAAACTACCATATATTATTCACGCTGAAATAAATCTATTCCTTTTGCAGAAGAAAGGAATTTCAGCGTAACGCATTTAAAAATTCAATACTTGCCAGATTTTATTAAAACGATACCCGGATAAGTATCTTACATTCCCAGATTTTATAGTTTAGTTGTTAAAAGTTTTATCAAAATGGGAAAACTACTACAAACTTACATTATAAGTTGTAATGGGTTTAATACTGTTATTATGAGCCTCTCCCTACACCAACGTACAAAGTAAGTTTAGTAATTTTGTCAAATATCACATTTTTTTACAACTTTATATTTATTTCTTTTATACCTTAACGTTCTCATATTTATCAAGTACCTTTTATATATGTTTTTTTTTGACATTTTTAATAAATAATAAGTGCAATAAAGTGAATTTTTTTTTTCAAAATTAGATTATATTTGACAAGATACATCACTTTTTCCACAGAATTGTATTAAAAATGGTATAAAAATTGATCTTGCAAAAATTGGGCTTTACGAGGGTCACTGCTAATATTCGTGGAAAATGTAAATAAATCTGGCCGATGGACTTCACAACACTTTCTCGTATAAGAAAACTAACTGTTGCCCGCAGCAATTCCTAATTCCGTATAACATGCAATATAATAGGATATACTTACCAACAAAATAATTTTTTTCTTATTCACCCTGTATTTTACAAATCACTGTTTATTTTTACATATTTGGATAGCATGAGAAATTAACTTTAAAATACTTTAAATTTGTTTTTGAAACTTTGATATAAAATATTAAAAAAAAATTAAAATAATAATTTTTTTATTTTCGGCAAAACAGAAAGCGCTAAAAATAATCCAATATAGCAGTTTAGGAGCTATGTATGTTTACTATGTAATCCCTTCATTTCAAGATTCAATTTTTATTAGAAACAGTTATAACGGATAGAATTTTTTTAATTTTAAAATTCCTAACTCCGGTCCTGGATAAGATAGAAATCTTATAAAGCTCATTATATTTTCGTTATAACGTGACTACAAAATATGTAAATTTAAAAGCTATACGTTGATAGGCCAGTCACTATAACTTGCAATATAATACGATATAGGTACTTACCTACCAAAATTATTTTTTTCTTATTCACTTTACATTTAGCAAATCACTGCCTATTTTACGTATTTGGATAGCATGAGAAATTAGCTTTAAAATACTTTAGATTTGTTTTAGAAACTTTGATATAAGATATTAAAAAACATTGAAAAATAACTTTTTTTGTTATTTTCAGCAAAACCGGAAGCGCTAAAAATATTTAAATATAGCAGTTTAGCAGCTATATATGTCTACTATACAATCCCTTAATTCCCAGATTTTATTTTTATCAGAAACATAGTTATGAGTGATTGAAATTATCAAATCCGGTCCTGGATAAGTTAGAGAATTCTCATAAAGCTCATTATATTTTCATTACATGTGACTATAAAATACATAAATTTAAAAAATTTACAAGACCCGGTTTTGAGAAAATCAATTTTGAAAAAAAGGCAATTTTAACCCTGTAATTAAGGGCAACATTTTACTTTTTTCAAAAACCGTTCGAAAGCATGTACTTTTATTTACAAGTTGCGATTTTGAATTTAAAATATTTAAAAAAATGTTCAATCGGGGTTTAGGGTTACTTTTCACCAAAGATAGACTATTTGGCTCTGGTTTTGGAAATCCACCCCCAAAAGACCCACCCTCATTTTGCCCCCCATTATTGATTTTTACGAAAAGTCAATTTTATACATAACTTTCAGATATAGGGACCCATGTCAAATCTCATTAAAATCGATCAAATAGTCTCGGAGTCACACACAGACAGACATACACGAAAATTTTCTTTCGCGAAATCTATGTTTCCCGACTCAAAGAACACTAAAACGAAATCCGCGAAAAAAAAATTTCAAAATTTTTTTTCGATTGCTTAGTATACGTAGTATACGAGAAAGTAAAAATACACACATTATGTTACGTAAAAAATGTTATTGTTTATCACAATATTCTCCCTTAAGATCTATACAATTTTACGTTCGGTAAAGCCAATCTTCAAACGATTTCCGCCACTCTGTGCGAGATACCTCTGAAACAAGTATTTTAAAAGTAGCAACTTCAGGTGATGAAAAACGCTTACCAGGCATTTTATTTTTGATGTTTTTGAACAAAAAAGTCGTTGAGAGACAGATCAGGCGACTATGGGCAATGAGTCATTTGATATTCTGACTAGTCAAAAATTCTGTAGTCGTGCTGTGTGCGCACTTGCATTGTCATGACGTTGAATGATTTGCTTATTTATATTGTTTTATGTAATTTCAAAGATTGCCTGGGGAGGCAAATTAAAGTACACCAATCACCAGTTCCTCGATCCTTGAATGTAACAGTTTCAACATGACCGGTTTTGCCGAAAAACAAGCAATCATTTTCTTTCAAACGCTTCGCGAGCGTATCGCTTTTGTTGGTTGAGGTTCATTTTAAAACACCCGTACAGATGATTCCGGTTTAGTTTTAGACTCATATGAATATATCCATGTTTCGTCACCCATTACAATGTAATATACAGAATTTGATTGACCATGGTCAAATTGTTTAAGCATTTCCCTGCACCACTTGATGCGTGCTTTTTCTTTTTCACATAGTTAGATAGAGCAAAACGAACCTAAAAAAATGGCGAAAACCGAAATAGTACTTTTCTATCTATAAAGGTTGGTATATTTCAAAATCATTCGATTGCATGATTTTGGCTATTTTAATTATTTTTGTAATCGTTATTTTTAATACATAAACAAAAAAGTGGTATATAACTAAATATATAAACTTTTTTGTTTATGTGTTTAATGTGTAAACAGCGCACTAGTTACGAAGATAACCATTTCACCATATGAAAATTAATGAATGTTCGTGTTAATCTAATGAGCAATTTTCTTTGAATATCAACTAAGCTTTGGGGGAAAAAAAACAAAAGTAGTAAATATTCAGTGATGTCCCTAATGTTCACATTGATATCCATCACTTAGAATACACAATTCAAGTCTCTTCTTGGTCGTCTAACAACCGTTTTTACCTCCACTATAATTATACTATGATTAGTAGATATTCAACACTTGACTATTGAGCAATTACAGAAATTATTTATGTTTACAAGTTAGGAGCAGTAGTTGCAGAATCGCTTCGTAAATCAGCGGCTTTGACAGCAGTGTTTATTACGGCACCCATAGTTTTTGAATTTTACCCTCATTTTCTGTAATGTGTTTTTACTGCTTCTCGAATAGTAGTGGAAGATTATCAACTTTATAAGCATTCTCAATGTACCGCCAAAGAACTCTATGCCCATCAAGGTACACATCGTTTAAAAGAAAACTTTATAAAATGCGGAACATTGTAAAAATTATAGCACGTCAAATAGTATGGCTTTTACTCTGAAACTGCCACGTTCTGAAATCCTTTTATACAAGAAACAGCTTGGTTATGTATTACGACATGCACACAATTATCAATTGCAAGAAGTGCGTCTATACTGTTCAAGGTAAGTTCTGGCAAAAAGTCGCACTTTACAGTAGTAACTAAAAAGTAAAATCTGATAGAGATTTCGCAATTATGCGATCATGCCATGAATAATAAAGCATTTGCATCAATTTCGCTATTTCGTTTTCTAAAAAAAAAAAACTTTAATTCGAACAACTTTCAAAAGTTTTTTGGGTTGAAAACATTTCTTGAAGAACAAAAGACGGATATAAAAAACACTTTTTTTAAACCTCTTTTGCACAATTGAACGGCCGTCATTGTGAAGCGGCGCGACAGAACCGTACAAAACTCTTGCAACATATTGAGTAAAACAATAGATTTCAAATGATGTGTTATATGCCAAAGATTGTCATTTAAGAAAAAGGTTGATGACGTCATATTTTTCATAAATGTCAATAGCGTTTTCCATAAAACCTGAAAACCAAATTATTAAGATGTTTCATACTTTTTTTGTATACTGTACAGAAGTTATAAGCCAGATGCTTTTCTAAATAAAGGTGGGAAGCAAGTGTAAAGGTGGGAGGCATGTTTAAAGGTGAGAGGCATGTGTACCTTGGGAAGCAAGTGTAAAGGTGGGAGGCATGTTTAAAGGTGAGAGGCATGTGTACCTCATAGCAGCCGGTGAGGTACCACCATTCTTACCATGGTCTCCTTAATATTGGGGCTTCGATTTTCTGAGCTCGGTAAGGGCTGCTGGTCACCTTTTCTTCATCCTTAATTTATTCTCATCCTTATTCTTTCTTCTCGCCCTCGCTGTCTTCCTAGCGGATAGAAAGTCCAAAATTAAAAGTTACAAAAAAAATGGCTGTGGTTTCTAGGATAATAAATGCCAGGCCCGATTTGCACTATCCCCAATACAACCTTCACTCTAGCTTTCGATATAAAGGAGGCGTATGTGCCAATATCAAGGACAGCATTGCTTGAAAGAGGATTTCTTCCTTAGAAAATAAAAATTTCGACGTGATTTGGTTGAAACATTCTGGTCCTTAATGTGTGAAATTTTACTGTTGCATTTATAGGTCTCCTAGTGACAGTAACTTTCAGGACTTCTTCGATTACCTTAGTTTGAAAGTTGACTATCTTCTGTCACAGTTTCCATCTTGCGATATCTCAATTGTATGAAATTTCAATGTTCATACTAATTGGCTTCAATTTTCATCTACTACTAATCCAGCTGATCATAGTGCAGAAATATTTACTATTACTTGTGATCTCACACAAATGATTTCTGAACTCACAATAATCCTTGATAACCCTAGCCATACTCCATACCTTCTAGATCTCTTTCTTACATCGAACTCACTAGTTTATAAAACTTCCGTTCTTTCCCATCTAGGTCTATCTGACCATTGTCTAATCGAAATAATTTCTACTATCACTAATTCCGCTATTGTAATAGAACCTTGTGGTGTATTAAGTCAGCTAGATGGAGTGGAGACTTCTTGGCAACCTTTCCATGGCGTGAATATTATTTTAAGTCGTCCCCTTCTTCGGAGATGAATCTTTCAGTATCTGAAGTCATCCTCATGGGCATGAAGTTATATATTCCCAAAAAAACAGAATGGTATAGGTTATTCACGTTACCAACCCTGGTTCAAAAAGGTTTATGCTGATGTAATATCTTTGAAGAATAAATCTTATTTTAAATGGAAATCTCATAAATCGGTCGAGAGTCATACAGAATACGTTGTTGCTAGAAATATCTGCAAAAGTGTCATCACTAAACCTAAAAAATTTTTTGAACAACGAAAATGCAATGAACTAGCTACATCTTTGAACAGTCGTAAATTTTAGTTTTTAGCTAAAGCCATTAGTAAAAACTTTGGTACATCTTCATTTCCCCCCCTGGTATCCTTTGACGGATCTGTAGTTGCTGATTCTGTAGACAAAGTCAATGTTTTTAGTGGATTTATTTGCATCAAACTCGTGTCTCAATGATTCTGGTAAACATATGCCTCCAGTCAATTCTTCTACATACGCTATGAAACCGATTCATTTTCGGTGCAAGCTCCAAGAATTGATTATCAGTAGGCTTGATCTCAATAGGGTGACTGGCCCAGGCGGTATCTTAATGAAATGTTGCCCAGTCCTATCTAAGCTCTATTCGATCTCTATGTTTTCTGGGGAATTTCTTTCATCATGGAAGTTAGCAGATGTTCAATATATTCCCACAAAAGTCGATAAGACCGATCTCTCGAACTACTGACCAATTGTCATCACTTCCATTTTGTGTAAAATCATGGAAAAAGTCATCAATCAGCAACAGCTCTCGTTCCCTGAAACTAACAAACTCCTTAGTGACCACCAATATGGATGTAGGCAGAGTCGTTCAACAGGTAATCTACTTTCATATGTGACTCAAGTTTGGAATAATACATTAGAACAATCCGGTGAAACGGTTGTAGTCGCTTTAGATATCTCAAACGCATTTGACCAAGTTTGGCGCAAGTGTTTACTTGCCAAAGTCACCTCGTTTTGGTTAAATGATACGCTAAACAACTGGGTTTCTAGTTTCCTTAATAAAAGACGAATACATGTCGTAGTTTATGCTGTTTTTCAAAAGAAGTGAGCATTAACGCGGGTGTGCCACAGGGATCAGTTATAGCGCCTACACTTTTCCTGCTATATATAAATGACCTTATTTCTTCAACAGCTAATCCGGTCTATTAAAGCTGAAATGGCAAATTCAATCAACAAAGACATTCGATGTATTCTCGAATGGGGAAGCAATAATCTAGTTACATTTAATGCTAACAAAACTAAGTGTTGCCTTGTGTCCGCCAGAAAAGATCGGTCAATTCTTGTTGTGAGTATGAATGGTTCGGTTGGGAATGAATGTATCTTCAAATCTATCATGGGTTGGCAATGGGTATTGCGCTGCTGAATTAAATTCTTTGATACCATCTCGGGCTACCTTTGCTAAGAATAGTATGCAGTACAAATCTACACTTGTCGTACCAAATGGGCGCAATCCACATTTAGTCCAGTCAAGATAGGACTTGACTTTAAAGCTGCGTGAAGTAAACCGGACTTTACATAGAAACATTTGCTTTGGTGTTGTAAATAACCCTTAAAAGCTCCTGATCGCTAATCCCTATGCAACCCTTTTTTTATGAGTTGAAAGGGGCGAAAAACTAGTTTTTCGTATATTTCTCCTAAACTATTAGATTTTTCGCAAAATTTGCTACAAAAAAGGAACTATGACTTTTCTTCCTATTGTCAATAGTTTTGGAATAAAACAGTTTTGAAATTTATGACTTTTACATTACAAGCATAAAATGTGCTCTAGTGCAGATTTCGGTTTGAATACAGCATCTTAGGCGAAGTTGTTGAGCAGGTATAGTAGTGGTCGTAAAAACATTGACTGCTTGAAGTATGACCTGCTCCGTTAGTATTTTTTTTTGTCAAGTCATATTGGAGTGCATCTCTGTAAAGTTTTTGTGAATTTTGGAGTGGAATTTTTTTATGATTGTGCAAAATGAATGTACTGTGCTTCATTTGTATGAAGACTATAACTGTGGAGCGTGGATTGCAAACTTTGAAAGATGCGAGTATTAAACGAAATGACGGAAAAATCGTCCATTTATCTAATGTCAAATGTATTACAGTTCATATTGAATGTCGCAAGGAGTATACTCGTAAGGATAACATCGTTTCTTCTTTAAAACTATCACGAGTAAACGACGGTGCTAGTACGTCATCTGATCGGCCAAGTGTAAAATGACGTTCAAATGATCGTAGTTTCAATTTCCAACAATTCTGTATTTTCAGTGGTGAAGAAGCTGATGAAAAGAAAGAGAAGAAAAAGGCAGATCTTAATATCAGTATTGAAATGGATTATATTGACATAGAACCACAATTCGGAGAACCTGATGAAATCGAATTTTAATAACAAATACACTTAATTTCATTAAAAACACAGTGGATTAGGCCTACTGGGGATACCACCTTCAAAAACACTCCTAAACTTCTACCTCCGCGGTGGTGTGGAAAAGAGGCATTTTATGCATGTAATATAAAAGTCATAAATTTCTAAACTGTTTTACTACAAAACTATTGACTTTAGGAAGAAGTCATTGAACCATTTTTGTAGCAGCATTTATTTTTGATACCAGCTATTTTGCGAAAAACCTAATAGTTTAGGAGATATATACGAAAGACCGCTTTCAACCCCTAAAAAAAGGATTGCATAGGGTTTAGCCATCAGGACTTTTTAGGGGTTATTTACAACACCAAAATAAAAGTTTCTATGTAAAGTCAGGTCTACTTCTAGTAGCTTTAAAGTTGGGCCTTTATTTCGTTTAATTTGACTGCATTAGCGGTTTCTAAACTCTGTAATGATCTCCCTAGTTCCTGTTTTCCTCTCATTTATGATACGAAAAAATTTAAGATAGATGTTCATAGGGATCTCTTGGTAATTCAATGTCCCTTTATCCATCCTACTAAGTATTCCTGAGTTTAGCCTGTTCAGGTCCACAATTATTAAAAAAAAAAATAATAATAGACCCGCTTCAATAAGATCACTGGAAAAGACCTTATTTGTTTTTACAAGTTACAGTGGTATCATTTTAAAATATTTTTTTTGTATTAAAAAATTACAAAAGTACTACCAATAATACTCAATTCTCACACAGGAAGTTGTTTAACTACGACCTGCTCGAGTACGTTGGTTTATAAACTTTTTGTTATTATCTAAAAAGTACATAATAATTATGTATTCGTACAGTTGCTGTTTGAAATACTGTCTTCAATCCCCAAAGCGCAAAATTATTTTGAGGGGCTGGCATTCATTATAGTTTTAAAATTTTTATTTAATAAAGACCAAGAAACAAAGCTGAAATGTAAACTTAAGACGATTATTACACATAATTAAAATACTTATATTTTCGATAATTAAATGGTGCATTTTCTTTATTTACCTTTTATATAAATTTACACGTTTCGATAACAATTACAGTTATCGTCCTCAATAAATGGTAAACTCTTTAAGAATTACTTAAGATGTGCAATCAAATTTATGAAATTTTTAAAAGTATTACCATTATCTGAGGATGATAACTGTAATTGTTATCGATACATTTAATTTTATATAATAAATAAATAAAGAAAATACACGATTTAATTACGCAAAAGATAAGTATTTTAATTAAGAAACTAATCTGTTTCATAAAGTAGAATCAAAATATCTATATTTAAATTACATCAATTATATGTTAACATTATAATTTTATTTGAGAGAAGACAATGATAGATTTCTGAAAATGTCTGGTTTCATGCCGTCACTTCTGGGTTGCTTTAGTACTAACGCCGTCTACGTGAGGGTCAAACTTGTGAACCCTAGCGGGTGAGATCTTTTAGTTAATATGCAAGAACCCATAAGGCTAATTTTCGTTGTTATTATGTACTCTTTGATATTACTTATTGTTAGGAAACCCTGCTTAAAATTTATAAATAACTTCTAATGCGTTTAAATTAATTATAGTTCTATTATTTGTTTTTGTTAGCCAATTATACGTACACACGTCATCAAACTGATTCACAATTGCAATTGAATAGTAAGTACAAAATAAACAAATAAACAATATGTTTATATATTTATCAAGCTAAGACAATTAATTCAATATCCTACAACAACTAAAACAGCTTTCAAGCATTTGGTCTTATTGGAACTTTGCCATAGACAGACTTAACAATTTTATTCCCGTTGCAAATGGATTAAAATAATTTACCATGTTTGGAAATAAAAACTCCAGGCTATAAAATTCCCATATTTCTTGACAAAATTTGCGTTTCTTATTGTTTCCGAATCCACAGATTTGGCAATAGTATCCCGCTATGTTCTAAAGTATAAAATAAAATAAGTTGCAAAAGTTGAAACTATCCCATAAAACTGCTAACTTTTTAAGTATAGCTACATATACTTCTTCGAAAGATATACACTACCTAGTAAAAAATGTAAATGTGCAAATAAATTTTTGAATATAAAATTCATATATTAATAACCAAATTTTGAACAAAATCGCAATTTTATTACTAGTTAATGTATAATAAAGCGTTAGCAAACATAACATTCAGAAAGCTTATAATTAATTTTAGAAAATTTTAATTAAATATTGGCCAATCGTTGTAAAGGTTCGTACAAGTTTTAAAATATATTTATGCTTGGTTTTATAGGAATGTCAATATTGTTATTGCACACAATTTTAATTATCAAAACGTGCACATTTAACAGCAGGAGCATGAGTGCCGCGTTGTGCTGTAAAATGCTTGCCGATTAAGATTTGTACTATTTTTTGGTAGATTATTAGATAAATAAGGTTAATAAGTCACTGGAAGTAGGTAAAAATCAGCTACTGTCTAATGCAGTCTTACTAAATTACACAAAAGAGTCGAACTACTCTGTAGATTAATTTGTTGAGTTGTTTGGCCTATTTCTACAGTTTTTGTTTTTCTAGCGCGACGTTTCCGAAGCGTATTCTGCCTCCATCATTAGGTTTAGTACTGAGAAGGACTGATTTCACACATGAGTCGAATTCATTCACTCTGATTTTTTTTTCTCAAGCACTTGACTACTCTCCGATTCGAACTTGGTACTTTTCACCTACTAGTCTGACACTTTGACCGCTGCGCAACTCAATAATCCAATATCTTTTTTAGACCTCCCTCTTTCTATTATTTAAATGGATCAAATTACAGATTTGAAATTTGGTATGGGGTAATGGGTAGATAAATACTGTTTTAGTGTAAAATTAACAGTTGAACATTTCAAGATGACGACATCGCGCCATTGTGAATTAAAAATTTTATTGAAAAAAGGTGGCCTTGCGATACCTCATTTTGAACCCCTAAGTTAATACTTTATAATACAAAATGGCGGCGTGTATAATGCTATCAAACATAAAAAAAAATAAAAATGTGTATTAATTTTATTAAATACATAAATAAAAAGTTTTCCTTGAAAAGGATTTGAACCTACGACATGTACCTCGCAAAGTACATGTCGTAGGTTCAAATCCTACTCGAGGTATACTTTTTATTTATGTATTCAATAAAATTATTAAAAATTTTTAATTACGTATTTAAATTTGAACTTATTCGTTCATAACAAAACTAGTGTGGTTAAAATGGCCAATTGTCGCCCATTAAAAGCAGTTCTATAGAACAACGCGTAATTTTCACAAGACTCAAACAATTTTCAATGGCCGCTTTCCAGGTCGCCCTATTTGCAGAAAAAACCTTAGGGAACTTATGGCTTCACAACTACTGATAGTGTGAATAATAAAAAGGCAACAGGTCGTAAACATATCCTGGAAGAAAAACAAATTGAAAATTATTAATTTCATTAAATACATAAATAAAATTATCTGGAGTAGGATCTGAACCGACTACACATGTTTGTCAAGTTTCGCCTTCTACCGCGTGGAGAATGTTAAAAAGGAATAAATTTCATCCATACAAAGTCCAAATGGTACATGACTTAACTGAAAATGGTTCAGATTGAAGAGTAAAATTATAAGACATCCCACCTATTTTCACATTAATTTTTTTTTAAATGGTAATGTCTACAGACAAAATTGTGGATACGGGAATGATACAAGCCCTCATATTTTTTGGGAGGCCCACACCTAGTGTCCACAGAAAATTAATGTTTGGGAGGGAAAATTGGGAAACCGCATCGTTGAACCTTTATTCACTGAGCAAAGCTTAAGTGGAAAATTGTATCAACGTATATTGAAAAATGCTACCGATCCCTTTGTCACCGAAATTATCCAGGAGAATCCAAATGGTTTCGATATGGAAATTACATACCAACAGAATGGAGCTCCACCGCATTATTCAAGGAACGTGCGTAATTAGTAAAACACTCATTTCCGTGGTCGCTGCATAGGTAGTGGGGTTCCCACGGTATTGCCGACTCGGTCACCTGATTTGACCCCATTGGACTTTATCTGTGGAGATATTTAAAACAAAAGGTGTTTGACACGGAACCTGTCGCTATTTTGGATTTTCATCAGAGGATAACAAACGTTTATCGAAATATTGACGTTAGTTAATGTTCGACAAGGAACTTCAGACAAGCTTTTTTGTATCAAGGCCATCAATTCAAGCACCTTCTGAATCGAATGTGGAAATTTTAATTGTTTTTGTTTCATAGTATTAAACATTCCACCATTTTGTATTTTGTACAGATATTCACTTGATATTATAAGGTACTGATCTAGAGAATCAAAATGAGGCATCGGAAGCTCCCCTTTTTCATTTAAATTTTTAATTCAAAGTAGTGTCTAGCTGCCATCTTGAAATTTCCAACTGTCAAATTTACACTAAAACGTGGTATTTACATACCCATTACCGTATTCCAAGTTTCAAATCTTTAATTTGATCCGTTCAAGAAATGGGAAGGGGCATTTACGAAGAGCCCTATATGAGTCAGAAAGAATGGGTTAACACTACGCTTGAGATACTATATTCCAAAATTTTATGTTTGAGCTCATCAAGCCTTATACTAATGATGCCGGTTTAAGAGATACAGGGTATTGAAGGTTTAAATTTTATTCTGAAATCTCTCAATAATTGAGAAAGTTGCTCCTATAGGTATTATTTAGGTAACTTCTTTTGAGCTATGCTTTAAAAAAATCTAAAAGAACGTTCAATTTTACATCAAAAAGGTATTCTTGCTTAGCTCGTCTAACTTTATCGATTTCTGAGTTAAGGTAAGGTAAGTGAGTTTATTTTGTTTTTTTGGGAACTTAGCTGTGAATTTTTCGCATTTAAGTATTACAACCCCTATATTGTCATTTCTAAACATTCGATCGCGTTTTGTTTATTTTTGTTGTGGCAAATATTCATTTTACATTAAATAATTTAATCACCGTAGGGACCAGTTATTGTTTTTGTTAATTGTTAATTTTACGTGAAAGTTTATACCGAAAATGTATAATGAATTTTGAGTTTAGTTATTTTTGCGGATATTAAATGAAGCTTAAAATATTGTGTAGGTGAACTTTGCATAGATATTTGAAGTAGAAATTTAGGTAGAGGTGAGTATTCTAAACGCAAAATTAGTAATCCGCCAACCTCCTTTTTCCACTGAGCTACCAGACCGTTCCTTATCTGTTACTTCCGATCTGCTGCCATTTTCGCCCGTAACAACATTTTTAATAAAAGTCTGGTTATACTTAAAATTATGCTTAGAATATAGAATATATTGTGCCAAAGCAGTACTTTTTGGTTTGACTCGCACATCTCATTTATGTTGTATTATTCGATTTTGTAATGTATTGAAGTTTTAATGTAAGGAATTCATATAAATTGTACTTAATTCTTTTTTAACATTACTCTTTAATTTTGAACACAAATATATGTCTTTGTTTTGCGGTATAAAAGCCGTTTATAAATTAAATTTCGAGAGAGATTTGAATACTAAAGATTTTTTTATTTGATATGAAATTGGTGTATAAATACTTTTGTTGCCATTAATTGAAGTAATTTTTGAATGATTGTGAATAGAATTATTAGAAACAATAACAACTCAATGTCTTTCGATTGGTTCCAAAAAAGTACACACAATATTAAATATTATATACAAATGTTGATCTATATCACACCCAAAATTTAGACCACATTTCGGTATCTATCCCAAATCTTTAATTTTAAATATTATAAAAAACAAGTCAATTCTTTTTACAAGAATTCAAAAATTACTTCAATTAATCATAACGAAATAATTTATACACCAATTCCATATGAAAATAAAGAACCTTTAGCATTCAAATCTCTTTCGAAATTTAATTTAAAACCGGCTTCTATACCACGAAATAAAGGCAAATATTTGTTTCCAAAATTAAAAAGAATGAACTACAAATACAATTTACTAATTCCTTGTATGAATTGTTCAATTTCTTACTTCAATACAAACATTAGAAAATCAAATAATACAACATAAATCAGATATGATAGTCAAACCAAAAAATACTGCTTTGGCACAAATTGTTCTAAATTCTAAGCATAATTTTAAATATAAGGAGACTATATTTTTAGACGTATAAAATAATAACAAAAAAGAATTTTATTAGAAATATTACATATTAAAATTAATAGTAATGAATTTGCAATAATAAAAAAGATTCAGAAGATGTACCAATTATAATTTTATTTCAGATAAATGTTAAGTTACATTATGGTATCAAATTTGTTATTTTACTGTCATTCAAATAATTGTCAAAAATCATCAAAATTTAATCCGAAATTGGCACATAGGAAATTTTTTATTATAATTAATCGCTTTTTTATTTGACGATTGAACCAATACTCTTATTATTAATTATAATATATGTCAATGAAAATATTATATATATATATATATATATATATATATATATATATATATATATATATATATGCGTCGGTACAAAAAGCGTTCTTTCAGAAGTATAACAAGTTGAGAAATTTCTATTTTTAAGATATACGGATTTTCATTTATTTTGAGCACAATGTAGCGTCCGCTCAAAAAAACGACACAGACAATTCTGTATTTTGCTAACGCCATATCTGCGAAGTGAATATTGTCATTTCGGTGTTTTCAGTATGAAGTTAGAAGTGTGACTTCTTAGTATTGTCCGATCAATACGTAGATTTTATTAAACATTTGTTCTATTTTTTCGTGCAACAGTGTATCTGTGTAAGCAATAAAGTCAGCTTAGACTTAGTCTTTAACTTTTATTACGCATCATTAGAAAAAAGGAGAAAATCAACAGTAAAATTCGCTTTTAAATTAAGTGGCGAATCAGTATTTTAGTTGTTTTTAAAGTATGTGATTTCATTTCAGTAGGCGTCAGAGAAACAATTTATTTCGATAAAATATTTTTTACCGAATAAATACTGCACAAAAATTGACGTTTTAAAAGTGTGCCTATACATCGCATCGGTTCTAAAAAGGGTAAAGATAAAAGTATGTAAATCATTCATATATGGATTAAATATGAAATAAGCTAGTACTGCAAATGTGTGTATTACTAAGCAGATATTTTTTAATTCGACTGAACGTCAAAAATTATGAATGACTAACTTACCTAAATCATTATTACTTAATTAAATTTTGACGTCATCAGCTGTGCACTAAACGATTCCCGTTTCAGAAAAAAATATTGTATGAAGCTCGCCAATAAAGTTACATTTTAACATTAGTTTATAACATAATTAAAATTAAAATACATTCCACATACGTCTTAAAAATAGTAGCGACTAAGGGGAGGAACTCGTTCCTTGATCTGCGCATGCACTTAAAAATTTGGTATATATATATATATATATATATATATATATATATATATATATATATATTAATTATTATTAATAATTTTTAATTACATATTCACCTTTGAACTTATTTGTTCATAACAAAAACTTATAATAATTTAACATTAGTCAAGTTGCTTTGGTATGTGTGAATCCTTGTGATATTGCAGGCTCACATTCCATTAATATAAGTAATTTGATTATAATCTCATTATATTTAGAATATACATCAGTTCTACATACATAAGGACAAAATTTACATCGATTGGGGCTTGAACCTTGATGGCGCAGTAGGTTAGCGCGGTACTCTAGCAAAGTACAGGTCGTAGGTTCAAATCCTACCCGAGGTAAACTTTTTATTTATGTATTTAATAAAATTAATAATAATTTTTAATTCCATATTTACCTTTGAACTTATTCGTTCATAACAAAAACTTACAATAAAATTAAAACTGTTCCTAAGAAAAGTGTTATGTTTTAGAAAAAAATATTGGTTATGGTGAACTGCAACAGTTAAGTAGTGTGTTAGATGGTAAAAGTGGTGTCTACAAATTTAAGTATCGAAAATTACGAAGTTACTCATATTTCAAATTATAAATTTGCTCCTCTTACATCATATGATGTAGAACGTGTCTTTTCGTAATAAAAGTATAACCTAAGTGAAAGAAGACAAGGTTTCCTTGTTGAAAATTAAAAAAAAAACTGTAATTATTAAATGTATGATTTCTGATGTGTAGTTTTACGATTTTAATGTTTACCTTTTTTATAATTACACGTATATACAGGGTGAATACTCTAAGTGGAATAAATTCTGTAACTCAAAGGGGTGAAGTCTGGGAGAAAAATATGATGGACATTCTCGCCTATGAACAACTTTCTCTGGCTCAATGGTACTTAATTTCGAAAATGATTGAGATGTCGTAGATAAAAATGACGTATATTTATCGTAGGACCATAGGTTTAATATATATGGGGTGATCAATGAAGTCATGCAAAAAATAAAAAAGTTTGTATGAGTGAAATTTCCGCAAACAATTTTTTTGGTCGTTGCAATATGGTTCGTTACTAAGGTAACATCAATATCTCTAGAAATTTTTGTCAGTTTTTGGATTAAGGCCCTTAGGCCTTGCACGCACTACTCAACATAAAATTTGGGTAGGAAAATTTTGAAAATGATATAACTTGACATTGCATTGACGATTCTTGATGATTTTTGCGGATTTGGAATCCTTGTTTCACGTATATTTTCTATGGTCTACGCATTTTATTTGAGGGTTGAAATTAACACATTATACCGGGTCGATAATAAACAAAAACATAGCGACAAGAACAAGTTTATTACATTATATTCTAAAATATACAAGAATGGTTAACAACGGCCAAAAGTCAATTCTTAAAAAAATTATAATTCTAAACCTAATTTAAAGGTTCCTGCAATACCTAAAAAAACACGGTGTATTATAATATCAAAGATTAGGTATGTATGGATAGGGATACCTAGTGGTAATTGGTATTGGTAATTTTTAATAAATAAAAAAAAATTAGCCTGAAAAACATAAATTGTCTGTCCATTAATTTTTGTTTTCAATCCACCACGTCAAAGATGGGAATTGCAACCTTGCATTTTCGGAGTTTACAATGAAATTGGGTTATTGTTGGCAACAGCGTGTTAAAAGGACAAGACCATTGAAAGCAACCGGCAAATATCAATGGAAAAATGTCAATTGTCCTATCTTGATATACCTAATCTTTGGTAATAATTTACCCGAACATTAATAAAAAAAAAGAAACTAAGATTTTGTTGGTCCTCCTGCTCGACGTATTACTTCCCGACATCGATTTGGTAGAATATCCACAAGATTATTTATAAAATCTTGTGGAATATTCTCCCATTCTTCACGAATGGCCTCACTAAGCGTTTCTAAGGTTTCAGGGGGTACATCACGCGATCTTACTTTAAGTTTTAAATAAGACCAAACGTGTTCGATGACATTAAGATCCGGAGACTTTGCAGGCCAGTCCATCCTATTGATGTTCTGTGCCTGCAAAAACTCTGTGATCCTTCGCGCTCTGTGATGTCGAGCGTTGTCATCCACCAATAGAAATTCTAGGCCGTAATTTCGAGCAAAAGGAACAATAATACGTTCCAAAATTTCCTCCTGATAAACAGTAGCGTTAACGGTTTGGTTGGCAATAAATAGCTCGGTTTTACCATTTCTTATGAAACCTCCCCACACTATAACACCTCCGCCTCCAAATCCCTCTTGAGTGGCCATATTTTCCACAAAATATCGCTGATTTGGCTCTCTCCAAACTAACATTCGGCCATCAGAGTGAAACAAATTAAATCTTGTTTCGTCAGTAAATAAACAATGGCTCCACTCTGCATTACCCCAATTCACATGCCGATTAGCCCATGCCCGCCTATTCGCTCTATAGTGCTGTAATAACCGCATACATTTTGCTCTGCGACGGGCTCTATAATTTAAAATGTTTGGTATTATGTTATGTTTTTGAAAAAAATTCTCACCTCAAGTTGTTTTTATTTAATGTTCTTCTGACTGTTCTGTCCGAAACTCTCACCCCAGTTTGTTGTCTTAAAGATTCATTCATTCAGTTTTCTTTGCTCTATTCTGCATAGTTTCTCTCATTAAAATTCTTTCGGTTCTATGGTTTATTTTTTTTGCATGTCCACCCCCATGCCCATAATTATGATCACCAGTTGTTTCGACGTGACGGTTCAAATTATAAATTGCCTTTCGGCTAACATTGTAAATGTGCGCAATTTGCTCTTTTGACATTCCTTAGTTGAGAAGTCGAGTGCAATTTTCCCCTTCTACCATGCTTAAACGCCTCATATTAATTAAAATTTACAAAATTATAACATTGAAATGTGTCAGATTATTTCTAAAATAATGTTAACAGTTTTTAATTCCATAGCAACAAATTTTTTTTTCCAATACCTACTTTGAAATTGACGCGTCGCGGAGAAATTACACCCGATCATAATTATGGGCATGGGGGTGGACAAAGAACTCTGTAAAACTGAATGACTCTTTGAAACAACAAAGTGGGGTGTGAGTTTCGAACAGAACCGTGAAAAGAACATTAAATAAAAACAACTTGAGGTGAGAATTTATTTTTACAAAAACTTAAATAATACCAAACGTTAGAGGACGTCGTACCCTACGTTTTTGTTTATTATCGACCCGGTATAATGTGTAAATTTCAACCCTCAAATAAAATGCTTAGTCCATAGAAAATTTACGTGAAACAAGGATTCCAAATCCGCAAAAATCATCAAGAACCGTCAATGCAATGTCAAGTTATAGCATTTTAAAAATTTTGCTACCCAAATTTTATGTTGAGTAGTGTGTGCAAGGCCTAAGGGCCTTAATCCAAAAACTGACAAAAACGTCTAGAGTTATTGATGTTACCTTAGTAACGAACCATATTCCAACGACCAAAAAAATTTTTTGCGGAAATTTCACTCATACAAACTTCTTGATTTTTTGCACGACTTCAATGATCACCCCGTATATAATAAACCTATGGTCCTACGATAAATATACGTCATGCATCTTAATCCAAAAAAAAACTGGCTATTAAAATTTGCAAGCCGCGTTCAAAAATTTTCATTCCTATTGAAAATATTTAACTTTAAATTCTGCCTAAAATCACTATGAGTAAGTTCGAGTGGCCAGCAGCTTAGATGGATTGGTCGAAGAGGTGCACTTCAATGGCTTCCACGGTCCCCGGATCTTAATCCCCTTGACTTTTTTTATGGGGATATTTGAAGAGTAAAGTTTATGCTACTTTGCCGACGACCTTCAGGATCTTAGGGACAGAATTACTGCAGAAATCAGAAATATTCCACAAGACATTTATCAATACGTGAGAAATGGTTTTTATCACCGATTGGGCCTTTGTCAAGAAACAAATGGACACCATTTTGAACATCTTTAAAGTTATTAGTGTACCCCATAAGAAAAGATTTTTTTGCAGAGAAGTCGTTAAATCGTAGTTTAATTTTCTCAAATGAAACTTCCTTTGCTAAGAGAGTGCGTTTATTTGTTTATTATTTTTGATTTTAATTTTTTTGTTCAACAAAATAATGTTTAAAGTTTTGAGAAAATAAATACAAGCTTTCATACGGTTTATCACTTGACCCACCATTACATTTGAAAAAAAAAGTTAGGGGTGACTGCACCCACGGGGGTGGATATATGGAAAAGATTCAGGGGAAACAATTATAAAGAATGGCTATCACGATTTTACATTTTTATTAATCAAAAAACACTATGTATAATACTGCGATAAATTATGTTAAAAGTTTTTTCTTTTAAAATAGCTTCGTTTGTAAGAAAGTGCATATTAAAATGCATATTTTGAATGTATTGAGTGCATAAATCCATGCATATTTACTAATTTTAAACTACATAATTATCCGGGATCTAATCATTACTATTCATTGTATATTTACTAAAGTTAATAACCCTGTCCAAAACCGTGAATATAAAATTGAGAAAAGCCAGTGTTTTGTTAAATTATAGTGACACGGTATACTTATTTCTAATTTATCGGCCACTTAATTACAGCATAAATATTTATGGAATAAAAACAAATTTCAAGTAATACATTATGTTTTGACGTATTTACGTATACCTTTTATTAATATTTCAGGCCAATTTCAGTAATGAAGAAAGAAAATGCCTGAAAATATCTTTTCGCTAAAGCAGTAAACCACAGCAAATTCAACCATCCTGCTAATTATTCATTAAGAGTACAGATTATATTGAAGCCATAATTCCCTTCTGGGACTAAAGGGCATTGTAAGCACGTAATAAACAATACACTAACGTATACATTGAAACAAGTAACAAATAAG
Source organism: Vesta saturnalis (assembly GCA_036346205.1). Lineage (NCBI taxonomy): Eukaryota > Metazoa > Arthropoda > Insecta > Coleoptera > Lampyridae > Vesta > Vesta saturnalis. The sequence goes on from JARFJB010001043.1 coordinate 2,999,555, forward strand.
TGCATACTTTTAATTAAACTTCAAATCTGAACGAATGAATTCAAATTTAGAACTTGAATACTGTTAATTATATAGTCATAATTTGACATAATTTGTAGTAGTTTTGTTAACAAATTACCAGTACAATACATTTGACGTGCACATAAACATGTATTGGCAAGAGTCCAAGATATAGTAACCGCATTTATTTCAGTTATTAAATATGGTGATGTCTCTATTTTAAAGTAACATTTTGGTAATAACAAAAAGTGTGTTCCAGTAAAATAAAATTTACGTAACTTTGCTTTTAATTCCATTAGATGTTTTCTTGTCAACTGCATAATTACAATTACAAGAGAGAGCTAAACAGAATAAAACTTGTTTAACAAAATTTATCACTTCCCTTTAGTAAGTAGTACAGTGCATTTGTTTTAGGGTTTTTGATTAATTAAATAGTAAGTTACTCACCTAAACATCGGAAAGGCTTAACCCATCTCGCAGTTTTACATTTTCCTCTAGCTTGGGAACCTGTCGTTGACCCCGATCTACACCAGCTGCCTATTTTCAAATAATGACTGCTTTCTACGATATTTGTAATATCCCTTTTAGGATAAACCTGAAAGAAAGAAAAGTTATTTTAACAAATACTAAACAGTGACAAGTGAAAAGGTTAATTAAAGAAAAACAGGACGTCACAATTCTCTGTTTTGACTCCATTTCCTTTAAAGGACTTAATCTAAACGTAATAACCAATAACATAATATTTTTATTGCATCTTCAAAATAAAAGGGATAATAGAAATATATAAAAGGTTAATTCAGGAATACAAACTCAAAATGAACCCATTTAAAGCATATTACGTAAATTTTATTATAAACTTCACTGACGAACCAATCTCTAAATTAACATAGAAAAATATTGAGTCCAAGAATAAGATTACGTAAGCTGCAATTTTCACCTTCAGGTGTCTATTTGAAATCAAATAACCGGATATTGGTCTAGACTTCGAGTTTACTTATATGGTCTAACATACGTTTATATGAACTGCAAATGACTTCCCTCCAGCGAAAGTCACCTCTTACGAGATCGGAATTTTTCAGTAGAAGCTCCTGTTAAGTGGACAAGCAATAATTATTAGTAATTGTGTAAACCTCTTTCCGTAGCGTGTCGAACAGTCGATAGTATAAAGTTCTACATGCAGCCAAAGGGTGTGGCGCAATCTAATTAAATTTTAAATGCTGTAATTAAACTTAGTAACTATACAATATGTTCATAATACGTTCGTCATTATTATTATCCCGCCCCCAACCATTCCTATATTATATGGAGATCCTGTCAACAAACCTACATTATTATAAGACTGTGATCCAGAATTATTACATGGCGATCCTGCAATCCATTTAGTAATATGGTAATACGGGCAGGATAATTAATAATAGGTATGGAGGTATTAATAAATGAAGGAAAGGGCAAACCTTAATAAGTTTAATTCAAACACTTACATATTTAATTAGGTTGAGCTATATGATGTTCCGTACTTCTTCGGTCACTTTTGGCTGACCCCACAACCGAAAAGATTTACAAAATTTCCAACAATAATTGATTACCCACTACACTAGGCGAGCTGTTAAAAATCTTAAATGATCGTAGAAAACAAGATAAGTGCCCATTCGGTAAATTACTACTTAACTTTCTAACACAACATTCTTATAATTCATGCTCAATTTGAAAAAGTACCTACTATTTGCGTCAATATATAATCAATATACAGAGTGAATGAAAAGTTTGGAAACGCCCAATTATTTCGTAAATTGTTAGTCCGAACTGTACACAATTTGGGATAAGCCTACTTTGGAATGCGGAAATTCCATATTTGACATTTGCTGTTTCTCTGATGTAATCTAGAAAGTCCTATTAAATTCATAAATCTGGCAGAAGTCTGCCAACGCCTAATTGTCTCAATAAATTTTTTAATACAAACTATTTTCAACTACATTAAAACGTAACAATTGAAGGATTAAAACATTTTTAACATAATGATTACAAGTGTTCAAAATGAGCTTCATTTGCGAGTTGGCAGTACCCTAATCGATGGAAGAATGCGTCTACCACATTTCTCCATGATTGTCTAGAAATTAATCGATAATGCATTACCTAAGCTGTGCAAGACTTGCTGGTTTAGTTTTGTAAACTGAATTTTTGAAGTATCCCCAATAAAAATAATCTTTAGGATTGAAATCCGGTGAACGTGGAGGTCATTCAATAGTACCTCGTCTACCAATCCATCGTCCGAGAAATATCTCTCTAAATAACACCAAAATGAGCTGGAGCTCCATCTTGCTGAAACCATATCTGATTAAAATTGACTCCAAACAAGTTTCTCAGTGTAGGTACAATTTCATTTCTAAGTAGCAGTTCCTACTTACCTGACATTAAATTTCCTTCGATAAAGAACAGCCCAATTAACTAAGTACCCACTACACCTGACCATACATTTAATCTTTGTGGTCTATGAGTATGGTTTTCACGCATCCAGTGTAGATTTACGTCACTCCAATACCTTAAATTATGTCGATTTACACTCCCACATAGAGTAAAGGTTGCTTCGTCGGAAAAACATATGTTGTTAACGAAATTTCCGTCATTTTCAATTTTATCCATCAGTACCTCAGTAAACTCTAATCTACGGTCGAAGTTATCTTCACTTAATTCTTGCAATAAATTAATTTTGTATGGTTGAAATTTATTCTTATGTAATACATGTAAGACTAAAAATGACCTATATCATGTAACTGCGCAACCCTGCGTGAGGATGTATGTGGATCTTCAACGAAACTATTGATATCTAAAGTCTTGTCATTTATAATTGTTTTTGATCCACCTGATCGGTATCTATCTTTTACGCCTCCAGAGTCCTCAAAGCGCTTTACAGTTTTTTGTACCGTCGCCTTATGGATAGGAGAACGGTTTGGGAAAGGATAGTTGAACAAGTTGGCTACTTCACTATAAGATCTTTTTCTCTCGCGGTACCCTCTCATCATTAGAATTTATAGAAACAATTTACTTTGCAGAACAGTTTTATTTAATAATGTAAATGGTTAACAAATGTCAAAAGCACAGCATTCTATATTTAAACATTTAAATTTTTACAAATCTACATATTTTGCACTGATTTATGTATTTAAGACCTTCTAGACTACATAAAATCATAAGTGTTACATATGGTTAAACTCGTATTGAAGAGGAGATTCCAATAATGACTGCATATACAGGGTGATGTATTTAAAAACCCAAAGTAACTAATAAAATCAGAGAAACGGCAAATTTGACAACATTGCAAATGTCAGATCTGGAAAATCCGTATCCCAAAATAGGCTTGTCCCAAATTTTCTACAATTCGGACAAGAAATTTACGAGATAATTGGTCGTTTCCAAACGTTTGGTCCACTCTGTATAATTTCCTACGTGTATACTTTACATAAACACCTTACTAACTTTAAAATGGGCCAGGGTTAATAATCAACAAAAATTAATTTTTTTAACAATGCAATCGTAAACCAACTATATGTATTTAAATCTGGAACGGATTATAGCAAATACGGTATCTGAAACACTACACTAATCTTCAAACGACAAATTCATTTTATGAAATACTCTGTACTTCAACTTGCATGAAATAATTATTTTATTAACAAACCGCATGGGTAACCATTTATTTATGTGTTTCTTCAAGATTAAAAAAAGTGCTTACTTTAAACTTAGACATGTTACTACTAGAAGAGAACCTCAACACAAATAATTATTACTAGATTAAAACAAAGAAAAGAAAAGATAAGAATATTATATAATAAACTAATAACAATTTTATTTTACAAAATGTTATGCTAACAAATGAAGGTGGGAAAACAACTATAAGTGCAGAAATTTACTTTACAAAGAATGCTTTGTAACGAAAAACGCACATTTTAGAATTAATTTGACTTATACAGGATGAACTTTTGCAGCGGATCACCGAGATTATTTTTTTAAAATAGAACACCCTATATATTCTTCATCTGTCACAATCTGCTTTAAATCCTCTTTTCGAAAACCTTTGAATTTTTAGTTTTGTATGACACATTGTTGAGTTATTAAAGAAAATGTAAAAAAAATGGTCCCGGCAAGGTCCATGTCACAGTATTACGACTAGTTTAGACAACATGTTTGGTAATTATGCAGCAAAGAGATTTACTGAACCTACAGAATAATCAAACTTTAATTTTATAATACAGGATGTTTTTAACGATGCAATTAATTTGGAAATTTTATAAGAGCGTTTACTACATTTTTTCTAATGAAACATGCTGTATATTATTGAATTACACTCCATTTTTGTCAATAATATATTATGCCTAAAGTCGATAATTTCAGAAATATTTTTAGTTTTTCAATACAAACCGATAAATTATTTGTTTCCGATTCGATCTAGCCTACCGGTCCGATTTTCGTACGTCAAACGTTTCGACAAACAGAATCAAAGAAATACAAAAGGTGCCAAATTGTAATTTCATTATCAGTAATATTCACAATAAATTCTCAAGGTGACACCCATTTTGATTTGAATACATTCGTAGCCTTGTCAGAAAGGAGCTATACACGTCTTGTAACATCTTGGTAGAAACTATTTCAAAAGCGTGTATTACATGTTGCCTCATATAGTCTGCTGTAGTTGGAGGCGCCTGGTACAGTAGTGCAAAATGTGCTGGAGCACTGTCGTGTTGGCTCCACATATTTTCCGTTACAGCTGGAGGAACGTTCTGCAGAAGCTGAGGCAAGTCATTTAAATGGAGATGAAAAAAATGTGGTCCTATTATAAACTTGCCTATGATAATACACCAAACATTTACAGTCCATTGTCTCTGATTATCAACCGCCCTCACAATTTTTGGGTTTTCTGGTGCATAATGATGAAGATTACGACGGTTTGCGTTACCACTTTGAGTAAAGGTCAGTAAATAATACTTTCAGGAAGAAGTTACGAGATATACCGTACATTTCCATCCCCCACTCGCAAAATGTTTAATCTAGTCTCTATATCAGGTCCCAACAATTCTTGATGAAAGGATATGCTGTAGCCATGATATTTATTATTTGTTAAAATCTTGGTAATAGTAGATCGTAGTACATTACTTTCTCTTAACATTTTAGTCGAACTAGTAGACGGCTCCGCAATTATTGATAAAATATTTAATTCATCTTCGCCACATGTCCTCTTCCTACTTTCACATTTTTCACAACTCACATTTGCTGTTCTAATGAACCTTTCTTTAAGTCTTTTCAAACATCTAACTAAATGTTGTCTTCTGTCAGGACTCCTTTGTTCATATATTCGCTGAGTTGAGCCGATTCCACTATGAAACTCATGTCAACTAGCTTGTTTCTTTCAAACTGCATATTGATTCACTATAATCGTATGGATAATATACAACAAACGAACAAAAAAAGAAACTACGCACCCGCTAATCCAATCAGGAAACAAATAATTTATCGGTTTGTAATGAAAAAGTGACAATATCTCTGAATCTACTGACTTCAGGTATAATAAATTATTGACCAAAATGGAGTGTAATTATTGAGTCATTCCAAAACTTCAATAATATACAGAATGCTTCATTGGAAAACACTGAGTAAACGCTCTTTGAAGATATTCAAATGAATTGCATCATAATAAAGTTAAATTTTGATTATTTTGTAAGTTCAGTACATCCCTTGGCTGCATAATTACTAAATATATTGCCTAAACTAGTCGTAATACTGTAGTATGGTGAACCTTGTGGTACCATTTTCTTGCATAACTCAACAATGTGTTATCCAAAACCAAAATTTCAAATATTATTGGAAAGAGAATTCAAAACAGATTGTGAAACATGAAAAAATATGTAGGGTGTTCTTTTTAAAAAAATATTCTAGAAGGTGACCTGTTTCAAAAGTTCACCCTGTATAAGTCAAATTATTTTCAAACGGTGTGTTTTTCGTTACAAAACCATTTCTTGTAAAATAAATTTCTCCACATTTGGTTAATGAAACCTATATTGGACGCACTAATGAGCAACCCTGTACAATTGAAGTTAAGAGACATTGCTATTGTAAGTGCATTACAAAGTAGATTGGTTTTGAAAGTACCACACTGAAATAAAGGCAGAGTGAAGGCATGACAGCATTAAGTGAATTACATATTTACTTATAATGAAGCACAACGTTTTGGTGGACGAAGAACAAGTTTTATAAATATGTTCAATAAACGTTAGATGACTATCAAGTGTAACATCTAGAAGTAACATGTTATAATATATCTGATTCAATATGATAATCGAACAAAATTGATTCCTACAAAATGACAAAACTTTACATGTTGAAATATTTAAATTAAAAATTAATCGTTTTTAATTTTACACCAGTGATGAATGGAAGGTAATTGTCGTTGAAGACTAGCACAATCGTCTACGGATGAAATTTGTTTCTAAATCTTAAGGTCATCTGTAAAAAGTAAATGGTTGCAAGAAATTGATACACTTAGATCATTAAGGAACAAAAGAAATAGAAGTGACCCTTGATTAGACACTTGAGGTTGCAAAACTCCAATTAGAGACGAACCCATTAAAGGTATGAAGACATGAAGCAAACAATCTCAGCAGATTACTGCTGAAATTAAAGTTATGAAGCTTACTGACAACAATCGCATAGTTGGCGGAGTCAAATGCTTTGGTCAAGTCAGTGTACACAACATCAATCTGACCTAAATCATCCAAAATCCTACCACAATCAGTAGAACGTTTCAATATGCTGATAAGGTGAAATATAATCTCTCACTGAGGGATAAATCTGATTATATAGAACAATTTCAAAAATTTTTGAGAGGTGTTAAAACGCTACAATTTGAAATCACAGTCGGATCTTCAGGTTTGTGAATGGGACATATTTTAGTAACATTCCAACGAGGAAAGTACAAGTTTTCAGTGCTAAATTAAATATTATACATAAAGGTGAGTCCTTAAGGTATTTAACAAAATACATAGGTATTCCGTCATGACCAACAGTTTGTTTAATTGTTAACTACCATTAGCTGGTTAATATCCGACAAATGAATGCATGTTAGGTTATTTACACTCATTTATTACTCATTTTCTTAGACGAGGTACTACAAACCGATGAGAAGAACTGTTTGAATGCGTTTACTATTTCCTGAGGGGTGTTGTAGAGATTATTTTTACGATGCATCTCTCCAGGAATTCTGGAATTACCTGATTTCGATCTAACAAAAGACTAGAACAATTTGGGATCAAGATTGAGTTAATCACTTTCATCAAATGATTTATACAAAACGAAATTGGCGTAATGATGCATCAGTTTTGAATGATCTTCCACTTTAACGGAAACATAATTAAAATATAAACCCTCTAATGAACTCCGCATACAGCCGTTATAAATAACTGTTCTATACGTCAGTAAAACGCAAAATAAACAACATTAAAGTGAATTTAGAGAGGAAGAGTGTCAAATTTTTACTAAATTCTAGCTATCCGAAGATATAATTTCTTTAAAGCAAAATATACGTTGTTGACCTAAACTGCAAGAACATTTACGGATTTATCTATATCATTGACTATAGATTAATGATTTATAGTTCGAGACTAAAAATACTGAATATCGACGACATTAAAATTTAAACTATTTTATAAACAAATACAAAATACATTAGTGGTTGAAAATCAAATGGTTTCCATATCAATTACTAATTAGCCGAAGTAAGGCAAAACAACTACATCATTTCGATGTTCAGGCACCTTAAATAACAATTTATTATGCACGCTAAAGCCTTTTTTTCAATAATCCAACAAAAATGTAGAATTCCGTGCACAAACCGTGACACAACGATCGGGGCACTAATGAGGCCTTTGTGTGGTTTCAAAAACAGTTACAAAAGGTCACTTTGTTCGCTTAATTAACTTAATAAGCGGTGAATTTTCACGATTATCACACATAATTAAAATACTAGCCTTTAAGAGATTAAATCGCGTATATTTTATTTCTCTTTTATATAAATTTAAACGTTTCGGTACCAATTACAGTTATCGTACTCAGTAATAGCTTTAAAAACTAATTGACGTGTCAAAATAAATTTGACAAGTATGAAAATGCAAAAACAAGCCTGATATTAATACAACAGTTTGATAAACGTAAAAATCCAACATGGAGTTTAATTTTAGAAAAGAATAGCTCTAATAAATTAAATATTATTAAACTACTTTGAAGATGACAAATTAGAACACCCTCTGTACAATAATAATTACAATTATTATTAAGCAATTTCTTTGTACGTTCTGATTAGATCTTTCATTGGTTATATCAGGATTGTTCTTCTGGTGCTTTCTTGTTTTCAGGGCTTACGAAACAAATAGTGCTCATTGTAACTTTTCCTTCCGCCAGTTATACACTCACGCAACCACGCATTTTCCGCATAGTGTTTACTTCTGGTGGTCAGCATTCTCTTAGATATTCGTATACGTCACATAAACTTTTATGACCATTGACATTTAGTGCACGGAACAATGTGTTTGTGCCGCTTTCACTACTTATTTTGGTTGAATTGACGTTAAATAGCAATTCTTTATAGATAATTTTACAGCTCGCACAGATAAAGTTTCATTTATTCAGACTATAGCTTTCAAGCGTACACCAAACATGAGATCATGAACATGAGAGTTTTCACGATTTATGTTCTTAAATACACTTTCTGATTGTTAGTTACTATGATCGATTGACTCCCTTTTATTTGTTCAGTAATTTAGATGAACAACCCTTCATTTAGCTAGAGTTTAAAATAAAATAACGCGTAACAAAATACACCGGGATGGAGTAATTTCAATAACCCGTTACGTAATTTAAGAGGAAGTCAGGTGTTCTCTTTTACTCAATCAAGTGAAACCTAATTAAATCTTTATTATGAAACAACACTGATGTAACATCAGCGTTTGAAAGTTGAGACCATACAGTTACTAAAACTAATTAAAATATAAATTAAAACTAAATAATAGAAGTAGAAAAACATATACTAAATGTTTCAAACTAGAAATTACTACAAAGCGTTTTCTACAAAAGTCAAAAAAGGAATACAGTATACTAAACAAAATGAGCACGTAATTTTAAGATGATTGCATTACAAATGAACAATTATGATTACTAGAAATAATTATAGCTTGTAATAATAAGAATGTTGTAATATTTAATGATATTCATGATGTCATTTGTAAAGTCCATGAGAGCCTTGTTATCGTTTTATTACTTAAATGAACTGTTGCTGTCACGTGCGTGTGATATTTATGTAGAAAAAAAATTAGTCTAGTTAAATCCGCAAATTTAAATTTGGTTATTATTAATTAAGATCGGATTGGGAGAAATAAGTTTGCTCGACAATTGATGAAATCATGTTGACGTTAATTAGTTTATGAATGTTTTTAAACGTCGTTGAGAAAATTTTGTGAACGTTGGTGTGAAATTTGTTAATCAGCCAAGATGTGATAAAAGCTGCGTTTTGTTTAATTACCATCAATCCTGTTCTGTTAGTCTTAACGGCGTCTGATTCTATTAAATTTTATTATAGTAAAGTTTGTCATATATAGAGTCATCGATTTGATTCACAAGTTGTAGATGAAGATTTGCTTAGGTTGGTATAAAGTCTCTGCCTGAAGTTTGAATTGACGGCATTCGTATCGAACCACCGCCCGGATGAGATTTTTAATTTTGCAAAATTCGTGGTGTGTGGAAGCTACCGTAGAAAAGAAGTTGTTCGTGGAACTTAACATGTCGGATTATTAAATGAAGTTTTTTGGTTGGTTAGGAATTTGAAGTTTTAAGGGATGGCGGGAGAGAGACTGTAACTGGGTTCGTCTTTAGTTAGTTAACGTCCAGTTGCCAATAAGAAAAGGTATAGTAACGTGACGAGTTGGCGTGCCAACACCAAGCGTTCGTACAGTAGAAACTAAGTGTGTTTTGCGTGGTTTGTTAGAAGCGTAAGCACCGCGTGCTAAAAATGTAGTTTTGCGTATTGTAGATAGTAGGTGAAGTTACAACTTCGCTATTCTGTTTATGATATCACCCATAAGAAGAGAAATCGAGGAGTTGTGTATGGCACAGCCCTTCGTTGCTAATTAAGATTATGTTAGCATCTGTTCGTGATACTGTAAAGAGTTTACCGTCCAAGTTAAATTTGGAAACTTTTAGCTATTTATTAAGAACATAGTGTTAAACAACAATGACTTGAATTATTACGTGTTGGATGCACTATAAAGTATATTGTCAGTATCGTCACCTGCAAGGTAAATTAAAGAGCGTGCTAGGATTTGTGTGAAAAGATGTAATTGCATCTATTGTACTGAGTTTTTTTATCGATGGCTGACTTAATTTTAAAGAAAATACCAACTAAGGTTTATGCAAATGCGATTGTATGCATCGACAAAAGCGCTATTTGGTGTTTTCCGAAATGACGTTTGCTCACCACCTACAAAGGAATAGCTTATGTAAAAACGCTTCAGAGTAGATAACAATTTATGATTTTAAGTTTTAACTTTAAGATAATGTTTAAAATAAAGTTCCGATGATTTATTAACTAATATCTTGATGTTACAATAGGTGCTTTCTCACGTATTAGTGGGTTACATTTTTGCTTCATTTATATTCCTGTGACAAATCTAACCTTGACCTACCTATTGTATTTTAGGTTTTGATGTTTGCAGAAGGAGGCGTAACAAGATTGCTTACCTCTCTATGCGTTTACCATATGTATCTATTTATGACCACCAAATCCTAAGTAATTATTTCATGGGCAATTTTATGTGCGGCAAATTATAAATCAGATTGGAATATGGCAAATATTGTAAGTAAAATTCAATAAAGCATTACCGTTAATAGCGATTAGTAATCAATAGTAATCAATTTCAGTATAAAAAAACCATAATTAATAATGTTTTCTTAAGTATTATTGTGCCTTTATAAATAGAGTTAGAAAACTATATTAATATTTGTTGTTCACTGATTTTTTTATGATTATCTATTTTGTAGGACTATTTCCGTATTTGAAAATAAAAAGTAAGATTAACGTAAAGTGGTGTTACCAATTTATAGTAAAATTTGCAATTATTAATCGCATTTAGCGAATTTATTGAGAAAGCTTAAAGCATTTCATGATTTTAGTAACTTTCAAGTAAGCTATTTGGGAGCCAATTTTCAGGTTATACCTTCCTGCTTATACAAACAATATTAGACCGTGTTCATGATTTATTTTCCAATATAAGTTTCAACCAGTTGGCCTAAATTGACGGTAATTTCCCGATTTTGACGTTTTATGGAACACCAACAAACGCCTTCGTAAGTATACTTGATAAGGAAATATTACGGCAGACACACACCGACATAGTTCGGATTTCGTACGGGCTAATGTGCTACTGTTCTGAGTACAAGGTATGTGTTTCTGTAATATAAACGCTCACGCAGCAGGTGAGAAATACCGGGTAATTTCGTATAAAGCTATTTTTCGAGTGTTATAGGGCACATCGTCGCCAATAAATAATCCAAACGGTAGCATAAATTGATTTTTGGTTTCATTCATTAAGAATGAAAGACAAATAAAGTTGCAGATAGGTTTTTTTCTTGTTTTTCATCCGTTTAGTCTCCATTTTGTGATTTTGACCTCTGTCAGTAAACATTTCTCAAGCAACCTCGTTACAGGTATATCCAATACTCTCTCCAAACCAATCTTTTTTAAGTTGCTTGCAGGTTAAAATTGTAGGTACTGGAACGAGAAAATTTTATTATTATAATAGCAACAGGAAATCGCAATCGTTGCTATAAAATTGAGGGTAATTAAACGGTTTTAATATCTAGTCAATAGGTCGTAATTTGGTATTTTTCGGGGTATGTTATATTTTATGTAACTAAGATTTAAATGTATATAATTCACGGTTGAAAAGGAGAAGAAAAGACACGTTGAGATAGAAAAACTGCTGTTCTCCCACGTGGTTAGAAACTGCGTTCTTCAAATAGAACGTGACAAATCGCTTAGATACGGCTAAATCAAAACACGGGTCTCTGTTTGCTACATTAAAATTCGAGACATATAGGGTTTGCAACGGATAAGTGAATATCTTAAAAATGAATACCCCTTTTGATGAAAATATTCCCACGTAATATTTATAATCCGTTGTGGCCATAAACATATTATCGCTTCCGTTTAGTAAAAACCTAAAACGCGAATTTATCCTTTTATTGGTTGGTTTTAATGTAAGTTTTTCAGAACAATAAAGTCCGCGAAGTAGTCGTGTATATAAACATATCTATAAATAATCACATTGGTCTGGTTTTAACGGCGAGTAAACAACTTATATCGATAAATCATCGCGACCGTATTCATTTTAAACCGTGTACCTTAACTCGTTAGGTGTTGGTGATTAAGTGTTTAATTAAAGGATGAGATTCAAGCGTAAGTAGGTATTTTAATGTAGATAATTCAACAAGCTGGTGTAACCTATAGAAAATCGGTTATGCCTTGGTAGAAGTTACTATTTAATTGACACAAGATATTGAAATCACAAAGAATCGTCTCTTGATAGTACCGGAAGGTTAAAGACTTTATCATTGTCATTATTAAAACGGGTCCCGACCTAGAGCCATCCCAGGTAGCTACTTTTGACGCTGTCCAACCCAGAAGCGCAATGAGCTACTAAGAGTGCTCGCAGCCCGAACCCAGAAAACTACGAAAGTATTCATTTCAATTCCAACGAGTGTAGTCACTCGTAAACACCACCAAATCTGTTTTACTAAAACTTCCGTTAATTACTAAGAGTAATTAGAAATATACTAATGCGCCGTAATTAAGATTATCTTGTATATAATTAGTTAAAAAAACCCTGTACAAATTAGTTAGTTTCTTTTAATTCCAAGTTTGTAAATATTAGACTGTAAAAGTTGCATGTTATAAATGCAATATAAAAGCGTATTCCGCATAAAAGAAACCCTTTAAAAGTATTGATGTTTCTAGTTGATCTCCAAACAGATATAAAGATCGTTACCCTTGTAACCATATCAACCCACACCTGCCTTCACCGTTACAATAACTGTAAAGAACTTTGCCCCGAATAGCTTTAAAAATAGTAATTTATTTTAAATAAATTATTTTAACCAAAATGCAACAATATAAGTAAAGATTAGTTTGTTTGAATGTATAAACACCTCGCTAACCGTATTTCCACAGAAACGTGACAGAAACGGCCTGAGGATCAACACCATCCAATCCATGTACAAAAGGCGCCCATCCGCAGACGAATCCACTACGTCATACTCCAATAGAAGCGATTTATTTAATTTTGTTGCTTATTTAAAATACCGTAGTTAGTTTTAAGTGTGAATATCTAGAATTATAAATAATAGGAATAATATACGTCTAAAACCCCTACGCTCAGTGTGGACGAACCTGGTAATAGTGATCAACCCCAGTACCAACGAACAACTCCCCTTTTTATATAATTAAAAACCGGTTGAGCTAGACCGAGGCAAATTAAAGTAAAATTTAATTACAGTAAGCGAAAGCAGCTTACAGGCCTTGTTTTCATGTAATAAAAATATTTTAGACAACAACGTTTAAGTACCAGTCAAACTTATTCTTACATACGTTTTAATTTCGAACTGAAGAAACATCATCTAGTTTTTTACCTGTTTTTTATTTAAAATTTAATGTTCTGTTACAGGTGCAAGCTTTGCCGTGATTTCTAGTAAATAACTTATGTGAATTCCCAATACATGTTTGAATACATGCACTACTGAGTTAAGTTACTGTAAAATATAAAAATTTCGTTATATTTGGGCAAAATTCGTAATTGAACTTAGACCACTTCTAATTTAATAGTGTGTACTTAAGGGAAGACTGTACGTTTTAGGCAAGAAAAATTGCATTTTTCGTTTTTTATCCCAAAATAATCTTTTTTTCTGATTAAAAAAATATACAATATATTAATTTACAAATCACCTTTATAGTAAAAAAAAAAATAAATAAGATAACTGTAGAAAGTCGCATTCATGTTTATTAGTATTTTAATAGTTGGCATCACTGTTTGTTATTGTCAGCAGCTGTATTTATCCTTGTTTGCTGTATTGTTATGTGTTTACTGCTAAGGTTATGTTGTGGATATTGTTTACAGTCTGATTACAATTTATAGAATTGCGTTATAAATGTTTTTTTTTGTTGTGCTTAGTGTTTGTTACCTAGAAACAATGTCCAGGATAAAAAAAATTTAGTTCCAGACGGTTTCATGGAAACCAATTCAGCAAATCATCTTCAAGTAGGCCTAACTAATCTGTAAGTTCTAGTAGCTCTTCAGCAACCCCAAGTAGGCCTATGCCTAAAGTTGAAATATCTCCTAAGTTGTCAGCTAGCTCTAAAAAAGTGACTAATTCCCAATTACCAAAAGAGTTTGAGTGTGGAGAGAAAAATGTAAACATCATTGTTAATTTGGAACTTATTTCTAATTTGATTCAGGCAGCCACAACATGTAAGTCGTGCGGTGAAACAAATTGTCTCGAACTTGAGATCGATGATGAATTTAAATCTGGTTTGTCACACAGAATTTTACTCAAGTGCTGTATCTGTGGATTTGAAGCAAACTGTATAACCTCCAATTGTGTAAGGAATAAATACAAGATATATGTATGCACTTAGGTCTATTGGCGTGGGATTGGAATCAGGTAGAATGTTTTCCGCAGTGATGAATCTGGCACCACTGAACACTAGGATAGCAGGATACAGCAAGATACCGTCTAAAGCTACTTCTGAGGTATGTGAGGCTTCCCTTAGGAATGCTGCTGCTGAAGTCAAGGAAGAAAATGTTGATGTAACCGCCGCTTTTGATGGTACTTGGCAGAAGCGAGGCTTTACTTCACTGAACGGAGTGATGACAGTAACTTCGTTCGATACTGGAAAAGTATTGGATTTTGAATGCTACAGCAAGTATTGTACAAGTTGTGTACAAAAACCTACCCAAACATACCAAGAACAGATGAAAAATCATAAGAATTCTGGAAAGTGTTTAGCTAATTACGCCGGTCCTAGTGGCGGCATGGAAGTAGCCGGCGCTAAAGCTTTGTGTGCTCGCTCAGAAAGTAAGCCAGGCCTTCGCTATACCCGTTATTTGAGAGACGGAGATTCAAAAAGTTTCTCTGCAGTTTTGAGGATAAGCCTTATGGGGATGATGTAACAATAAGTAAACTTGAGTGTGTCGGGCACGTGCAAAAGAGAGTTGGAACCAGATTGAAGCGTGACATGAAAGGAATGAAGCTGTCAGATGGAAAGGGACTGGGAGGTAAGTGTCGCCTAACTGATGCAGAGATTGAACAACTCCAAGTTTATTACGGTAAGGCAATACGTGGTAATGTCAGTAGTGCACAGGACATGAGACGAGCAATATGGACCATTTATTTTCATCGCCTTTCAACAGATGCAGCGCCTCAACACCAGCCAAGGCTTTAAAACTTGCGTACAAACACAACCATTCTCTTCCCAGTCCTGCCATGACAGCCATAAAACCAGCCTTCTCTGCGTAGTCCAGACCAGATCTTTTGAAGGGTTGCACGCATGGAAAGACGCAAAATCCTAATGAGAGTTTCAATAACATTATCTGGAAAAGAATTCCAAAATCTGTGTTTGTTGGCTTGGAAACTCTTAAAATAGGAGTTAATGATGCTGTTATGTGCTTCAATGAAGGGTGTCTTTGTTTTAGAACGACTATGCATTAGGCCAGGGAAATGTATGCTTAGCGGCCTTGCAAACTGCGATACTCAAAGAATTAAGAAAGCTGACAGAGAAGCTCAAGAAGAAAATAAAAAGAAGAGAGTAGTGAAAAAACTAGCCAAAAGGAAAAGAGAAGATGATAAGAACAATGAGTACTGCAAATTTAGATAATAATAGTTAATTTAAGTATCACAAAAAATATATGTATATTTTTTAAATTTGTGTAAAAAAATAATAGATTTTTTAACACAAATTTTACAAACCCACAAAATATTTTTTTATTCTAAGTTAAATTGGTTTAACATGATCGGATGGATGTGTTCAGTATGTATATCAAAAATTACCTTTAATAGATTTTATTTTATATGTACCTCAAGTTTATAAGAATCCCCACTTAAAATGCATTGAAGCTGAAAAGCTATAGTCTCCTCTTAAGTAAATGAATCCTTTTGTTTCTTTATAAACGATAATTGTGAAATTTGTTTTGTGTGTATTTCTGTATAGAATATTTGTATAACTTTATTTTAACTTGTGCCTATTATATTTTTATACATTGTCAGGTATATCGTTATTATGCATTTGTTTGTCAACATAAGTCAAGTGTTTTTATCGAACTCACCTCTCGTTACCGTACCACGTATGAGCTAGTTTTAAAGCCGTGGCGTTGTTTTACACGTAGAAGGTGACACAGTGTTAAAATTTACATTTTGTTTTGCAACAAAAAAAAAACATTTCCAAGCGAAATCGAAATTGGTAAAACTCAGATTCTGTTCAGCGACCCAAAAAACTAAACTACTGAAAAATGTTGCTTTATTTTTTCTCTAATTACTAGGTCAGTAGCATAATTTTAATAAAGGACCTCTATAATCCACTTCAGTATTCAGTTAAATATACATGTTTAAAATGTTATACAGGGAATTGTTGAAAATAATTTTAACATAAATGCATCAAAGTACTCAAGCTTAAGAATTACACGAACGTGGAAAAATGGAAACATTACTTTATTTCAGCTTAATTATAAATACGGAAAGTTACCAAATTAAGCATAATGGTGATATTATGCATGCGTCAATTTTAATTTTATTTACTATAAAGCTAAACCCTCTACTTTCCTCTTTATCTTCCTTTATTTGAATATCTCCTATTACAATGCGCGGTCAGCTCCATTTCCTTCATTTTATACGTGACATATTGAAAAATGAAGTGAACCATGAATAAATGCAAATAAAACAAAATACAGTAAATAAAGCTTTATCTAGTAACAATTGATCACCACGTTTTCAATACTTGATTGATATTCATGTTCAGAATGACTGAAACAATAAACTCTCCCCGTTTGACCTATTTTTAAATCAAATTACTAACAAACTTTATTACTTATTAACACCTTACACGTTTTACTCTCGTATACCCTAAAATTTATTGTCCTTTTAATATTTTTACGTGATGCAATGTCGTAAAATATTCGCCTCTGCTTGGAATGCTTTAACTGTCCGAATCCTTATTTTTCACCGCTATGACTGTTCTGAACTCTTAAATAGTTCATATAAACTCGTAAATTTTGTCGATCTCTTCGAAATGTAATTTAGAAGGTGTCATGTTGACATGACAATGACGAATTTTCACTAATTGTAGAGACTGTATAATTATATCCGCTAGAGCTATTTCTAGTGTGATTCTCTTCCAGAGATATATTCACGTAGTAACTATTAAATAAGGGTGCGCGCATGTACTAAAGATATTGCCAGAATACTACACGTCTCTTCAAAACCATGCGCTATTTGAACTTATAATTAAATTTACATTGTATTCGGGTTTGTGAATATCATAGCTAATGGTTTAGATCGAAACTTGTAACATTATTTTTATGATTATGGAAATTTTAAGTACATTTGGAGATATGATGATATTCACCGTAATTTTAAGAGGCTGCACATGTCATCTTCAAAATAATTTTTTTTCGCCCTCAGGTGTTTGGCCATATTACAATCAATAATAATTTGTAAACTTTGAATTAAAAAAAAAAGCACTACGTATCTAACTCATATTTCAGAAAGGCGCATTCATCCCATAAATTACACTTACACATTTACTTTTTACGAGAATATTACTTATTGCACAGTTTAGTTCAAAATAAGTTGGGTATGGACTTTGATCTCAACTTCATATTTTTGTTTCAGAAAACGCTATCTGTGATCCAATGCGCCAGTTTAAAAACTTGGGAATGGCAACACCTACTCTTCAAACTATTAGTGTTCGTGGATTTCGTTGGTATCGACACATCTACTTGAGTGTGGCGCCTTCATTTCGCTGCACGTGCATTTTCAACCGCTGAAAAACTTTCTGTACACACAGGTATGTATGTGACTTAAGTATTTTATATCACACATATCATAAAGTGCGCTTTATTTAGCAATCGTGAGTGAGTTTGCGAGTTTTTATGTATTGTTTCAGATGGTACGAGATTATAAAAAGATCCCTGGTAACAGGTACTACAACAACTATACCCAGAAGCAAATGGAGGAAGCTCTCCAGAAAGTTACCGAAGAAAGCTTGTCCATGAGAGCCGCATCCGAACAATACAAAACACCTTTCGGTATGCTTCATAACAAATTCAATGGACGGAACATTCAATCAAGTTGTTGGAGGGCAAACGATATTTTCCCAAATCGGAGAGTTAGCACTAATATATATATATATATATATATATATATATATATATATATATATATATATATATATTGTAGTCAACAACGAGGGGCATCTAGTAAAAATATTTTTGTACGGGGTGGCCAACTAAGAATGCGAGGTACTGCAGCTGGGAAACTATCCATCGTAGAGGCTTGCGGAAAAAAAGTTATTACTAAAACGGCCAATACAAAAACCTGGAAAATATTTTCAAGTTTTTGAAATGGCCGCTAGGGGGCGTAACTGCAATCTTGAATCTAAAAAAGTGATGTTTCTGTGAATTCTGCTCTATTAACTTAATAAAAAAATATCTGATCTTTGAAGTCAAGGATAATCTGAACTTTTTTTGTTTGGCACTTTTTGACGTATCTATAAAAATAAAGTAGTGGGGGGTATTCAAAGGTTTCCTTAAATCACCCCCCGTATCTTAGAAACGGCTAATCCGATTTTAACAAACTTGGGCGCGTTGAAAAGAGATTTTCTTGGGCTACAAATGTTAAGATAATTGAAGTTTTGTTAGTTTCACATGTCGTCGTTGGAGGGCTTTGTTCGACATTCCGACAGATACGGTTAATTTTCGAAAAAAAATTAAATGCATTGGTATGACTTTTTTTCATAAACAAGTAACTAAATGATGCCTAAACAAGCTCGCGAAAATCGCATCTCGATATCTTGTTCCTAACCTAAAATATCGGCCAAAGAAAACTTTATACGAAAATTCCTTAAATTTTTATTCTTTTTTAAACTATATTTTTCTGGAATTGTTTCTATTATGTAAGTTGTGGTCCTAAAAAGGACCGATTTAAAGGAGGAAGGTTTTTATGCCCCCGTAAATGCTCGAAATGCTGACCATCACGCTCTATGCATTGCTGAAGCCTCTCATGACTAGACAAAACTGCAGCTTCAATTTCGGCTCTCGGTATGTTACGTATTGCGTTACGAACCCGGTTTTTCATATCTTCTCTAGTAGTAGGTAGAGTCCGAAACACGATGTCCTTTTTTTTGCGCAAGCCTCTATGATGGATAGTTTCCCAGATACAGTACCTCGCATTCTTAGTTGGCTCATTTTCAAGTACTACACTAAACTTGTGTTTTTTTAATGGACATATTTTTATATATTTGAATTCTATGTTAAATGCTGAGCAAAATGATATCAGGTATTATGGGTCTACAACTAACGATTCCTAAGTTATTGACATTTCTATGTAAAAAAATTAGTCAATTAAGTAGTCTCCTGTTCCGCTATCTTGAAAGATATCGGAGTGAAATTTTGGGATTTATTTTTGCAATCCGTCTAGTTTTAACTTCTACATTCAGATTGCAGACTCTTTTATTGTATATACAGGGTGGTCCATTTTGCTCAATGTTATTTTTCTCATTTTTTTAATGGCACACCTTGTATTTTGTTACAGATTTGAATAGCATTTTTTACGGGATTCATCAATCATACTGCCGTTTTGGATGCAGGTCCAATCGCACATCACATAGTTGGATAGTTGCAAGTACGTGTCAGAACTGATTTGAGTGACGCTTCTTGCACGCGCAAAGAACGTGAACATCATATTTCCATTTTGGTGGACAGTCCAACTTTTCCCGTAATTAGCTAATTGCGGTGTTTAGATGTACTTGAATAGTGAAAGGTTGTTATTGTGGTTACATAATTTGAGAAACTCAAAAAAATTACTTTATACTAATAATTATCGGAGGCCTCTAAGTACTTTTATATTATTCAGTTATAAACAAGCCGCGGAAATTGAGTGTTCTGTGAGTGCGACCGTCTCAATGCGTTCTCACAATGCGATTATCAGCAGCAACCACGGTAAGTGATCGTTTTTTATTTTAACCCTAACATATATTTTATTTACTTTATTTAATTGCTAAAGCCCTGATTTCAAGTTTGGTTATACCTGTTGTTGTATAGCTATTTTTTTACTGCTTTAGTTGTAAAACGTATTTTCATCACTGTATGCAAAACTCAACAATAGTGTTACACGCTAATTTACCCCTGGGGATTTTGACCATTTTTAAAACGAAACAGTGCGTTCAAACCTGTTTATAAAATCTAGGGCATTTTTAGTCAGAAGTATTTCCGAATTTGAGTGATATTATTATTATGACTGTTTAATGATAGAGATAAGCCTTGTGTAAAATAAAAAAACAGGGTCCTATAGATGACTTACGAAATGAGATCGGTGTTAGTTTCAAATCATCCGTGTATTATCAAAATTGAAAATGGAGGTTAGCTTGTTTATTTGCCCTCGGGCATTTATCCATTTTCAAAAACGAAAAGTGCGTTCAAGCTTGCTTATAAATCTAGGGTTCTTTTGGCAGAGGTATCTAATACAATAAGGCATTCCTTGTATGTAAAATAATATAGTGATCTGATTTCAAATTTGGTTATAACCTTTATTGTATAGGTATTTTTATCCGTTTAATTGTGAAACGTATTTTTAGCACTGTATACAAAACGCGGTATTAGTGTTACATGCTAATTTGGTGTTCGCATATTGACAGTAATTCCGAAGGCTCTCATGTATTTTTGAATTGTGATTGATTTTAACAAGCTGTAAGTTATGATTCGATTGAGATTGATTTGCGGATGATCGGCTGTTTTCCCCCGTCTGTTCCCTCACGTTTAGGGAGAGTACCATCTCTGAGTGTCGGTTAACCTATCTTCAAAGTAAGCGGTCGCTCATAGGTGCTAGGTATAAACAGTGGGAGAATTGTTAGCACAGCTTCTTGTTTGATTTGATCGAGATTGATTGATTTGACTGCTATGGCTAATTGCGATTGATCTAATTTTTTTATTTGATCTAGAGCGATTTTTCCATTTCCAATAAAGCCAGACCATACTACAGGAAACATTCGTTAGTTTTAAATCTCAAAACAGTATTACTTATTTATAATAAATGATTAAAACCCGTTATCTTTTTTATAAACAACTTAATAACGACTTAGAACGTTCAGACTTGCATATAAATCTAATTGACAGACTAAGGCAGATCTTGTATGTAAAATATTTTAATTGGCATTTTTCCATTTTCAATAACGCCGGCCCTTATTACAGAAAGCATTAATTAGTTTTAAATCTCAAAATAGTATTACTTATAATGATTGATTAAAACCCTTTATCTTTT
Source organism: Vesta saturnalis (assembly GCA_036346205.1). Taxonomy (NCBI): domain Eukaryota; kingdom Metazoa; phylum Arthropoda; class Insecta; order Coleoptera; family Lampyridae; genus Vesta; species Vesta saturnalis. Next base: position 3,021,173 of record JARFJB010001043.1, read on the forward strand.
TTATTTATAAATTTAATTATGCCTCATAATTAAAACCACAATATATTGCGCGAAACAGTGTGCTGAGACCCAGATACATACGTTCTACCTTAAAAGTTAGTGTTAGACCCCTTATCTCAAATTTCCCCCATAACCATTACAGTGATCAGTATGTAGTTTTAAAATATACCGCTAGGTCGAACCACCTACCTTCCTGTCTTAAAAGTTAGAATTAGGGACCCCTTATTAGAATACAAATTCAAATTTCCCGCCATAACCAAGCAGAATGCAGAGACCTAAATACAAATTTAGATTTTCAGCCAAGGAGGCGAAGGCCCAAGAGCAAGTTGCGAAGCCCTATATCTGTCTTACAAGTTTTCATTAGGGCCCCACTTATTAGAATACATACTCAAATTTCCCTCCATAAACTGTAGACGTAAATACAAATTCAAGTTTCACACCTAGGGGTCAGACAGCAAGTTGCGACGCCCTACACCTGCCTTACAAGTTAGCCTTAGGGCCCATTATCAGAATACAATTTCAAATTTCCATCCAAAGGGTTCACGAAAATGGACTAACACCCTCGAACAAGTTACGATCACGACAAGGGGGCTAAGCCACGAGAGCAAGTTGCGAAGCCCTACACCTGTCTTACAAGTTAGCATTAGGCCCCCTTATTAGAATACAAATTCAAATTCTCCAGCCATAGGGAATGAGATAATTAATCCTACAATCAGAGCACGGCTGCTGAGTAGTGGGGCTAAGGACCAATTAGAAGCCAGCAAAGGGATGGGGCTCACGCGAGCCAATCAGCTAAAAGGACATGGGTGGGGGTCTAGTCCTAGCCACGCCTTAATGAAGCCATAAAGGCCTTAAATCGCCACCTTAACGCAGACAAAATGGCCGCTAGACCATACCCTAGGGGCGTCCAACACCCTCAATCAAGGAGTTAGACCGCCATAAAGGCTCTTATATTGCCAAAAGGACCTTAATTACGGGTTAAACCAACCCTAGGTGTTGAACAATTAGGGGATAAACTACGCCCACGGGTTGAAAAACTCCCCCGAAAAGAAGCCGACCCCACTCCTCACCCCATCCCAGACTCCCACCATAACGCCCACCCACCCCCACTCCTACCCCCACCACTATGACGTCACATTCTCAGGTGTACCCATTCTACTGCTCATCTTCCGAGCACGCAGTGGTGCAGGACCCTGCATACTGTTATACACTAAAGTTATTGTGGTGTTGAGATCACCAAAAGCCAAATTATGTGAACCGTAAGTGTTAATGAGAATGTCACCAAATGTTGCGTAAAAATACATTTAATCATCAATTTCGTTGGGGATAAGGCAAAATGAATCGCTTCATTGGTCAAGAGTTAAACTCGGTGGCTCACGAGTGTTTTGTCCGCATTATAAATGCATGTTGTTTAAAATTTACATAAACTTTGTTGGGTGTGAGTAAAAAAAAATTGTTTTTATGACCAAATGCTTAAAATAAGTACTATCGTGTCGTTTACGACACCAAATCTACTACGGCCTTATAACTGTTATTCTTAATTTGGTAGTATTTGTGATAATGAACAGAAAAAATTTTGTTGCTACAAGATACTTGACAAACTGTTTCAAATTTGGTCTCATATTATGTTTGTGACAGCATTTGAAAACTAAAACTGAACATTGCAGATAGTCGAAAATGTCAAAAACAATATCGTAACATAAACTTAACTTTACAAAATTAGTAACAAAACTCGTCTTCATTAAGATTACAAACATTTATTTACTGGCAAATTTATAAACTTAATTTGCTTATTCGATTAAGATCTGTTTTTATTATTTTTAGTGTTGATGTTTGAACTCCTCTATAACTGTCGCTTATTTCTTTAATGTAGGTAACGTTTTTAAATTATCAAAACTGTATAAATATAAATCCAGGAATAACTAACTGATAATAGTTATAAATTAATATTATTTATTTTTTTATTAACGTCCACATATTCAGTGCACCTATACTAATGTAAAATTTATTACTATTATTTTGTACCATTGTGAGAGTGTGTTAACTCAACATTTATTCGTACTTCTTTCAAAGTTTTTCATGCCATCTGTAATATAATAAAAGAGAAAATCTAATTGACGATAAAAGCATACAGTGTATTGAATTTGCCTCGTAATTTGATTTAGCATTATATCAAAGTGCTGTTAGATTAAATGGACTGCTCTCAAAGATTAATTTTATCAAAGAATTATTTAAACTAAATATACTCTGACAGTATTGTATTATGCAAAACATACAAAATTATATTTCTTATCGAAAATTGTGAAAGCTTTCACTTTCTTATTTATGAAAATACTTATGTCGGACTTTTTTAACATTTTTGTATCTACTACTTTTAAGAAAATTTTAATATTGTGAAACTTATCTGATTATTAAAATTAAAAAAACTCATAATGCTTTAAAATTCGACAAAACAGCGACATTTTTTAAATTAATCCCATTACAATTAAATTAAAAGTCTCTAAACTATGACCAACTTATTTAAAATGACGTGATACTGTGCAATGAACGTTCTTATTACTGTGACTATAATTAATGTAATCAATTATTCTTTGTCGTAATCTTCTTTTTGTTTACCTTATATACTTAACTGTTCTAATTAACATCTACTACCATTATGTTATGATCCCAGACAAAATAGGTGTTAATCAGAATAGTAAATTTGTGCAGTTCAATATGGCGTAACGTGCCAATTTTTTGCTACCGTTACCTGAATTGTAGTTTTGGATTTGTGATTTATATATATATATATATATATATATATATATATATATATATATATATATATATATATATATCGGGTGTCTAGAATCTACCTACGTTTTATGGCTATCTTTGTTATTATAAGAGATACAGAGCCGGATTACATGATAATTCACATACAGATAAGAAAATTCAACATTGTTGCCAACTTTCTAAGATTTAATCGGCTATATCTTTTTTAATATTCAAAATACGAAAAAGTTATAAGAGAGACTTTTGATAGCTATTTTTATGCAAAATGGGAAAATGCGAATATAAAAATTTTTTAAGTAATTATTTTTCGAGCTACAACCCTAACATAATTTTTTTTAAATGGAAACTATAGGTGGCAAGGGGCTCATTCGATGGCTTATTCTTTTCTGGATTTCAAAAATGTATAGCTTTGTATGTTTAATATTATTAGTTAACTCACAATTTTCAAAAAAAGGTAATTATAATATTTATTAAACAAATTAAAGGGTGCCGTGAACATTTAAATAACAAAATAAGCTCATATTCTACTACTAAATTTGTGGAAACAAGAAATAATTCTGTATTATAAGTGTTTTGTAACTGTGGTTTCCTATTAGTGGAGTTGATCGGCCTATTTCCACAGTTTTTGCTTTTTGAGCGCGATGTTTCGGAAGCGAACTCTGCTTCCGTCATCAGGCTTAATCCTGAGAAGGACTGTTTTCGCAATTGAGTCGAATTCATATGTTATATATCATTTTTACCCAAGCACTTGACTACTCTCAGATTCGAACTTGGTACCTTTCACTTACTAGTCTGACACCTAATCCAATATATATTTTTTAGAACTTATATATTAAAATTTTTCGGGGTTGCGAAGAAGTTTTTGCGCATGTTGCGCCGTAACTTCTTGCGCAGGTGTATAGCGCTTAAGTTCTTCACGCATTATTGGAATCCATATGGGTTTCATTTCTACAGTAGCTTGGCTTATTGGATTTCTTTTGAGTTTCCGACGAGTTGTGTTCTCGTCCTTTGCCACTATCTGTATGTTATCCCATTGGATGCGGTGGTCTTCGTTCCAGACATGTCCGGCGATTCTTGATTTTTCTGTTTCGCCCTTGCGGACTTTGTTCTTATGATCCTGCGTTCTCACTTTGAGTGGTCTACTGCTCACTCCTATATATGCTCTGCAGCATTCACATGGTAGGTTGTATACAATTCTTGGAATTCTGATCTTCATTGTATGGCTTGGTTTTGGTTAGTATTCCCTTGAGCGTTCTGGTCGATTTGAAGGCAATGCTTATTTTGTATTTGCTACCTACCCTTCGTATTTTGTCTGAGATACCTTGTATATATGGTATTATCGCTGTATATTTAGGTTTTTCTGTTTCGGTTACCCTTTCCCTGTTTAGGTTAGGTGTTAGATCAGGGTAGTCATTTTCTTTGAGTGTTCTAGCGATATTTTCTTTTTCTTTGTTCAGGTCCGCTTGTTGTCAGCATATTGTTTTTGCTCTATTGTACAAGCATTTTGGCACGCCTAACATCACGTTTTTGTGGTGATTGAGTTGTAGTGTAGGTACCTCCCCGTGTGGGTAGGTTTCCTGTATACACTTGTCATGAAAGTGTTGTCATTCCTGGGTACAAGTACATCCAGGACTGGAAGTTTTCGTTCCGACTCCAATTCCATTGTGAATTTTATGGAGGGTGCGCGGCTATTTAGATGATCTAGGAATTCATCTAGCTTATGCTTGCCGTGTTGCCATACTACGAAAGTATCGTCCACGTATCTAAGCCACATCCTTGGTTTCTCTGTGAATTGGGATATCGTCTTCCAGCTATATATATATATATATATATATATATATATATATATATATATATATATATATAGATATATATTGTTCACTGTGGGTGATAGTGGGGAATTCATCGCCATCCCAAACTCTTATTGGTAGAATTTGTCTTCTACCTGGAAATATGTAGTTCTAATGCATATTGTCAGAAGTTCCATTATTGTGTTTACCGAGAGTTGCGTGCGTTCATATAACGTTTTATCCTTTTCCAGCTTGTCCCTTATGATAGTTAGTACCTTATCGGTAGGCACATTTGTGAATAGACTCACAATGTCAAAGCTGACCAGTATTTCTTCATGGTTTGTACTACATTATCAAAATAAAAAAAATCTAAATAAATTTAACTTACAACTAAGAGTAACAGCAAAAAAAAACAGATAACACAATCATAGAAGTGCTTCAAAATGCCCTCCATTATTTTGACCACACATTTGACATAGTTTTAAAATTTCGTTTTGAACTTTTAATAAACTTTGGGTTCTAATTTGTTGTATAGCAACACGAATTTTATTTTTTAAATCGTCTAGATTACTAGGTTTTACTCGGTACAGTTTGTCTTTAATTGCACCCCACAAGAAAAATTCTAGGGCGGTTAAGTCTCGAGATCGCTGCGGTCAAGCTATTGGACCTCGATTTCCTATACAATTATTAAAACGTTCCTGTAAATAGTTACACACAAGGAATCCATTGTGTGCTGGTGCCCCGTCGTGTTGAAAATAATTCAAATTTTGAATTACGTTCAAGGGAAGGTCGTCCAAAATTTCTTCAAATTCGTTTCATAAACAAGTTAGATATCTTTCGGAATTTAAATTGTATTAATAAAAAAACGGCCCAAGGATTTAGGTACCAATAATACCGCAGCAAACGTTTACTGAAAAAGCATATTGATCTCTCCTCTCAACAGTAATATGAGGATTTTCTTGGGACCATTGGATATGATTTTTTCTATTGAAGATGCCGTTGTTTGTAAATCTTGCTTCATCGGTAAAAAGAATTGTTTACGAGAATTGGTTGTTTGCTCGACTTTCATTAATCAACCATGTAGCAAAACGTAATCTTTTCTGATAATCTTCAACATACAATGTATTTCCTATATGAAAATGACATGGCTTAAGATTATTTTGTTTCAAAATAACGTGGGCTTCATCTTTGGAAGTGTTTCACTCGTTCGCAATTTTACGAAGAGATATAGTAGGTTTAAATTCGACGTACTTTTGTTTCTGTGTTAAATTAATTTTAAAATTTTGAGGTTTAGTAAAAACTCCATATTTTTTAAAATTCGATTCAAGTTTCGCAAATAATCTCACATCCGGTTGTCTTCTTCCATATAAATTTGAAGATATAATTCCGAAGCAGCATTAGCATCTCTGTTAGACACGTAATAGCAAAAAAGCATATCATTTCTTTCTTCAGAAGAACAAGCCATTAATAAATTAATATTCACTATTTAAGTACGAACTACAACTGGTTACAACAAATAATTCAATATATCTACTATTTGACAGTCAATCAATGAAGAGTTTTGTTTTCAATTGTCACAACACACCACCGCAAACATTGCATTTGTTTAGTAAATACTATAATTACAATTTTTTGAAAATTGTGAGTTAACTAATAATACTAAACATACAAAGCTATACATTTTTGAAATCAGAAAAAAATAAGCCATCGAATGAGTCCATAACCACCTATAGTTGCCACTTAAAAAAATGTATGTTTGGGTTGTAGTTCGAAAAATAGTTACTAAAAAAATTTTTTATTCGCATTTTCCCATTTTGCGTAAAAATAGCTATCAAAAGTGTTTGTTATAAGTTTTTCGAATTTTGAATATTAAAAAGATATAGCCGATTGAAAATTTGGACGATTTTTAGTTATTTTCAGATATGTTAGAAAGTTGGCAACTATGTTGAATTTTCTTATCGGTATTTGAATTATTATATAATTCTGCCCAACCTACTAATTTAACCGACTCTGTATCTCTTATAATAACAAAGATAGCCACAGAACGTGGGTAGATTCTAGACACCCTGTATATATATATATATATATATATATATATATATATATATATATATATATATATATATATATATATATATATATATATAGGTGTTACATATTCAAGTCCTTGTATAGGGAACTCGGAAACCGTAATAGATATAGTCCGGCAGCGGAAACGGGATTTTTCGCGAAGTGCGAAACTTGGGATTAATTTAATTTATTTAACGGATTCTTGCAGATTTAAATGTCTACTTACCATATACGACTGATGACAAGCGGTCTCCCTTAAGCAAGTCTTGATATACAGGGTAAACATTATATGGGATTTTTATCCTAAACATTAATATTTAGCTGTAAACTTGTTTTTATTATTATGTTCTTATACCAATTAATTAATTACATTACATATTTATCATTAATATACAGGGTATTTTAAAAATACAGATGAGTTTAAAATATTCATTAATATCTTGGTATTAGAACATTTCGTATTTAAGTTCAATAAGCTATTAAAATTATAAAAATGGGTATATTTAGAGATACTGACCCGACATATAAATCTGCTAGAATCCGTAAAAAGACCCAAATTGCGCACTTAAGAAATAACAAGGTTCCGCTGCCGGACTGGTACGCCACTGAAAGCAGCAGTATGACAGGCCAAAGTTATCGCGCAATGGCATAGAAATTCCCACGTGTGTTATATGTATTTGAGGTTCAGTTTGACCGGGAATTAATGTGCAGAAAGTGATATCTTGTGAGGAGAATTTCGTAAATTTACGGTAAAATGTATGTGTATTTCTACACTTGGGATGTACGCTTCATATCATTTCGGCGTAAATTTTTTTCTTAGTCTAAACATATATTATGCAACTAAACCTAACCTATAAGTTACTGAAAGGGAGCTTCGTCTCGTAGTGGCGTATCAATCAATTTCTTGTATCAATGATTAATATTCATATATTTCTTTTGCTTTTCAAACCCCTTCAATAAGCTATTTGCTGTTTATATTTAAACACCATTTCTCGTCGCCGGTAACGATTTGGTAGAGGAACCTCTGATTGTGACCATGAGTAGCGCGATTACGAACGAGCAATCCAGCGGAAATTGTGGAACGTTGATTTTTTGTTGTTCTCGCTTAAAACATGAGGAACCCAAGCGCCAAGCTTCTGAACTTTTCCTAAGGATTTCAGATGTCCACATATCGTTGATTGGTCACATTTCATTTCCTGGGCCAACCCCCTAGTTGATTGACGTGAATTGTCATGAAAGGTTGATCCAATCGCTCTTCCTCGAACCTAACAGGACGCCCTGAACGATCCATATTATGAAGGTCGAAAATTCCGCTTTTGAAACGTTTAAACCAGTTTTGCGCCGCCCTAATAGGCATTGCATCTTCACCGTAAACATCGCAGATCTCACGAGCAGCTTCACTGGCTTTGGCATCTCGATTAAACGCAAAAAGAAGATAATGTCGGTAATGCTGGTTTTTGTCTACTTGACATTCCATTACAATAAGGTTAAACTTTAACAATTAAGAACGAAATACAAAAGAAAATACACTATATGACAGAACTACTAATTATCTGATAAGCTGAATATTGAGTAATCAAATTTTGTCATTTCAGAGCCAACTTTTAAATTAAAAAAAAAAAAACGCCATTACTTATGCATCATCCTAATAAATATAAATTCCTTTGTAAACAAAACCACATACAGTAAGTAGACAGATGCTTCAATTCCGTACTTGAATGTCTAGATTTACATCCTAACTACTTATACAAATACTTTCTAACATTAAACAACACCTTAACACATTCCAATGGGGTAACGTTTACCACAAAACCTGCATGTTATACTTAAAATCGGGCACAAATCCTTATTTACGCTACTCCTAGGTTACTAACACGTCTCAACGTTACTTCTCTAACCGACTACTACGGTTATCACAGTTCTCAACCACAAGAGCCTGACAGATACTATGTGGATTAAGCAAATCAGGGCCCACTTCTGGTGCAATTGAAACTGCGCCACCATTTTGAAAATATTATAAATATTTGAACCCATCAATATTAGTGTAGCACCAAATTGTTTTAATTTTGAAACTTCTACTTCTTCGTAAATCGATAGTTTCATTTCATCCTGGGACACCCTGCATATTCTACTAATTGCTCGGAAACCTTGCATTTGAAACTTAATTTTATTAGCCCTTTCTTTTTGACCGAAGGACACTCCTGTAAGATATAATGTAATTAAGGTGGGACACGCTCTGTACGGAAATAATACAAAGCTTCGGTACCTCTTGTGTTTTATAAAAAAAACATTTAATGCAAATTTAACAAGTCATGTTTTATTTGCAATTATCACTTTTTGATAACTTTTTGTAAAAAAATATAGGCGTTAAAGTGAGATTGATATTTATAATTTATTTTTTACTTGTATAATTTAAAAAATCAATAAGCTTTTAATATTTTGATGTTATGAAAAAAATGTTAATGAGGCTAACATAGAATACATAGCAGGTTATAAAAAAGGCAATATAAAAAGTATAGCACACTAAATATTTAACAAGTTTACATAAATGTTGTTTTATAAACCTGAATAAATTTGAATTAATTATTATACATTAGCATTTACATAAAGCATTAGCTATCGATTTCTTACTTATATCTTCATTAATGACTTCGTTATAAATTACAAATTAAATTGTAAAATAATTTCCTTTTTCATCATTAACTAATTAGAAGATGAGAAACAAAATTTACGAATAGCACAACAATGTGCGAACAATTAATATTATATTTGTGTTTCCTCTCGATGAACGCACTTATCAATGTACATTGTTGGAATTTTATTTAATAAAAACTTTGGTTTTTTCTAACTTTAGACTGAACGCAAGTAGAAAAATTCACATTACATTTATGAGTATTTTAAACCCTCAGAATAGGAAGGATAAACTGTGTTAGTTATTTTAGGGTGCCAATAATAGTTCTTGATCTTTAGTTAAATTTATACTCTTTAACCTTACTTCCTCGGAATTCCATAATTTAGTAGCACTAACAAACAACTAAGTAAAATAAACAAGTAGTTATGGTTACAAATCATTAAGGCAAAACAACTTGATGTAAATTGTAATTGTATATTTAACAGCAAGTCTATAAAATCAACCTGTTCGTTAATTAAAGGTACTTTCCGTTAATGTTATTTGTGAAGTCATAAGGTGATTATTTACTATTAGCTGTTTGTCATAATGCGAATTGTTTGTGTGTTTATATTTGTAATATCTAATGCGTTCTTTGTTTCTTTCCTAAGTATTTGTTCAATATAAACAGAATTACAGAATGTACACTTCAATTTATAAATACGAGACTTCCAAATGTCGTTAGTTGAATCTTTGGCATTAAATAAACATTTAAGAATAGTTCTGAGCTACTTTGCACTTCTTGTTCTTTTGTAATATGTGAGCTACTTTCTGCGATGTTTCCAAAACATGAAATTCATATGTATTTATTTTCTGTCGGTTCTGTGTTAACTGGGTTTTTGACAGATAATTTGTACTCTTGATTTTGAACTAAAGTGTCGATTATATTTAAAATGTAACCAGTCTGTAGGTGTAGGTTTTCTGAATTACAAGATTGTTCTGTGTATTAACTTTTATGTTTATATCTGGTAAATTAATAGTTATATTGTGTTCTTTCTCTAACGTAAAATTGTTAATATTAATTAAAAACTCATCAATGAAATCTGATGAACTATCAAAATATGCATCAACATAACAAAACCAAAATACAACCTTATCAGAAACATTTAAACATTAAACATTTAATTCATGTCCCCTGTCTGTAGATACTGAAAGCGTTAAATTATTGGAAATTTATCTTGATTGCAAATTCACTTGGTCTTCCCATGTTGACTATCTGGCAATAAAATTAAATGGAAACATTTTTTTAAATTAGAAAATTAAAAACCATACTTACATTAGGTTATGTAAGAATGGCCTACTATTCACATTTCCATTCCCTTATAACCTATGGTATAATACTCTGGGGTTCATCAAGTGCAGCTTTAAGAGCATTCTCGTTACAAAGTAATTTACCAGCTACTCACCAAACATTTCACAACCAATCTTAATAATATATAATATATACAATCTTTTCCACAATCGTTGAGACATGAGTTTGATCCAATTAAATCCACAAAAACATTGGCTTTATCTACAGAATCAGCAACTACAGATACGTCAAAAGACGTCGGGGGGGGGGGGGAGAGATAAAGATGCACTAAGGTTTAATGGCTTTAGCTAAAGATCAAAACTGCCCAAAGGAGATGTAGCTAGTTCATTGAATTTTCGTTGTTCAAACAATTTTTTAGTTTTAGTGACGACACTTTTGCAGATATTTCTAGCACCAACGTATTCTGCACGACTCTCGACCGTTTTATTAGATTTCCATTTAATATAAGATTTATTTTTCGAAGATATTGCATCAACACAAGCCTTACTGAACCAGGGTTGGGAACTTGAATGACCTATATGATTCTGTTTTTTGGGAATGTACAACTCCATGCCCATGAGGATGATTTCAGATACTGAAAGAGCAATGTCCGAAGAAGAGGACGACTTAAAACAATATTGACGCCATGGAAAGGTTGCAAAGAAGTCTCATAAATCATTCCATAACACAACAAGGTTCCATTAGTGTTCGCACAACATCGGAATTTAGGGACAATAGAAATTATTAGACAATGGTCAGATAGACCTAGAGGGGAAAGAAAGGAAAATTTATAAACAAGTGGGTTTGATGTAAGACTAGAATGTTTAAACCAAATCACGTCGAAATTTTATTTTAAGAAAGAAATTCTCTTACATAATATGCCTCCTTTATATCCTAGAGTGACGCTTGTGTTGGGGATATTGCAAGTTGAGTGAATCGGAGCTTTTAGAGGAGACTTGTGTTTCAGATAGAAACAAAATATCAGGTTGTAATTGTTCAAGATGTTGGTGAACAGCATTAAGATTAAACCTGATACCGCGGATATTGCAACAGTGGATCAGAAAGTTCGAACTGTCGATGACCGAGGTCGGTTGGACCCTCTCGGACATCCGAATGGGGCAGGATTTTACGTCAGGTATTTATTACCCTCGAAACCACAGCCATATTTTTTGTAACTTTTAATTTAGGACTTTCAATCCGATAGGAAGACAGCGAGGGCGAGAAGGAAGAATAAGGATGAGAATCAATTAAGAATGAAGAAAAGGTGACCGGCAGCCCTTATCGAGCTTAGAAAATCGAAGACCCAATATTAAGGACTCTATGGTAAGGATGGTGGTACCTCCCCGGCTGGCATGGGGTACACATGCCTCCCACTCTTTCTTAATAATACCTTAAATATTATATAAAAACACACGAATTGTAAGTAAATTTAGCATTGGAGATTCTCATCTCGATCAGAAAAGCTTATCCTGAACAAACAAAGACAAGCTTGTCGCCGCTCGACCTGTCATTCCATTAAACGAGCAGCGACGTACTACCTGATAGAGAAGTAGGCAGCCTAAGAAGACACGACCAGCACCGCTGGAAGACATCACCCTGCTAGCCGAGGTTGAAACAGCAGCCACGTCGACGACCACTGCCGCCGCCGCAACCCCACCGACACCGTTGAGAGAACAGACAAAGAGCCCCGACGACTTTATGACGTAGAAGAAGAAGACACCAAAGGTTCCCCCAACTTAGCCGCCGCCCACCGACAACGGGTTCTAGGCCGGCGAATAGTACACGGACAGTCTACAACCATGGAGCAGACATGGACCTAAGAAGATACCAGGGAGAAAGTGCCGCCGGTAGTCCTTCGACAGAATAACTGGGTCGCAAACTCTACCGACAACGGACCGTCTTCACCTATCAGGCAAAGAGCGAGCGTTTGGCTAAGGTGCGATACGTGGCGTACCAGTACAACTTTCCATCAACCAAATAATATCAAATCATTATCTTATAACTTCACAAAAAGAACATTAAATTTTTACATTTTTGCAATAAACCGATAAATTAGATGTTTTGGAAGCATTAGAAGTTTATAAACATAAACAGAAAGTACCTTTAATGAACGAACAGGTTCTATTGTAAATCTGGAGTTATAAATTTCATCAAATTTGCTGTTTTACCTTAATGATTTGTTGCCATAAATTACTTGTTATATTTTAATTTTATTTTAATAACACATGTGGTATTGAAACGCGTAGAGAAATAAATAATTACATAAAATAATTGTGGAACTATATTGTACACACTCCGTCAGAAAAATGTATGCACACTTTAACAGATTATATCTGTGAATTTTTGTCGAACTTGGATCGGATTACGGCAACAATATGTAGTATGATGTTTCATCAAAAGATGTCGTTACTCATATGGCTGCAGATGCAACAATGTAAAGAGTACGATTGTAAAATAAAATAAAAAAACGGCTGGTGGACGATTGACATTCGAGCAGCGAAAATGCATTCTGAAGTGGTTTATCAGATTTAATAATGTCGTTGAAGTGCAGCGTCAGTGGAGGCGGGAGTTTCAAACAGATTCCCCAACCCGCTGGTCAATTAAACACATAGTTGACAAGTTTGAGGAGAATGGAACGTTTTCTGGTATTCACAAAGGAAGATCGGGAAGACGGCGTACAGCTACAAGTAATGAATCGTCGGCTCTCGTGTTGAAAAAGTTTGTTGTTTCTCCACAAAAGTCTGCAATGTGCACGTTAAGTGGGGATTAGCAGTGTAAGTGTAAGACGAATCCTGAAAGCTGCTAAGTAGAAAGTTTACATTCCACGATTACTACACGCGAATAATGATGGCGATCCTGATCGTCGAATGCAATCTTGCGAATGGTATCAACAAATGGTAACTGAAGATCAACAATTTGACGAAGGTAGTTTGGACTGATGAGGCCGGTTTTAAACTTAATGGAACAGTGAAAAATCCAGATGTTCACGTCGATAAGCCGGTCAATCTACCTGGGGTTCATGTGTGGTGTGGACTATCATCTAGCGGCTTAGTAGGACCCTTTTTCCTTGATGGTACTCACTGGATAAATTTACCTGGAAATGTTACGCTCATCAATTTTGCAGGTGTACATGCGCTCTATGGAGCTGATGAAGAGGCCAACAGGACGGGGCGCCACCACACTACCATCTAGCTGTACGAGTTTTCCTGGATGACAATTTCCAGGGACACTGGATTGGCCAACGAGTTCCCTACACGATCACCAGATATAACTCCTATGGGCTTTTATTTGTGGGGAACTGTGAAAGATCAACTCTACCGACGTAATCCACGCACGATGAAGGAACTTCGCCAGGATATTATAGCGGCATGTGCTGTAATCTCCATTGAAATATGGACTGAAGTAGTTGCGGCGACCGCTCGTCGTTCCGTTATGTGTCTAGCAGCCAACGGCCAACAGTTTGAACCGTCAACGACGTCCGTCCGTCCACCGCGGAGTACTGAATAAATGCTTTGGTCCGATTGCGGTCTACTTTGCGCGTTGAAACTTATAACCGCGACTGTCGACAGCACGCCGTTATGTCTTGACTGCTAGGTGATCAGTCTGAACGCGCCGTCAGATGTGTTGTGTTTGTCTTTATTTTAAAAAAACATGGCTCCAAAATTTTCGGCCACTGAAGACGAAATATTAATTAATTGCGTACGCCACTTCAGATCATTATACGATGCGCAGCATAAGGACGACAAGGATTAGCAAATCAGAGCAAACTGCTGAAAAGTGGTGTCTAATGAAGTAAAAAGACATTGTAAGAAAATTCAATTAATTGTTATAAATATTGTTATTAAGCTATTTAGTTACTACTTAATCTATAAACACGTTGGTCTTGCCAATCAATGGCGCCTTCGTTGCAGAAATATTGTGCAAATGCATTTCTAACCTTAAAGCCATCACTATTAGCAAACCTCCCTGGTGGAGCAAATCCCGTTGAAGCCTGATCTTTTAAATTATATTCGTATGATTATTGGTTTGTTGAAAGATAGCCGAATCTAAGACAATTGTGTAAACAACAAGCGGCCAATACCAAATTGTCACAAGTGTGTGGTTCGATGGCAATAAAACTTGAGACAATAAGCCGAATGCATTTTCAGTAACTTGGCGAGCGCGACATAATCTATAATTGAAAATTTTGTGGGCTCTGTTACCTCTAGCTGTCGATCGTGAATATCGTTTCATTATATGTTTATGTAGACGAATGACGATGACAAACGGTATGCTCTTTCCAAATCCAGGAAACATTTTCCCTGAACATATATATATATATATATATATATATATATATATATATATAGGGATTTTCACGATGAGCGTTAATTAGACGTTCCTGGCAAACCAGACAACGGATCAACCTGAAAATTTGATAGTATGCATAAATTAATATGATCTATACGCCTAAAATATTTTAGATGATGCGATGTTGCCGCTTCTACTATAAAGTAGCGACTACTTTGATATTTCAAATAGAACACCCTATATATAATATCATATTATGATTTCCTATTATTTTGTCAACAACTTCATGTACTATTTTCCTATACCTATATATTACCGTTTAAGAGATATAAATTAATTTCGATTTTTTTTTACAAAACATGTACTTTTATAAACGCTGATAATCTTGAACTCTCTGGTACTAAGACGACCAAATTCGAAATGTAGTGGAGTGATACCATGAGGAGCTTCACTTCGAGTCATACTTTTATTTGCCTCATACAGGGTCTTTAAAAAATGCAGATACTTTGTTCACATGAAAAAAGGAGTGGAAGTCAATTTTTTCAAATGGAACACCCTGTATATTTACACATTTTTGAGCTCTACATCCAATTTTAGATTGACTTTAATCAGATAATGCTATTTCGATTTCGAACCGTTTTCGAGATAAACTGTTTCAAACAGAAACTGACGTGGTTTCCTTGTATTCACCACTTATTTTTGAGATTTAACATCTATTTTTTACTACGCAATACAATATCTTTTCGATTTAGTTTTTCAAACAATCTCAAATCAGTCAATTCGAAATTGATATGTACCTTAGAAAAAGGTACAATTTGTATGCATTAAGGGTATTGAGTGTCTCTACCGTACAACGTTGCAAATTAATATTTTTTAATAGTGTGCTTTGGAAAAATAAATGATCCGATTTTGAAACGTCAAACTTTCGTTGGTGGTTTTGACTGATTGTGATACTAATTATAATAGAAAAATGTCAAGATTAGGTTACAGTAATCAAGATTTTATGAATTTATTAATTATTCATGGTGAGTGCAATAGAATTGCAAGTAGAACATGCCGAGTATTTCATGAAAGATATCCACAACTTCCGAAGCCGAATAATAATGCGATAAATCGACTACTACAAAACTGTAGGTTGAATGGAATCTTTCGTCCAAAAATCATTCGTAGAAAGCCTGAAGTGGATCATGATGACAATGGCGTAACAGTTTTGGGATTTTTTTAATGCATTTCCAAATGCTTCTCTACACGAGGCTAAAAGGGAGATAGATAGGTATACCCTACGTGACAATTTACCGCATTCTTAATAAGCACAAATGGCATCTCTATAAATTCTACTGTGTCCAACATTTGAAAGAGACTGATTTGCCTCGTAGAGTGGAATGCTTTGAATGGTTACTCGTCAAGACTCAAGAGGATGAACATTTCCTTGACAATATCATATGGACAGATGAGGCCAAGTTTACAAAAAATGAAATTTTCAACAAACACAACAGTCATTATTGGGTGCCAGAAAATCCTCATGTCGTTCGCCAATTTTAAATAATAGGCCAGGAAGAGAACGTGTACCAAATGGATGGTGCCTCCACCCCATAATTCTCGTTCAGTAGGCGAAGCTTTAACTGAAATCTTCGAAGACAGATGGATTGGTAATAAGGGACCTTTTTGTTGGCCTCCTAGAACACCAGATGGCAATCCAATAGATTATTTTGTGTGGGGTTTCATTAAAAATATGGTTTACTCCAACCCAGTAACAACAATGGAAGATATGAAATCCAGAGTTAGAACTGCTTTCAACAGTTTAACTCCAGACAAATCTTTTGAAGAGATTACATGTTTGTTTAAATAGAGGTGGAGATGTGTTCGAACATATTCTGAAATACACTGATAATTGAATTAACTTACTAATTCATGAAACTATTTTCAGTTCGTGTGTCAGCGTTAATAAAACTATTGTTTGAAGAGAAGTTTCATTTGATGGTTGAAGAGTATTTTAATAATTATTTATTCATTGTATTATCTGTGACTGATGAAGGAACATCGAACGGAATCTGTTAAATTTCAAAAATAAGTGATGAATACAAGGAAACCACGTCAGTTTTTGTTTGCAACAGTTTATCTCCAAAACGGTTGGAAATCGAAATAGCATTATTTGATTCAAGTTAATCTAAAATTGGATGTAGAGCTCAAAAATGTGTAAATATACAGGGTGTTCCATTTGAAAAAATTGACTTCCACTCCTTTTTTCATGTGAACAAGGTATCTGGATTATTTAAAGAACCCTGTATGAGGCAAATAAAAATATGACTCGAAGTGAAGATCCTCATAGTATCACTCCACTCTATTTTGAATTTGATCGTCTTAGTACCAGAGAGTTCAAGATTATCAGTGTTTATAAAAGTACATGTTTTGTAAAAAAAAAATCGAAATTAATTTATATCTCTTAAACGGTAATAGATAGTTATAGGGAAATGGTACATGAAGTTGTTGACAAAGTAATAGGAAATCATAATATGATATTATATACAGGGTGTTCCATTTGAAAAATCAAAGTAGCCGCTACTTTATAGGAGAATATATATATATATATAGTGATGTAAACATCTAATCACTTCCTTTAATAAATTTAAATAAATTTTAATATCATTCTACATCACTAAATATGAACATTAATGTTATTTATTTACAGGATAATTACATATTTTAGTGATATATAATCAAATTCGATTTAAGTTATTGAAAAAAATGCACTAGTATGCAGAAATAAATGAAGATATGATACGCCACTGTCTGGTATTTTTACAGTACTCGGCTTTCGGAATAATGAATCGGGTTGCGCCAGTTGCTCGCCTTCTAAGCTGACTAAGACCGCGCGAAATTCAAACTGTCATAACTATTAAAGAATCACCCGGTACATAACCTACAAATGTGATAATAATTGCTATTCACATGTAAATGTTTTGACATATACCTTTGTAAAAATCAGCATTTTACATTAACCTCATTTTCAATTTTCATTCACCTGTGCTAATTTTCAAACCATACTTCATATTATCACCTGCAATTATAATTAAGATTAAATACCTTTGTATGTATAATAACGTCTAACACTTACCATGGCCTTGAATTTTTGCGTTACGATAAAAACCTTTCTAATCGGTTTTAACAATAATTCAATAACTTCAAAATATTTAATTTTTTAAGTTTTTCTACGAAGTATTGTTTTGATATTGAGATTTGGAAACATTACTACACTACCGCCATCTACGAGAACATTTATTAAGTTTGATTTTTAATCATTTATTATTATGGATATAAGTTGACTAATATTTTCATATTAACCCATCCGTTACTAGATTATGACGTAAGTCAATACTTTGCTAGCAAAGATAGTAATGCAGTTTATGTGTGCTGTTTTATTTTCTTTATGATGCTATACATAAAGATAAAAATCCTTCGCGGGGTAGTATATTATTATAAGAGAGTGCAGGTAAACCAAAAAACTCAAAGCCGTACTGAATTATGGCATCACTTTGAAGTTTTTTTTTACAGTTTAGTTCATATAATAATTGCAGCACATAAGTGTAGGAGCAGTTGTTAAAATTGGCATACCCTTACTTAGAGAATCAACGTGCATATTCAAGTTCTTTTGGAAATACGCCAACTTAATACAAGTTTTCAAACTTTGTTATCCTTTGAATCAAAATCTAACATTTTGAACACTACCATAAATTTCTTAGTTCTGTTTTAAATTCAGATTTGAAATTGATTTTTGAAATTTCATTTTATTGAAAGTGCGTATAAGATAAATTGCTGTCAAAAATAAGTTAAATCAACACACAGAGGAAAACGTTTTTCAAATTTTAATGTATAGAAGTAATAAAACAGGATGTCAATAGAATTTGGAATAACTAAACATAGGAGAGAAATTAAATTACATTCCCCTAACTAGGAAAATTGTCAAAGCGTAAACACGCAAACGAATCTGCAGTTGTCTATTTATCCACCCTAAATTGCTTTTACCAACATTAATACAGAAGGGTAGTACAATAAAAATATTTAAAGATTCATTTCCTATTCTGTTTTCACAATTTTATAAAAACAAATAACTTTTCAGTTACGTGCTTAGCCGAATCTGTTTAGTCTCCTACGTACTAAAAAATTTACATGACGTTTGTTCGTTTCTTCGCCTTTATTTCTTTTTAATACTAATATTGTTTACAACACTAAAGAGCGTTTGATTGTAATGCAAATCTGTTTTTTTATATTTAATCAGATAATATGTAATCTTAGTGAGCGTATTGTAACTAATTTCACCTTTGACATTGTTAACAAATTGTGCATCATGAGAAAGGGGAAAGGCTGATAGTGCCTAAGGATCGCTTCGTTGATAATCACCACATATAGATGCACACACGATCTAAGATACACTGAAACGTTAATTTAGTACCTATCTTTGCTGAATTCTAAGTTGCTGAGATACTGTCTATAAATTGCCTTGTTGTTAACATAATCAACAGAAACTGTTACTCTGTACTGTCCTTTGTAAGAAATACATACTGTAAAAACTTCATACAGAAGGAAATAAGGTACTTTCAGAAGTTGATCATCCGTATGATGTAGAATATCTCTGAATACATTCTTGCTTGTTGTGCATTTCAATGAGTTTAGTAATTGCACATATCCAGAACTTATATGTGCAATTGTTTGAATGCCCTGTATTGTTCATTTTGTAGTTGTTTAACATTGAAGATATAACGGGATAGAATTTTTAACATAAAATTTTTCAAATACAAATTTTGATAAAGGTATGTTCTAAACATAAACGATTTGTATGAAAATTTGTGTACGCTTGAGCAAAGTTGAAAGAAGGTATAAAACGTGAGTCTCTCGCACCGCACCCTCAATTTAATTTGATAAGGAAATGCAACATAACATTTAGAAATAGAGATAAGTAATTGGTAACGATTTAAAATGAATACTGGAATAGGTAATTTTTGACGTCACACGCTACCAACTTCTAACACTTAGTGAAGTTACAATAAAAATTTTAATGAGATTTTCCAAATGCATCTTATTAATGAAGTAAAACAACGTACCAAAGCATTAAATTGTTATTGGTTAAAAAAAAGAGTGAGTTTTTGAACGGATTTTTATCAACCAGTGCTTTGAATATTAATAATAAACAAACATAATAATAATTAAAAACCATTAATAATTTTATTAAATACATAAATAAAAAGTTTACCTCGAGTAGGATTTGAACCTATGACCTGTACCTTATCTAGAGCACTCTAGCAAAGTACAGGTCGATTCGAATCCTACTCGAGGTAAAAATAAAATTATTAATAATTTTTTGATATAGGACATTCGTTTAACTTATCCCGACTGATCGATCAATCAAACGCGCACTTGTGTATGACTATCCTTTTCTACATATTGAATACAATGTACACTATTAGCTAACGTATTATTCCAAGAGTGTCGTTTGGTATGGCTCTTATTAACTCAAGTAACTAACAAGGATAACGTTAACAACAAATTAAGTTGTCTTTATACGAACAGTTTTGATACCAACATTACCAACTTTAACTTAACTACTTCACATAAATATAAATGTCATAATGTTTGCAAATAAAAGAAAAGTTTTATTTACGTATCGTAGATGTACGCACATAAAAGCATATTATTTTCAATAAAACTTAAAACGTAGCAGATGAATTTGGGTAAGTTATTATATATTCTAAAATGTTGCAAAAATTTTGTAAATACGTATTTGTAGGTTAAGACCAATGAACTCTTCCAAAGAAAGGAAGTAATTGTTCCAATACTTTTCTACATAAAAGTGGCGATTATATATATCTTTGACGGCAATACATTTGTGAGTCAATGGTTATTTATTTGATTTATTCATAAAGATTGAATTTTTAGGAATGCTACTAATCATTATGCTTTGAGAAAATATTCGAATTGCAAAATACGGAATGATAATTTCAATCATCGGTGTCTATACACTTGTTTGTGTAGAAGATTATTATACTGCAAATCAAAATTATTGGTGTATTTAATGTAATTGAATTATAGCACTTTTTTAAACTTATTCAAACTATCGTGTCAAATACGTTATAACCAAGTGTTTCTTACTTATTGAGTACATAAAAAAAATACACCATAATGTAATAAAACGTAAATTTGTTCATTCACATTTAAGCATGACTGTGTTGAAAATAATTTATTGTTATAAATTATACTGTTTTAGTGTACAATAACATACATTATATGTTATTATTATAATTATTATAGATTATTATTAAGTTTTTGGAGAAAACTGTTTGCGTTAAGAATTCAATTAAAAACAAGAAATTAAATGTTCACTACACTTCATCTTCTGTATCTGTGTTATCGTTTGGATTTATAATAATTGGATTTACTTGGACATCATAAACTTTTTCTTGTTCCCAAGACTTTAGAATTTCAGCTTCTGCATGTTTAATCGTTTTTAACCAAACTGAAGGTGAAACTGTTTCTAACGCTTCTTTCCACATCTGTTTGACATTATCATCCTCATAACCATCTCTTCCAATCATAATAAGTTTTGCTTATTCCCCATACCATTTCTATTGGGTTAAATTGACAGTGGTAAGGAGGCAAGCGTAAAATTTCGTGTCCATGTTCTCTAATAATATTATCGACCAAATATTGTTTCTCTTCCTTATGTAGCTTTGCTACATGTAGTACTTCCGTTTTAAATGCTTCTTTTTCATGAGTAATTTTTTTCCCCTAAGCCACTCTGTAATTTCTTCTTTTTTTCCAATTTGTAGTTGGTTGGCGATTGACAATTTGTGAATGGTACGGAGCGTTATCCATAATGATTATAGATGGCTTTGTTAAGTTTGGCAAAAGTTGATTTGTTAATCATTTAACAATGTTTTCCGAATTCATACAATCGTGATAATCGCTGCTTTTATTTGTGGTAGAGAATATAAGTTCTGCTCCTTCCACAAAGCCATCTTCTGTTCCAGCATGTAGAACTATATAACGTTTGCCTTCCCCACCAAGATTCTTAAAGCATTTTGAACTGGAATCTTGCCATATTCTTTTGTTGCTTCCTTTTGCAAATATCGTGTTCGTCGAGATAAACGAACTGCTTGTAGATATCTTGTTTCATATAAGTGATGTAACTTCTCAAAAATTTTAACCTCATCGATGCTATTGAAGTTTTTTCGCAAAGAGCTTTTCTATTGTTAGTTTGCTTGAAATGAAATCCAATGTCCAACAAAACGTGATAGAGGCTAGTCCTTTTACACTCAACGATACCTCTTCCTTTAATTTTTGTTAAGAGCGTATCTAATGTAACATGTTCATGGTTAATATACATGTTGTAAATTGTAGTACGGATTTCAGTTTTTTGTCGTTGATCAATGTCTTTTGTTTTTAGACTTTTTCGTTGAGGTTCATTTTCTTTGTTTTCTTCTTGATTTTGATGTCGTCGTAAAGCATTAGAAATAGTTTTCGTGACAATTTTCAAAGCATCGCTAACCCTTGCATGCACTGCTGTTAATGGTGATAAGGGCCCGTTGTTCTGTTTTTCTCTATTAAAGTATTCGACTAAGTTATGGATCAATTCGTGTACGGTAATTGACCTACGAGGCAAGGTGATGTGCTACAAATGAAAACATAAATGTTATCTCTTTCTGTAAAACGAATTAATCTTTACCTTAAATGAACACTAGAAAGTAATGTGGTTCTGAAAAGAACCGTTCTTTTACAATATTAACTCAAGAAGGAATGAATAAACGAAGAAACAAACCAACCGGCGAGCGTACGTAACCTCAATCAACGTATAAGCAAATAAAGGAAAGTTGTTCTGTGGAAAGGTTGGTATCAGTGCTCATATTTTTGTTTTAAATTACAGACGACGGTCATTTCGTGATTTAATGCATACATGACGTCATCGGGATAAGTTAAACGAATGAACTTTACGTGTAACTTTTGTGTAAGGAAATTTTCAAACGAGTTGAAATTTTTATGCTTATTGATTACGCAACGTTCTATACTTTAACTTCAGTATTAGTAAGTTTGGCAACAGTGTACAGTGCGTCCCATTTTCTATGATATTTCACTTACGAGTAAAGATACAGAATTGCGGTTTCACAATACCGTGCTACTTTTTTGTGAGAACAACGCTGGTATAAACAAAACTTTTCACAGCCCGCTACATTTCTGAGAGACAGGGCGAAATTGAAAATATTGCATTTTATTGCATCTTATACAGTTTTTTACGTAGAATCCAGTCGCGTAGTCGTATTTTTACTGCAAGCTGTCAATTTTTAGCTATAAATAAAACTTATGGTTTTTTTAACAGAACGCCCTGTGTATTTTTCTCGCGTTTGATTGAAAATTGTGTAAGCTTTACAAAAATATATAATACATGATGTGTATTTTAAATAATAAACCTAAAATCTATGATTTCACAAAATCTGCGTAATAACATAGTGTGCATTATACCGTGCATTCCTAAACTGTGGAAACGGCCCATTATCTCACGAGTTCACTATTTTCAGAGGTAAAGCTCGGACACATCGATTTTTATTTTTGTTTTCATATTTTTTTTCAAAAAAAAAAAAATTTTTACCGCCACTACCTTATCAGATGTGACATCATCGAGCATTTTTTTTTAATCAAACTGTATATTTTTATATCAAAAATTAATAGCCCATATTTTTCTGAGTTCAACCATACCAAATGCGTCACATAAAAAATTTCAAGCTACAGTATACTGAGTATAATGAAGATCAACGTTTGGATTTTTAAATATTTAATTCACTATTTATTTAACAAGGAAAATTAGTAATAAAAATTAACAAATAACATAATTATAATAAATACTCGAATTGAGCTCCTTGGGTTAATTGACAGTACCCAAGACGTCCACTGAACTCTTGGGTTATGTTTGACAACATCACTTGTGTGTTGCATTTCAGCACGGATTCTCTCTTTGAGGTTTTCTAAAGTGGTAGGTCGGTTCACATATACTTTACTTATTAAATAACCCTAGATCGAAAAGTCCATGGGATTTAAATCTGGCGACCTAGAAGACCATTCACTTTGGCCGCGTCGTCCAATCCAGCGATTGGGAAAAGTTCGATTTAAACAATTTCTAACTGTTACAGCATAAATAATGAAAAAAATATTTTATTTTCATTATACTCAGTATACTGTAGCTTAAAATATTTTATGTGACAAATTTGGTATGGTTGAACTCAGAAAAATATGGGCTGTTAATTTTTGATATAAAAATATAGTTTCTATTTAAAAAAATTCTCGATGACGTCACATCTGATAAGGTAGTGGGGGTAACAAAATTTTTTTTTAAACAAATAAAAAAACAAAAATAAAAATCGACGTGTCCGAGCTTTACTTCTGAAAATAGTTAACTCGTGAGATAATGGGCCGTTTCCACACTTTATGAATGCACTGTATAGCATTAGAATTAGTAGGCCGTCAGTTGTAAAATTTATATTCTCTGCCTAATATTGTATTCGTTACAATGGCTGAAAATGAAACTTATCAACATTTTGAAAGTATGACATGTTAGTCTGTTTTACAGAGAGCAATGAAATATCCCGTGAGGCTTCCCAACTGTATTTCAACAGGTTTCTTTGAATACTTATTTATCTTTTGACGTATGTGGGTTTATTTTTTATTTAAATATCATTTGGATATATGGATATCCAGAAAGAAGCAACCTTGCCTTTTAATGTTTTCTCGAATAAAAAAAAATCTGGTAGAACATGGATCATTTATCCAACCCTGACCAAAAAAGTATAATAAGGAAAATCGAGATACGGATGGAGTCAACGTTTTAGCATGTATAGAGGCAACGCTTTCACAATCATGCAGAGTTCTAGAGCAGGAGATTGGTGTTCCCAAGACTCACGTTCAAAGAATATTGACCAAATATAAATTTAAGCCATACAAGATTAAAATTGTTCACCATTTGCATCCTGGAGATGCAGAACGTCGTTTACTGTTTTGCAACTGGTGTTTGGAACAAATTCGTAGTGGTAATAACTTTGCTAGATGTATAATATGGTCCGACGAGGCTTACTTTTCGAGTGCAGGTATTTTCAACAGGCATAATACTAGGCATTGGTCCCAAGAAAATCATCATGTGCTATTCGAAAGAGAGCAACAGGGTCGGTTTGGATTTAGAGTAGCTTATTTTATTTTGGGGCAACAAATAAAATACAGAATTTACGAATGCAGTCTTACAGGGAACAGATATCTTGAAATTTTGCAAAATGTTATCCCTTTGTTACTAGACAATGTTCTTTAGCTCATCTTAACAGGATACATTTCCAACAGGATGACGCGCCCGCACATAATGCTGTTATTGCTCGACCTTTTCTAGACAATTATTTCCCGCAAAAATGGATCGGTACTCATGGACCAATTAGATGGCATCCACGGTCACCTGACCTATCCATGCTAGACTTTTTCTTACGGGGTTACTTGCAGATAAGGTTTATAGTACCCGTCATCGGACAATAGATGAACTACTTAATGCCACCAATGTGGCATTTCAAAACTTGCAAAGACATTCCATAATTATTTTAAATGCTTTAAAAAGAATAACCACTGTATGTCAACATTGCGTTCGGGAAAATGGCAACGTTATATAATACAAACTATGTTATTACGCTGATTTTGTGAAATCATAGATTTTAGGTTTATTATTTAAAATAAACATAATGTATTATATATTTTTGTAAAGCTTACAAAATTTCCAATCAAACGCAAGAAAAATATACAGGGTGTTCCGTTAAAAAACAGTTCTATTTATAGCTAAAAATTGACAGGTTCCAGCAAAAATACTGGATTCTACGTAAAAAACTGTAGAAGAACCAATTTTTACCTTTACCATATATTAAATGGTAACGAAGATACAAGGGGGGTTCCAAAATGCAATATTTTCAATTTCGCCCTGTATCTCAGAAATGTAATGGGCTATGAAAGTTTTGTTTATACCAGCGTTCTTCTCACAAAAAAGTAGCACGGTATTTTAAAAATCGCAACTCTGTATCTTTACTCGTAAGTGAGATACCCCGAAATATCATCGAAAATGGGACACACTGTACATTACACCTTTGTTTTGAAGAAAATCACATGTCTTCTTTTCTGGTTCTTTTGATAAGGGGGAACGTCATTTTGAAAAAAATTATGCGTCGTTAGAAAACTAACATGATATATGGAGAAGATTTCTATGATTTTATTATAAACATTACTTAAAATTATAGTTTTGGGATTGGATTTGGCGTTCTATATATCTAATTGTACTAAATTTGGTTAGTGATCGTATCTTACAGATCTAATTAGTTTCTAACACACATTTCGCTTCGAACCAAGGGGTATGTTAAACCACTTTATTTCGTTACATTAATAATTTTAAATCAATAAACACATTTTGTAAAATTGTAAGATCACTTAAACTTCATTTTAAAAGAAAATTTCGTATCAACTCATTTTCTAACACAATTGGTTTATATAGGTCTTATTGGATTTTATCGTCTTTCTTCCGTCCTTATTGCCCGATACTACCAGCATAGCCGGCCAACATTTCTTCGAGTTATGAAATAACGTACAACTGCTCTCCGAAACGAAACATAGGACATTTTATGGGCACTCCTTCAGATGGTACCATCCGATTGACTACAACACATAAATTATATCTGGTAATGCATTCGGCTAAGTAATATACACACGTAAATTACGCGGTGAGTGCATTTTAATGACTAATTCTGCATGACGAGGCTCTCGTTACCTATACAATTGCTGGGGTTGCTCTAAGAACAACTCCCTATTATCACGGATTACCATTGTACTTCTACGTTTATCCTTTTTGGAAAATTTAATCCCTGTAACCGCTTTGGTGAACCTCTTATTAGGATCATATGGTACGAGAATATGTACTTCTAACTACAAACGTTAATTAGGTTTAAGTGGAAATTCTAGTTAGCTTACTTACACCTGTAATGGGGTGGGTAACTGTTAACTTTTAACTTAAATTTTGTTTTTGTATGTATTTAGTCTTACAGTTACACAAAATTCATCATTTGTTTGAATAGTTTTATGTCTGTGTACCAACAGTTCAGGCCATCAGCTGTTCGGACATGTACTTTGAACTTAGTATATTGGTCGCTATTGTACAAAGTGCGTCTTAAACTATAGTAACGTTTGGGTTATATAAATGTATGCTTGTTTAGGGATTGCTCCTATAAGAATTTCATAAATGTTGTGCTTATTTAGGTTAATCCATATGTTGCATTTCACTGGTTAAAATTGTTCAAGCAACAAACGCAATCTTAATAAGGAAGCTATTCAATTTTTTTATTACGGCCTTCAGCGACATGTTTAAAACTAATGCTTAAGATTTTCCTTTGTGCTCATTTAAATTTATGTTTTACACTTATACGGCTAGTAACAAACTCAGCCTTTCTGAACCTGTATGTATTATGTTTGCTTTGTCTATACTGCTAATTGCAAGTAAATTTAATTTCTTTGCCCTTACAAAAAAAAGCAATGGTAGATGTCTAGTGGAAGTTTTAGTTTCTATTTTGGGTTTTAAAGTGCGTTCTGGGTTGATTTAAAACTAAAATACCAGTTTTTAGGAGAGCTCTTCCTAAGACTTTGGTTTTAGGTTACTTGGTTGCCTTTATACATATGTTGTGTTGTTTTATTTTTAGGGTGAACACCAGATGTCGAACAGTGCACTTGTATATTTTGATTTTACGTATTATAAAGCGTGTTCAATACTTTGTTTAAATTATAGGTTTAGGACTTTCCAGAAAGGTTGGTGGGTTACTACTGGACCATTTGGGTCAGATTTTATTTTAGTTAGTTTAATTTCTCTAAAATTTTGGGTCACATATCAGATAGCAATCCCAACTTAGGATAACGATTGTGTACATTGCTCAGATTATTGTTTCTTAAATTATTACGTTTTATATAAACATTATCTGGTTATCTACCCGTAAATAATATTGTTTTGTTAAAATACGAATATTAAAAATTTATATTAAAGAAGTTGGTGTTAAACGATCGTCAGTTGTTTCTTTATTCCTGTGGCCTAGGATCAAAATTCCTAGCCAGACCTTTTACCTGATTGGACTTAGTTCAACATTTATTTAAATTGTAACGTCTCTCTCCTTGTGCCGTAGCCCTTTTCTTGATCCAGGGGCGATACAAAAGATTAGATGTGCCCTTTTTTGATCTTTCTGTGTGCTTTCCTACGCCAAAACGCCTACGCATCCAAGTACCCAACCGACTGACTGAGCTTCTGGTTAATTTCTTAATTCGTGTTATCGCACACTTTCTCCTTTTCTACCACAATCCTTTTGTGCACGTACCATTTTAGTTACATATTTACTTTTGCACTTATTCATTCATAACAAATTTCTTCCATTTTATGGATAATTTAGAAGGTCAAATTCATTAATTAAATGTTTCTGATAAGATTGTTTCGTTATGTTGATGATATTTTAGCAAGCTTTGATAGTTCAATTAATATTAACAATTTAGATCCTAATATAAAATGGACACTAGAGAAAGAACAAAATAGAGCCATTAAGTTTTTTAGATCTAAACATAAAAATTAATACACAGCAGAAGTTTTCCATATTCAGAAAACCTACACATACAGACATTACAATTAAAAACGATTGATGTCACCATAAAACACTTAAGTTAGCTGAATAGAACAATGCCAATACTGTTAAACGAAACAAATTTCAATAAAGAAATGTCAATTATAAAACAAATTGCGCCAGCATGTGGTTACATACAACGGACACTAATGAAAAAAAAAAACAGTTAACACACAACAGAAAATGAACACATATCAATTTTTTATTTTCGAAAAATGAAAAAAGTAGCTCACATATTACAAAACAACAAGAAGTACAAAGTAGCTTTCGAAACTAATGCTAATGTTATTTTCAATTTTCAATCTATTCAAATTTTATAAATTCATTAGCAGTAAATTTCTTTTTTCTTATTATTTTTATACTCAATTACCCGAAATGATTTAAGGACAAATAAAATTTATTGAATTTTTCAGAAAGATGCTGGGAATACGTGAGACATAAAAATTTTAGTGTAGTTCTGAATATTGTGTTGAATGGACATGAATGTCAAATTTGGACATTTGAGAGTTCTTCAGTTTTCTTACAGAATGCTTTTCTGTTGGGTTGGTTCCACATCAGCTCTCTTGCTCAGCAAAGGCACGTGACATTTAAACCCTCTGAGAGTGTTTGGTTTTGATTTAGAGGATAAATATTTGGTGACTACTCTAGATGGAGGTAATTATCTATATAAGAGGACGAATGGTAGGATAGAGAGGTCTTTTGTTAGGGAACTCTTAAATAGCACGGTTGTATGCGTGGGTTTATTGATTTTTCCTTTAAAGAGAACATACCGATCTATGCTAAGATATGTTGTAAAAAAATTAATGTCACAGTTAAAACATTGGTTGTTTCCTACCAGTAAATGTCTTGCCTTCATACACTGCACATTGATTTCGGCGCGTGTGTTTACATATCAAAATTTAAAACATTTTAGCTTTAAATTTATACTAATTAGTCGAGATTCTTGTATTATATTTTAAATTTTTGCAGGTTTTCAAATAATCTAAGTAGAAATGGTAATGTTAATTAATGTTAAGAAAGAAAATTCGTACTTACAAGTCGTTATGGATAAGTAGGTACATTACTAAAAATTAATACAATTTGAAATGTATATTTACATTTTAAAGATGTTCGGTAAGATAAATAATATCATCATAATAGCTTTGTATTTTGGTCTGATAAATGCTATACATTTTTTTAGTAAATTATAAAAAATTACTGTAGGTACAAATTTTCCACAATTTTCCATTAAATGAATTTTCGTAAAACCTTTTCGAACTGCTTCGAAATAGTTATAAACTCAAATTTGTACGCTAATTGTTTTTTAATTGTTAAACAATAAAAACAGTTTTTTGAAGGTAAATTTGAAATATCGAGTTTTAAAGTAATTTTGCTCAAATTAATAATGTAGGAGTTTTTGAGGTCGCTGAACAAGAGTATGATGTTAAAAAATAAAAATTGAAAATGGCTAATCCAATATGGCCACCTTTTGTGAATAATTGTAAAGGATAATTTTACTAAAATTAACACTATAGGGGTTTTTGAGGTTCGTTTTTTACATTAAAATAATTATTACATATTCTTATTTAAATTTACAATTTTATTCATTAAAACAAATATACGGAAAAAGGAAAGGTCGCGTATTTCATTCCCTCCACGAGGGGGAGGGAGGGCTGCTCGAGCTTTCCGAGCTCCTTCAGCCACAATCATATATGCATGGTGGGATTAAGGATGGGTGTGGTCAGGATAAGATCGGAAGGAACGGAGTTATGGTTTTGAGGGGGAAAATACTACCCCGGCATTCGCCTAAGCAGCCGCACATGGTGTGCATATACGCAGTGGCCAAATATACGAAATGGTACCTTAAAGAGTGTTTTGAAAATAACAACACTGGTACAAAGTCTACGTGCAATCTGTAAACATTGAAATTCTGGTGACAATGACAATCAAGAACGCAATAATGAAGCACCTTCAAGGAAAAGACAAAAAACGACAGCTGGAGATAACAGTGCTGTTATTGGAAAGGAAGTATGTGACACTATTTTAAGCCAAATTAGCGACCGATTTGATTTTAGGGATCACTTAAGTGAGGTAAAATTATTTAATTCTCAAAATTCTAAAACTTATAGACATGCATTTAATTCCACAAAAACATTTTGATCAAACTGTGAAATCTTATCCTATGTTGGATAGTGTAAAATTGAAAAGTGAACTTTCAGCAGTATATGAGCGCGATGACATGTATAGCGTAGGTGGTATTTTGCCACCTTTAGTGTTCATAACAGACAACAACCTAAAAAAGGTTTTGACGGAAACATACAAACTGTTGGATATTATTTGTACAAGGCCCACATCGACAGCAGAATGTGAACTACGCCTTTCCACCCTCAAACGCATTAAAACTTTTCTGAGAAGGATAATGTTAGAAGATCGAGTGAACGCATTGGCGATCCTCTACCAATAGAAAAGAAGTTCGTCGTCCAGTCTATCTCAGATTTTGACAACAAAGTCATAGACGCCTTTTCCAGCATGAAAAATAGGAGAATTGATTTTATTACAAAAAATAGGTAAGTTTTTTCTTGTGTCCACCCTCACGAGCCGCCAATGATGGCCAAAACCATAAGATTAAACCCCCAAATACAGAAAATTATTTATTCATATTTATTTTAACCATAATTTTTCACACCATTGTCCTTAAAAATTATTTCACGTGGTAAATAATATTGTGGGTTCGATGTCCTACATTTTGGAAGAATCCTGAACCATGCGGTTTAGAAAGGGGTTTGAGTTAAGGGTTTCTGACCCAGTAAATATGAGATACATAATGAGAAAATGGCGGAAAAAACAAATTATCCTGGCTTCTAGTACCGTTATTTTTGTACGGCACTAGGTTCTAAGTGATTATCTTTCTGTGGCCTATAATCTTGAGAAATGCCGTAATACCCCATTCAACATTGATAGTCTAGTTCACCTGGACACTCACCTGTAAGGTCCATAATTGACCGCGTAATGCCTAACGTTTTTGTCTCGTATAGGACTACAATCCTACATATCTTTCATGGTGGTTCAATTGATCCCCTTTATTTCCGATGTGCTTGTAGTCTAGTACTTTGTCTATACGATATAATCCTAAATATGCTATAAATCGTATTGGCCACTATTCGTTATAAAATATATACATTTCACCAAAACTATTAACTTTGCCCATATAATAAGCTACATTGGAACGAGATGCTTATCATCTATCCTGTACGTCAAGAATATTCACCAGGTTCCTTTGAAAACATATCCGTGGGTTTTTTCATGACCTTTACAAAGGTTTGCAATTTTATAACTACAATGTCCCAAGGTATCTTGACTTTACTGACAATAACGCTACTATTACTCAAATTAATTGCCCTTACATTGGCTGTCCTGGCAATAATTAAAACATTAGTATTTAATTGGAAGTCTGATATTTAATTACTCGAAAAACTCAAATCTGATGAAGAGAATTGGCCGTCTAGTGGTAAGCTACGACGTGTTAGGAAAATGAGATAGAATTGGATCAGATGAAGTGTTGCATCATGTGGTACAGGTAAACAATGAAACTACTCCAATTAGAATTAACGAGCTTTGCGCAATAATGGTTCAACCCGCTAATTTACTAAGTTGGGAAAGAACCACCAAGAAAACCCAATTTATTAATAATTAAGTAATTGCACAAATACATTAATAAATCAAACAACAAAAAAACAATAGAAGGGTTCAATATATAACAAAACACCATTAAATCCATTTAAAGTGTGTTTAGAATGGCAAAATTAAGTAAAAGAAGAAAAAAATAAAAACAATTACCTACACATAAACACAATAAAAAAGTCAGTGTAATCACACCCACAATTGTATCATAAATAAATCTGAATAAAAATTGTAATTCCAAATATGCGGCCCTACACACTAATCATGCCGGTCTTTAAGTAAATAAGAAAATAATAAGGCACATTAACAAAATATAACTAACAGTAAAATTAAACATGCAAAATAAGGTAACTGCAATGCAGTTTAACCACACTTAGACAAGAACAAAAAAAATAGGAAGGAACTTACCCGTACATCATTGTATAGTGGATAATAAAAGCACAAAATACATACGTACAATTACATATAAAGAGCAATTAGTTCGTAGACAAACAATTCTAAATAAGCCGACTGAATCAAAGACACTAAAGAAACTCTTTAAAACAAAGCCATGCAAGGGTAAGGTACAAATAAATCATAACAAAGTGACCGGTAACCTACCCGCAAATTTCAGTGACTGCGTTAGAAAATACAGCATCCCTTTCTTAGATTACACATTCATCTATACAATAAGAACGAATTCGTTTAACAGTAAAGATGGAATTTGAGGAATTTTTAATGTAATTTGGACCCGTATATAAACCCGTTTCGTTTATAACGAATTGACGGGGGTCTATCCTCACACGTTTTGCCCACGTATTATTTCATCTACGCAAATATTAATAAACAGTCAACAATTTCAAGTCATACTAGGGATAAGTAGGGCCACGGTACTGTCTGAAGTGGACTCCGTTTATTTTAACAGATTTCAATTGCGTAATTAAATAGATACTTCTTGCACGGCAATAAATGATTTGTAATGTTACATAGGCATGTTGAATTATTTGCTGTGAGCTTAATTTACATTAAAATACCTACTTACGTTTGAATATAATCCTTTAATTAATCACTTATCCACCATAATTTAATGGGTTAAGATACGCCATTTAAACCCAAGACGATAACGATTATTTATAGATATATTGTTTACACGCCCGCTTAATAAAACCCGCACATTTAGCGATACGTTTATTTGCACGACCACTTTAATTTTGTGAAAAACTTACATTAAAAAACAACGCAAAAAAGAAAAAAAAACAAATTCGCGGTTTTAGTTTTACTAAAATGTGCACGATAAAATATTTATAGACAGCTTATACGGTGAGGGTTTGTAATTAAACAATTACGTGGGAATATTTTCATATTTATTACTAAAACAAATATTATTTTTAAAATATGCACTGGTCCGTAGCAAACCATATATCTAGGTTTCGAATTTCACAGTACCATACAAAGATATCTTTTGATTTGCGGTATGTTCCCATGTAATTAATTATTAAACTAGTAACGTTTTTACACCAAGAATGTGCGTATAGAAAGTTTTCAACGATTCGTTACGGTTGATAAAGGCAGTTTCGACCAGACACGTGTTTTCTATCCCAACATATGTTTTTCATTTTCTTTGCAACCCTTAGTTAATAAAATACATAAAATAAAATGTCCCGAAAACATTATCAAATTACGTCTTATTACCAAGATATTTAAACCCATTATTAAATCAAGGGTGTTACGGGTGTAATAATCCCCGAGGTCAACAGTGTACTTCCCGAGGACCTCTGGCCCGAGGGATGTACGTTGCCTGAGGGCATTATTCCTGTAACACCCGTGGTTCCTTCTATAGTTAATGTCCTTTTAAAAAAAGATATTGAATTTTATTTTTGACATTTATTTTAGCAAAAAATATAGCACTACATAAAAAAATATGGCAGCTGGTTCTGTTTCAAATGGAAATAGTACGAATGATTAGATCTATGGTTAGAATATTTATTTTTTGACGTTTTGTTATATGATGTTAACAAAAGTTTCACAATACATACTTTGTTTGCATAGTAATTTCATAATGCCCTAGGGCAGCGGTTCCGAACGTTCTAGCAACTGCGTACCACCTGAAGGTTTTTGAAGATTTTGGCGTACCACCACCACCAGCAGGTCTGAGGGGGTGTAGATTGGAAGAAAGTCCCCCTGATCCTAATTTTATTTAGAAACACATTTTCTATCAGAAACATGTCCATTATTTATTTTATTTTTTATTAAATACGTAATAAAACGTTATATTTAATTATTCATTCACTTTTCCATCAGTTTTCAATAACGTTACGGCAATAAAAGAAAAATAAAACAATTATGCACATTACAGTTTTATTTAATACTCATATCTATACAAAAACGTCATGTAGTTATACGATTGGTATAAACAAACAGCCAAAAAAACGTACAAATCAACAAAGGTCAATGTGTATTTTGATTAATGCGAAGCTTGTTGCTGTTTGCACTCTCACACAAGTAACTAGTGACAAATTGTATCAAAAAC
The DNA here is from genome assembly GCA_036346205.1 of Vesta saturnalis. Taxonomy (NCBI): domain Eukaryota; kingdom Metazoa; phylum Arthropoda; class Insecta; order Coleoptera; family Lampyridae; genus Vesta; species Vesta saturnalis. The sequence continues at coordinate 3,055,932 of JARFJB010001043.1, forward strand.
AGCATAGCTTTCCGGGAGAGCATTGGATACTCGGATTTACATCCGATCCAGAAGTCTATTAATGATTTCTCTTTAAAAACATCTGGCATGAAACTGTCTTTTGTTAAATCGATAAATTTTTCCTGCAGTTCCTCATTTGGTGAGCTTCCTGCAAAAGGATTTCTGATCCAGTCAAGTTTGGGATAATCTTCTAAGAAATATTTATTAAAACTTTCTTGAAGAGCTTCCAAGTGCAGAATTATATCAACGAACACATCTGGCTTTGGAGATATATCATTTTCTTCCAAAAATGATGACAGTATTTGCGAACATAAAAGGACCAACTTTTTCTTGAAAGAGTATATTTTGTCATTGGCTGTGAAGGGTGTTGTATTTGCTCCCTGAAGACTCATGTTCAGTGTATTGAGTCTATCAAAAATGTCAGCTAGATATGCCCATCTTGACAACCATTCTTCATCACAGAGCAAGTTTTTCATGTCACTATTTTTTTCAGTTAGAAGCATTAAAACTTGTGACCTCAGTTCGAAGAGACGGGTGAAAATTTTCCCGCGAGATAACCATCTGCCTTCTGTATGCAAGAGAAGAGTTTTGAACTTGCCACCCATATCTTCACACATCAAGGAGAATAATCTTGAATTAAGAGCTCTAGCCTTTATGAAGTTAATAAATTTCACGGCATCTGATAAAACGAATGTCAGATTTTCCGGCATGCCTTTAGCAACTAATGCTTCCCGGTGGATTACACAATGTGTACTTCAACATTCAGGAGCAACTTTCTTTATTTTTGATGCTGGTCCTGTCAATTTTCCTGGCATAGCTTTTGCTCCATCTGTGCACAAACCAATACACTTTGACCAAGGAATGCCTATTTTGAGCACATACTCATCAATCATTTTAAAAATGAGTTCCGCTGTAGTGTTTGATTCAAGTGGTTTGCAGGACAAAAATTCTTCTATAACTTCTTCATGATAATCAAATCGTACAAATACAAGTAGCTGTGTCATGTTTGTTGTGTCGGTGCTTTCGTCTACTTGAAGTGCAAAATATGTGCATTCTTGAAGTTTTAAACACAGTTGTTCTTCAATATTGGAAGACATATCGGCAATTCGCCTCTTCGCTGTGTTGTTTGACAATAGTATTTCTTTAATTTCTCTGGCTGCCTTTTCCCTAACACAGCTTGGACCATATCCACAGCAGCCGGTAGTAAAAGGGTCTCACTTATTGTTTGAGGCTTTCCATCTTTTGCAATCCTATAACTAGCAAGGTAGGACGCCTTTATTAAGTTAGTATCCGTCTTTACAAAGCTTGTCATACATTTTTTGAAGAAGTAGATTTTCTTTTAAAAAATTCAATTGGCGTACCAACCAAATCAGAGTGCTTTGTGTTTTGGTGACGCATCAGCAGAGAAGGCTTCATGTTTTGGTTCGAAAGCGTTTCGAAACAAACAACACATTGAGGAATGGAATTCACTGATTTTTGTGCCGGACTTTATGATAAAACCATACTGTACGTAGCTTTAGTCGTAGTTACGATTGGCCTGCGATTTAGGTTTTTTAACACCATCCTTTGAAGTCCTACGGTTCACAGTTTATTATGGAAGCACAACAAAATCGCACAAAACAGTCAGTGATGTTTAACACAACATGAAAACGTTACGTTCTCGTTGATGTAAACGCTCATACTGGTTGATCAAACTCGCGATCACGGAGCCAGTGGAGCGGAACAATAAGTGAAGCGCGCCAAAGGAGGGATTGTCGGCTCACCGTTGTTGGCAGGACGAGGCCATGCAACGCGTACCACCTGAAATCTTACCGCGTATCACCAGTGGTACGCGTACCACCGGTTGGTAACCCCACCCTAGGGCATTATAACATAACATAACATATCCTTCACGCTATTCCTTTGTGGGGTAGGCATAACAATCCCTGCCTCTTATTTACTTTTCATTCACAATCGTTCTCCATGCTTTCCTATCTCTGCATACCTCCCTAGCTTCCGCAAGATTCATACATTGCCTCCGACATGTCCTTTTATTTTCAAAACTCCTCATCATTTTTCTTTTATCATACATTCTACTACATTCAGCCAAGTTTTACGCGGCCTACCAGGCCCGGCCTTACCTCTAACATCACCAACATATATATATATATATATATATATATATATATATATATATATATATATATATATATATATATTATAAATGAGACATTTTTCTTTGAAACTTGTGTAAATAAACGTACAAATTAATTCAACGTTTCGGGAACGTCCTTTGTTCCCTTTGTCAAGAATTTATTTTGACAATTACAGAAATTGAAATAAGGTAACTATTTTGAACAAGTACAGAATATGAAACAAGGTAACTAATTTAAATTTAATGTGGACGGGTGTGTTTGACTTCGGGTAGTGGGTCTAGTTTTTGATGTAGAAGGTGCAGAAGTGGGGACGTCAGGAACAGTTGCAGCATAAGTGTTGAAATTTCGAATCAACTTGTTTAATGATATTCTTCCAAATTTGTGGCATTCTAGAAGTGTCATCTCGTTTATTGAGAGCGTTTGGTCTTCTTTCAATTCCAACTGCTTCTCTAATAATTCTTTCTTGTAAGGTATATAGAGGTGTAATTAGACGTATATTGTTGGTGTTAATTTTGTGTCCTGTAACTAAATGATGTGCAGCTAACGACGATGATGGATTGTGCTGCTTAATTGCTAGTGGGTGTTCATCGGCTCTCGCATATAATATTCTGTTAGTTTGTCCAATATTCGACAGTTGTTGCATGGTATCTCATACACTCCTTGGTTTTCATTAGGAATTTTGTCTTTGGGGTTTCTTAAAAGTTGGGACAAAGTTGAATGTGGTTTGAATACCGGTCTGTAGTCGTTTTTGGGAAATTTCTTTGAGATTCTGTCTGTAATTCTTTTTATATAAGGTAGAATAACAGGAATCTTGCGTTCATTGTTTGACAAGTTATTATTGCTTGGTCTTCTTACTTCGTTGGTAATTTTCAATATTTCTTGATCTTTGTATTCATTTTTGAACTAGTATTTTATTAATAGTCTTCATCTCTTCCGTTTTAGAATTTTGGTCAGATAAGTGGTAAGTGCGGTATATCAAGGATTTCATAACGCTACGTAATTGACCAGGATGGTGATGCGAGAGAGAGTTCAAGTATCTATTCGTATGAGTTGGTTTTCGATAAACTTTGTGTGTAAATTTACCATTAGGAAGTCTTGTTATTAGGGTGTCCAAAAAAGAGAGTGAATTATTTTCTTCAACTTCCATAGTAAATTTGATGTTGTCGTGAATGTTGTTAATATGTCCTAGAAAACGGTTCAAGTTTCCTTTTCCATGGGGCCAAACTACAAATGTGTCGTCAACATAACGAAACCAACATTTAGGTTTTAAATCTGCAGAATTTAAAGCAGTGGTTTCAAAATCTTCCATATATACATTGGCAAAAGATGGAGACAGTGGCGAGCCCATAGGTGCTCCTTGAATTTGCTTGTAGAATTGTCCTTTGTATGTAAAATAGGTTGAGTGCATGCAGTGGTTTATCAATTTGAGTATATCCTGGTTTATCGAGTGTTTTTCTTCTAGAATTTTCATCGTGTCTTCAATAGGTATTTTGGTGAAAAGTGACGTTATGTCGAAGCTAACTAAAATGTCATTTGGAGCCAAGGGTACAATTCTGAGTTTGTGTAGAAATTAAATTCTAAATAATAATATTCTAAATGTTTTAGGTAAAGGGTTTAATTTTGCCATCACTCCTAAACGGATTCCCGTAGAAAACATCATTACCAACGTAGAATACGCCTTAAAGGATACAGAATCTACGGTCGCTGACGAAATTAGGCTCAACGTAGCACACATTCTTCAGAACTGCAAACTTCCCAAACAAAATATCACCAAACAAGACCTCCGAATGTTACACCAAATCAAAAATGACGACCAAATATTAATACGACCCGCTGACAAAGGAAACACTACTGTCATTGTCAACTCTAAAGACTATCACCACAAGATGTCTGAACTGTTAACTTCTTCAGAATATAAGAAAAATCAGTGCAATCCTACCACGTACATAGAAAAAACAACAAAAATCTATCATTAATTCTACAAAATTAGACAAAGAAACAAAACAGAAACTAATTCCAAGAGAGAAGAGTTCAAGAATCCCCAAAATATACGGACTCCCAAAAATACATAAGGAAAACTGGCCATTACGCCCTATCACCAGTGCATTCAATTCTCCGACTCATGACCTTGCTCGTTATCTAGCAAAAATTATTCAACCGATTTGTCAAAATGCTGTATGCTACATCAAAAACTCTTATGATTTTCTACACACAACTCAAAATTGTACCCTTGGCTCCAAATGACATTTTAGTTAGCTTCGACATAACGTCACTTTTCATCAAAATACCTATTGAAGACACGATGAAAATTCTAGAAGAAAAACACTCGATAAACCAGGATATACTCAAATTGATAAACCACTGCATGCACTCAACCTATTTTACATACAAAGGACAATTCAACAAGCAAATTCAAGGAGCACCTATGGGCTCGCCACTCTCTCCATCTTTTGCCAATGTATATATGGAAGATTTTGAAACCACTGCTTTAAATTCTGCAGATTTAAAACCTAAATGTTGGTTTCGTTATGTTGACGATACATTTGTAGTTTGGCCCCATGGAAAAGGAAACTTGAACCGTTTTCTAGGACATATTAACAACATTCACGACAACATCAAATTTACTATGGAAGTTGAAGAAAATAATTCACTCCCTTTTTTGGACACCCTAATAACAAGACTTCCTAATGGTAAATTTACACACAAAGTTTATCGAAAACCAACACATACGAATAGATACTTGAACTCTCTTTCGCATCACCATCCTGGTCAATTACGTAGCGTTATGAAATCCTTGATATACCGCTCTTACCACTTATCTGACCAAAATTCTAAAACGGAAGAGATGAAGACTATTAATAAAATACTAGTTCAAAATGGATACAAAGATTAAGAAATATTGAAAATTACCAACGAAGTAAGAAGACCAAGCAATAATAACTTGTCAAACAATGAACGCAAGATTCCTGTTATTCTACCTTATATAAAAAGAATTACAGACAGAATCTCAAAGAAATTTCCCAAAAACGACTTCAGACCGGTATTCAAACCACATTCAACTTTGTCCCAATTTTAAGAAACCCCAAAGACAAAATTCCTAATGAAAACCAAGGAGTGTATGAGATACCATGCAACAACTGTCGAAGAACTTATATTGGACAAACTAACAGAATATTATATGCGAGAGCCGATGAACACCCACTAGCAATTAAGCAGCACAATCCATCATCGTCTTTAGCTGCACATCATTTAGATACAGGACACAAAATTAACACCAACAATATACGTTTAATTGCACCTCTATATACCTTACAAGAAAGAATTATTAGAGAAGCAGTTGAAATTGAAAGAAGACCAAACGCCCTCAATAAACGAGATGACACTTCTAGAATGCCACAAATTTGGAAGAATATCATTAAACAAGTTGATTCGAAATTTCAACCAACTCCAAATCTTCCAGAAATTTCAAACACTTATGCTGACGTCCCCACTTCTGCACCTTCTACATCATGTACTAGACCCACTACCCGAAGTCAACCACACCCGTCCAGATTAAATTTAAATTAGTTACCTTGTTTCATATTCTGTACTTGTTCAAAATAGTTACCTTATTTCAATTTCTGTAATTGTCGAAATAAATTCTTGACAAAGGGAACAAAGGACGTTCCCGAAACGTTGAATTAATTTGTACGTTTATTTACACAAGTTTCAAAGAAAAAATGTATCATGTAAACATTAATACTTGTGGAAATCTAAATAGAAACATATATATATATATATATATATATATATATATATATATATATATATATGTCGTTAATCTTGCGTTGTTCATACTCTCAATGTGACCAAACCAACGTAGTGTACTACTTTTATACCTCGCCACACCCCTTCATTATACATTAATTCTTTATCTTACCGCATGCGCTTCTTAGGAATCTCATACTCACGGCATTTAAAAATAGGTGTATTATTGGAAAATATCACACTATTGACTATATGGACATTAATTATCTTTTCTATCGCGGTAACAATTGTGATTTGAAAATGTTTATTACAATAATAAAATTTTCTCGGTCCGCTACCTACATAACACATACGCAAGATTCGTTTCTCTGATCTGCATTCCTGTTTTTAATGGTACAAAAGTGTGCTAAATTACTTTATATTACATTTGAACAACAGTAGTTCTTTGTAGTAAAATTATACAACTTTCTTTAGTAAATAAAAAAAACACTTAACATATTAAAAAATCAATGAAAATCTAACAATTTTCACAAACGCACATGCTTAATAGTCAAGTGGGCTTGAAAACGATAGCCTAGGGGTAAGTTCTTTTACAAATATGAATCCCTAGAGAAAAATGTTACTTCAGTAGACACATTTTGTTTAGTGTAAATTGAAATAAATATTTTTAACCTTTTTCTGCAATAAAATTTAATCTAAAATGTAAATTTTCTTGACTTGAAGTACTTTAAAACTTAATTTACAAAAAAACCGTGTAGTGTTGTCAGAAGTTACACAATATTAATGCACTTTAATAAAGCATTGTATGTTCTTTCACCAATACTGTGAGGGTTGCCAAATTGCAAGGGTAAAAACAAGGGGATCCGAAAGCAAGCACAATAAAGCTCAGTTATGCAAGTGTAACCTTCGGGAAAAAAATTTTAATCAAGTTTTTACTTACATAATGGAAGTTTATAATTACTTTTTATATATTAGATGTACGAAAAGGCGTATTTAAAACGAGTGCACCAGATTAGAAAGAAAATTTAAATAGTAACACGAGCGATCAATTTTCTATTAACAACTGAAGATGTTTGACAGTTAATACCAATTTCTTTGTCACCCATGCAAAGTTTCAGTAACAAAACATTAATCAAATAGAATTCTCTTCAGGAACTGTCAAATACTTAGATTAATATTTGAATTGACCTACAACGTGGGGGAATTGATGTTAATAAGAAACCTAATGAAGCTCTTTAATCGGAAATTACATTTGAGTGCACAACAACCTTTTATACATTAAATTTGAGACGATCGCTTCTAAAGGTTTATCGCGCCAATCCTAATTTAATATTTTACAGTATAGTAACGAATCAATTATTAGCAAACGCGACTTCAAGTTTAATTTAGGTAAGTTGCTTTATCTAATACAGTTTTGAATATATAGAATTTAAATTCCTTTACTATACCAAAAACGTCAGTAAATGTCATGAGTAGCAGAGATGATGATTAATGTTATAGCACTATCTAAGTCTACTATGGGAAATAGAATTGAATTTGAGTTAAAAATGGAGATTTTGAGCGAATTACGGTTCTGTACAGCTAAAAATTTTGAGACACTCTATACTTAACAAATTTTCCTTTTTCTATATTGATCGTTATTCTCTTTAGTATTTTGCGTAACTTTGTTACAATATTATTTCGCACTAGTTGCTGTAATTCCTCAAGTGGCTTTAATTGTCTCTGAAAGTCCTTAATATGATTTAAAAATTTGTATAGTTAGTCAACGCAAAAAAATTGTATTTACTTACTATTAACAAACTGAAAAAATCCAGATTCATTTAAAGTTTCTCCAAACATGAAAATTATCAAACTAGTGTTCTAATTACCCTGCCTAATTAAAGATAATTCTTAAAATTATACATACGTATAAATGTGATAGAACATTAATGCCTTCTTCTTCGTCCTTGCTTTAAAAGAGAAGATTAAAACAAAACTTTTCTTAATCTTGGTTTACATTGTCCCATATCCCATTCTTGCATAACGTAAAACACTCCGCGTGTGTTGATTAATTTTGTATACGTCACATGTAGAATTCACTTTAATCGATAGTTGAATCTGTTTTCTTAAATACGAAAGGTAAAATATCTCCCACTACTCTTGGTTACACAAGCGAATTTTTTTCATCAATGCGTTTAAATCCGCACTTCAACCGTCTTCACTTCTATTTTAATAAATACGTATCTAAAAACGCGACCATTCATTATTAACACTAATACCTAGATATGAAGGGTGATGTCAATATTAAGGATTTGAGCATTTGTTTCCCTTTTACGTAAATGAACGATTAACATAAGCTATTAGAAATTGCAAATAGCTAAATTTGACATTTATTTGCCCGGTTGATGCAGTTCTCGCTTTTGGTACCTACTAGACAACCTGCTGCTGTATTTAAGTATTCTTATACATTCTGTTCATTCAATTTTAATATGTATAATGGTGTGTAAGTCATCATTTTGTAGCCACTGTCAAAGTTTAACTTTGTCCTCGGTATATTTTTTATGTTTCTATGTTAAACCGCAGTAAACCTATATTATTATGATAAATTACTTATCTTTCCAAAACCCAAGCGCGACCAGGAATAAATATTTTTCTTCTTACTTTGCAAGTGTCTGTTACTGTTAATTAGATACCCTCTGCGAGACCGCCGCATTGTGTCCAGTAATAAAAATTTTTTTTTAGTTATTTTCTAATTTTTTGATTAACGTGGAGTTTTTGAAATAAAGTGGGATTTTACGCACTTAAAGGTAAGTAAATCAGTACTTTTAATTCGGATTATGCGTTGCAAATTGCAGGTATTTTCTTCAAGAACCATATCTTTAGTCGAATATAAGGGATAAATCTGTTTGGGGTTTTAATTTTTTGGTAATTTAATTAAATATTTGGCATAATGCTGTTCGGAATTTCGCATTTCTATCTTCAATTTTGTGCTCAAATTTAACTGTGCGTTTATTTTATTCGAGGTACTTACTTATGTGTCTATTAACCAACTTTTTCTGACAGCTTCGCGCATTTTAACTGTAACAATCGTCTTGATTGTGCCTTTGCCTATTTCTTGTTTTCAGGGCTTAATCAATACGAAACAAATAGTGCCCATATTATGCTTTCCTTCCGGTGCGCTACGGCCATGCAACCAAGTGTTTTCCACAAAGTGTCTACTTCTGGTGATCAGTTGAGTTATCGTAATTCTCCTAGAAGTTCGTGTACATCACTCTCTCTTTTGGGAGGATCGACACTTAGTGCACGTTTTGTCTAGCTTTCTAAACTACATTGTAGAAATAATAATTTTATGGCGAGAACCATTAAGAATTCGAGGAAACTGATCAAAATCCTCGCTAGAAGAGTGCGTAACATAAATGTGCACAGAAGCACCTAGCGTTGTGGAATTAATCATTATTCTTACTAAACATACGGCGTGTTATCCTACTCAACTATAGATGTCAAAATAACCTTGTCACTGTTTTAGACGCTTCAAGATTAACATCTTAGACAATACCACTATTTCCAAACTGTTTAATCCAAGTACTAATTGTTTGATGTGTACAAATCCCACTGTGTCTCGGCACATCAAAATGAACATGAAATATTGTTTGGGGTTTCACAAAAGCGAATTGTTGCAAATTATTGCACCACTTCATTGTTACAGAGTTAAATGCCATCCATCGCTCTTTCTGGGAACAAATTGGTGCTAAATGCATGACTTTAAATATGCCTATGAATAGGCTTTCAAAATAGGTACCTAGCTATGTGTCGTCTTGTACCTTTGTTATTAGATATGGTTTGTAAATGTCACAACTGATACCTACTCGGCTTGTTTTCGGGTTTAACAACAATGAAGTTAACCAGAACCGCTCTAAAAGGCAGACCGCACAATTAAAGAAATATTTAATTAGAAAAAGGGACGATTCAAGTCTTCTTACAGGGATCGCATACGTCACTCAGGGATGCGGGTCTGATAACCACACGGGCACCTTTAATGCTCACCATTTGATCGCGAGTTACGGCCTTGTAAACAAAGCTCAGTACTTTAGGTTAGGAGTACAATACCAATATCGGGTACATGTACTTACATCATAAGAGACCTATATAATAATCAATTTGTAATTGTTAATAATAATCAAACGGAGAATTCTGAAAACAAATGATTAAATTAACAAAATCGGAAAAATGTTATAATATTAAAGATCTGTAGGTTACCGCGATAGAGAGATAATTAATGTGTTCAAATGTCTTGATAATAAGTAGTAATTTTATCATGTTTTCTGGATATTTTATTTTCTGTAATTTACGTAGTTGATATTTGAGTAAGGGTTGCAATAGAAAAATAAAAACACATGTTAGGATAGAAACAGATGTCCGCTCGAACTGCTTTCATTGAAGGAGTGTAACGAATTGCTGAATATTTGTACACGCACATTCTTGATGTAAAAATGTCACGAGTTTAATAATTAATTACGTCGGTACACGCCGCTATCAAAGACATCTTTGTTTGGTACTTTGAAACTCGAGACCTAAATGTAGGGTTTGTTACGGACGAATGCATATTTTTAAAATTAAGATTTTGTTCAGTAAGGAATGTGGAAAAATGTTCCCACGTAATATTTCTTGTTTTTTTATTACTTTGGAAAGCCGGGGTTTGTTTTCGAGAGTAAATATAGGTATTTGATGTCGGAGGAGAGGCAGTGACAGTTAGCGTTTTGATCGATCGGTTTGATCTGAATACCTTCATTGTAAACTGTCTGTTTTTGAATATTTTTTGCGTGTACATTTTATTTTGAACTAACCAATTCGGATTTGTCTTTTTCTTTTGGGTGTTAGTTTTAATGTGTTTTTCAAATATTAATCAGTCATCGATCTGAAGTTAAACCGCGTATGTTAACCGTTTGTGGCTGTGATCAGTTAAAGGAAGGTAAATAGGTATTTTAATGTAAATTAAAGCTCACAGCAAATAATTCTACAAGCCTATGTAACGTATTAAAAATCAAGCATTGCCTTGCAAAAATGATCTCATTACGCATGCGGGCTCTTTATGTTGAAATCTATTAAAATGAAAGTGCTAGCGTCAGACAGTACAGGGCTGATGTTTTCTGTCTAGTTGAGATTTTGGATATGGTAAATTAAAATTAAGATATTAATATTAAATATTATTAATGCTGGTGTAGATAAATGTGTTTGGGTCCCATAACAAACCCGGCCATCTCCATTGCAGTTAGTCAGCACCCTGCTTATTTTCATAAGCAATACACGTCGCTAGCGCGGTTTTTATGTTGTAAAAATACCTGAAAGGGTCGTAATTAAACCAAATTAATTAACTTTTGTATCTACTACAAGTCTTCTGATACGTCAACAACTTTCAGTTTTTAGTGAATAATTTAAAACACTTGTAGACCTAAAGCCAAATAGTCACTATCAACACTGCTTTTTATATAATTTAGAATACGTTTACGAAAGCATCGACACTTCTGCCATTGTAAAGATGTATTGTGTACGACAGTAAACCTATAAAAATTTATTTAGTGTTATTAGGTAACTTCAAAAATGTATTAATCACTATTTAACCCTTTAGTGCATACTACTCCTTTACTACTCCTGAGTTTCACCTCGACTTCACCTCGACAGTCCATACCAATTTTTCAAATATTTTTTTGCCGACACCTACTAAGCAAAATCCTTTCAGAAAGAAGTAATTACTCAACTCAGAAGGACACTTCTAAGGCTAAAAACGATGGCACTAAAGAAATAGAGAGATTTCTAGACATTTTGCTGTTTTCCTCTGTCTCAAGAGCTACGAATGTAAGGTACTTGTAGAACTCAAATTTCGTCCAATTATAGGCGAATGCTAAATTTTTATTTTAACGAGACCCTGTCGGTACACGAACAGATATGGGTTACGAAGACCCATCACTTCATCAGGAAATACAACCCTAGGATGCTTGTTGTTTGTTTTATGTAACGATTAAGGAATCTCCTACAAATTTGAAATTTACACAGGCCAAGAGCAGGCTATGCACCCGACGAGTCCAACCTAGGATCGTGTCCAGATGTAGACTGGCAAGAGAAATACCAAGAAATTTAAACTACCAACTATATTTTAATCATTGGTATTCAACGATTCCCCTATTTAGTTACCTCAAATCTCAGGGATTTTTTCCATTGGCACATTCAGGAAAGACAGAATCAACAACTTGACATTCAATAAGATAGGAGATCAGTTAATGAGTATAACGCTTCTATTTATGGTGATACTATATCATTAGTTGAATGGGTAGACAATACCTCCTTATAGCTTGGCTCAACCTTGTGGGCAGTGTATCAAAAAGAAATTTGGAGAGATGGGATAAGAAATAGAAGCGTTAGTTGTCAGCTGCGCACAAGTGGAAAATTTCCATCGCCATAAAAGCAAAAAAAAATAGTATCTCAGGTTACTCTACCTGAGGGTCCCATTACTTATTGCTTATATGCACCGCAGGTAAAATTTACATAGCAGTAAACTCTTTTGAATACCTACACCAATGCTTCTAGTGACGTTTCAAACGCGGTCTGAATGCACTACACCGCATCGTTTCGATATTGCCACCAGTTTTGTGCGACAGGTCGAAGTGAAAGCGGAACAATTATCGCTCATCTGAAAAAAATTGCCAAAGTGCAATTTGGATACTTGAAATAATCCTATTTTAGTGAAAAATTTTTTAGTAAGTAGATAAAGACTACTAGTTTCAATATAAATTGGAGTGATTATAAAAAAAAATATTTAAAGTGTGTGAAACAAAAACAGAAAGGGTACCTCAGTGACCCCTTGCCTGTTTATGTGAAGATTCGTGTTGCCTCAGTTACGATATTGTTTCAACGTTTCATCACTTTTTTGTCTATTTTACATCTAAAAATGGCATAAAATAACAATTGGCGAAAGAAATAGTTTAATTTATCGGTAATGACAGAAGACCAATGGACTCTCTTGAAACGGATTGTTCAGAGGGTGATTATAGCAGTGATGATCTGGACAACGACCCAGATTACGTGTCGGACGAAATCGCTCCAGACGATATCATTATGGAGTGCATCGGTGAAATGCAGGCAGGTGAAACAAGCGATCGCTATCCAAAACGTGAACAAGTCACTAAACATCAGTGACCTGCTGCATCATCAACAATGACACCGGCGAAGCAAATCACAGTCGATGAATTCGTCCAATCTTCAGAAAAAGAGGAGCTGGTCCGTCTACTTCTACCGGGGCAGTACCATCTACTTCAAACGCGCCACCGGTGATACATACGCAGCAATGTTCAAGCCGACTAAACACCCTCGTTCGACATTACCTGTAGTGGAATATTCTGGTCCTTTGATCGTGCTTTCTGTTGGTGGCTTAACTGGCTCAGGTAGTAATTATACTATTGATTTAGCAAAATCGTAATTCCTTTTTCGATTCTCTTTTCAGCTGTTGAGGATATAGCAAAAGATGCGGAGCAATTTACCAAGATAACGTTGCGACAGGGACAATGCGCTTTCCAAGGAAATTCACAGTTGCCATCGTCAATAAAATAACTAAAAACACCGATGGAGCTGTTCAACTACTTTTTCACACAAGAAATTATCGATATGGTGGCCCACGAAACGAACTCAGTAGCTCGTCTCGAAAACATCAACACAAAATTCGTCACGAATGGAGACGAGATTCGGAAATACATCGCAATTGTCGTTGGACATGTCTCGATACCCTAATCTCTAGAGCTACTAAGCCAAAAACGCGTTTGCACCCATCCAGAATACTATGCCAGTGAAAAAGTTCATGGCAATAAAGAAACACTTTTCGTCTCAGGATAAAACGCAACGCATCAGAAAAGTTCAGCCAGGCTATGATCCACTATTCCGCATTCGAAAATTGGCCGAAGATATCAACAGCCGTTTTGATTCGATTCCAAAGACTGCTAGATTTGTGTTGACGACCAAATGTGTTCGACCAAATTCAAGCTCAGTATATGCCGAAGAAGCCGCACAAATGGGACATCAAACTGTGATGATTCGCATGGCTATGGATATCGGTTCCATTGGAAAAAGACGCCAAGAATGAAGAAAGAGGATATTCGGTTGAATATGTCGACTCTGCATACGTTGATGTTATCAGCACAGTTTTGTGGATAGAGACACGCAGAACGTAGGATTAGCATTTACTTAAGTTGCCATTCAACCATTTATGAGAGCAAATTCGAACCAACAGGCTGCAAAAGTACCGCGATATGATCGAAAGAAATAGGTCGAAGACGCCTGTCCGCAGATCATTCGCGAGTACAGTCATATGGGTGAAGTCGAGCTGATGGATGGATTGATGGGTCGTTACCACATAAGACCGTAGACCCGAGATGCAACGATTGGAATCTTCTACCACTTGATCGATATGGCTGCAACGAATGCTTATATTTTATATCATCGTATACATGCCGAAAAATGCAATGATACGAGTTATGTTTCAGCTGAAAAGGAACAACTGCTGCAGCTACCTGAATTTAGAGAACAAATTGCTGCTGCTTCCGTTACATTCAGCGAAAAACGCCCAGTTGGCCGACCTTCAACAAGGAATGAATCACGATCACAACAGAGCTCACCACAGCCTACCGGTTCTGGTATTGGAAAAAAGACAAAACATCCCATTGATGAGGTTCGCTTCGACGGTATTGATCACTTTCCACTCTGGCTAAACAAATAAAGGGGTAAAAAAATGCAAGCATTGCAAAGTGTCGAAAATTCAATGTGTGTATAGCAAATGTGATCTTCACTTGTGCTGCTCCAATGCTATAAACTGCTTTTACAATTATCATCATAAAAAATAATGTACATCTACTCTTTTCTCTTTGTTGTTCTGCATTATTTCAATAAAAACCATCCAAAACAACCAAATGCATTGTTTTTTTATTTTTGACCGGAACCGGCGAAGGCGCCCCTAGGGTCCCTTTATCTTTTCTCACCTGGCGGCTTGACGAAAAGACATAATTACATTCTGATGGCTTTTTCGAGTTTCTTGGCGTATTATTTATCGGGAAAAAAATTCCTAACTATATTGGACAATTTTTAGGTAATTCTGTACGCTGTATTACCTCTAGCCCGCGTAAAGTGAACGGAGATGGCAATACACTGCCTGATTAAGAACAACCTTCTCAAAACGCTGATGTTAGCAATGTCGCAATAGTTTGTTGGCGCTATCTAATAAAACTAAGTCCCCTTTAAGATTAGAGCGGCCAATTTTTCGCGGTAACCATTGATTGCACCCCGTTGTTTTCTTACAGTTTGCGGAACCGTATCACTTGTCGGGGGATGATTACTTGAGAGCGACAAAAACGTGTCTAGAAGACGGTGCATAAAGCTGGGCGTTGATAAATGAGGCCGACTGGCGGGATTACGGTTCGTTTAAGAGAAGCTTTTTGGCGTATTTTTATTCACCCGAGAAACATGTCATTGAACGCAATAAACTCTATAACATGCGTTATCACCCAGAAGCAAAGTTGTCGCTAGCCAAATATTTCCTGAAACAAATTAATGACTATCGCCTTTTTAATCTTCCCATCTCTGATGGAGTTATTTTGTATGAAATAATGCGTCAATATCCCATTGCCATCCAGTCATTACGGGAAGTCTGTTGTGACCGGAGCTTGAATGGAGCTCTTTCCTTTTTAAAACGGTTATCGGTTATTGAAACAAAGAAACCGAGAAATGACGTTCCGCGAGTCCAGGCTGTCAATCTTGCTAGTGAGTTACCGGCACCGTTGCCTTCTTTTAGCGTACCTCCGCCATGTTGGACCCCCTAATGCGACCACTCCTTGCTCTTCGGGAAACGACCGGGGGGGAAACTAGGTTTTTTTGAGAGCTAGGGATGCGATTTTATGGCCCGAATTACGCCAGTTTATATTCAATTACGTTGATGATCTTTTAGTTGTACGTGAATCTTTTTGTGCTCATATACAACATCTTATGAAACTTTTTGGTTCTATTTAAGTAAGCAAATATGACTATAAACGTTAAAAAGACCAATTTTTTTTCGATTGCCCGAGGAAAAATTTTTGGGACATTATAACTACTAGGGGCGTTAAATTTGACCTTGAGCAAATATTTTCCATACAACGGTTCCCTAGGTCATGGAATTCAAGTCACTTTTTCATGTGTTATGAGAGAACTAAGCAGGTGGATTAGGGTCTACTGTCGAAATGCGCATGCTGATTGGGCTAATCACATTAAGGATATAGAATGTCTATTTAATATAGTTCCTCATTTGAGCACGGGTTATCCCCCTTGTGATATTGTAAATGTTCCGCGTCCCAGGGATCGGTTTGCCACTTACCTGGGAAAAATGTTGCCCATCTCCGACCCTGAATCGCCGACTTTGGACATAAGTGCAAGACCGCGAGTACGAGTTTTCAAACACCAAGGTGACATACTGTCTATCGACGACTACGTTTTACTGAAGGAAAGTAATAGTTTCGACGCCTCCAAGAAACAAATATCAAGGTTTCTCCCCCTATATTCCGGCCCCTTTCGTATTATCGCCAAACCCTACCCAAACGTGTCCAGTTTGTTTGATACAGAGATAGATTCTATCAAGGGGAGTTATAACATTACTAACCTGAAGTTTTATCATAGTCTCGAATCCTAGGAATATCTACAGCCGTGCCCTAGGCACCTTGCGTGGACCAAAAATGAGTAGAAGCCTGGTTGTATATGCCCATTGTTTTTAAACTTTTTTTTTTGTTTTTATTTTTATTTTTTTTATTCATATTATTTTATGCATGTATCGTTTATTCATATTCTCTAATTGTTTTTGAGCATGTTGTCTAATAGATGTTTAGTTTGCCTAGTTAAGCTGGTTACTAATTAAGTTTTGTTTTAGTACTAATGGCTCTAGTTCGTAGCGGAAGGTAGCGAGCGGACATCGTCGAGCTTTCAAAGGGGCGTTCTGTAGGTAGCGAATCGCGAAAATTTTATTATTGTAATAAACGTTACCACGATAGAAAAGATAATTAGTGGATTTTTTTAATATCTTGATAATACGCCGTAATTTACTAATGTTTTCAAAATATTTTTATTTATATATTTTTATCTAAGGAATGTAGGATTGTTTGTAACTAATATGCATGTAAACACATGTTAGGGGGCGAGTGGCAGGTACACGCTTAAAAATGCTTTACTGAAGGGGCGTAACGAATCATTGGAATTTTTCTTATGCGCGCTCTTGATGTAAAAATGTCATTGATTCAATGATTAATTGTGGTGGGACGGGCCGCGATTAAAAGATATCTTTGTTACTGGGAAACTCGAGACACGTAAATATAAGGTTGATAAAGACGAATGCATATTTTTAAAATTAAGATGTCGTGCAATAATTATTATGAAACTATTCCAACATAAGTTAGAGTTTCTTGTTTTTTTTTTATTAATTTTGAAAGTTTTTCGGGAGTAGATATAGTTTTAAAATTAAAAGGGGGCAGTTACAGTTAGCTTGTCAATCGAGCCAGATCGATTTTTGGGGTTAATTTAATACCTTCATTGTAAACAGTTTGTCTTTAATATAATTCTTGCGTGTACATTTTTCTTTTGAATTCGCTAACACTAAATTGTCTTTTCTTTCGGGGTTAAACTGCGTCTGTTAACGATGTGTGTCTGTGCTCAATTAAGGAAATACTTATTCTAGGGTAAGTATGTATTTTTATATAACTGAAAGCTCGCAGCAAATCGTTTTACCTCATTAAGCTGAAATCTGCTAAAATAAAAGGACAGTACAGGGCCTTCTCCCTCTGGTATTTGTGCAAATTAGCATTGTTGGTTATATTTATAATTGTGTAGAGGTGGCTGGTGAATGGGTACAGGATGCCGCGGCTTATTAATTGTAAAAGGCAATTGCCTGTTGGTACACACTCCCAAGCCAGACCATTAAACACCTCGAATTTTTATTTCTATTGTTTTTATTTGTTGTATAGGTGAATGTGTAATCAGATATATATAATATATATATATATATATATATATATATATATATATATATATATATATATATATATATATATATATTATGAGTTTTATTTCAGTTTGTTTTATTTGCTTGCGAGCTGATTTCTCTTTTGTATGTGCTTTATTACAATGTGACTTATGTATTTTGTGCTTTAGTTGTCACTAAACGATTGGGTACTTTTAAATTCCTTGTCTGCTTTCTTTTGTTCTCGCATTTACCTTATTACCTGTGCAATTTTACTGTTGTTGTATTTTATATATACTGTGATTTCCTCTATTATTTTATGTGCTTATTTACTTAAAGACCGGCATGATTGTTTTTTTTTTAAAGGGCCACATGTTTGGTGTTACGATTTTTATTATGATTTTTATTTTGATTATTTATGACCCAGTTGTGAGTGTAACTACCTGTGTTTATTTATTATTGTGTTTCTGTGTTTGACAGGTGGTAGGCATGTATACTCCATGCCAGCTGGGGAGGTACCACCACCCTTACCATGGGCTCCTTAATATTGGGTCTCCGATTTTCTGAGCTCGGTAAGGGCTGCTGGTTACCTTTTCCATCATCCTTAATCTATTCTCATCCTTATTCTTCCTTCTCGCCCTCACTGGCTTTCTATCGGATTAAAAGTCCCAAATTAAAAAATAAGATGGCTGTGGTTTCTAGGGTTATAAATTCCGGACGTAAAATCCTGCCCCATTCGGATGTCCGGGAGGGCAGGGCCCGAGCGACCTCGGTCATCAAAAGTATCAACTTTCTGATTCACTACTACAATATCCGCGGTATCAGGTCTAATCTTAATGCTATTCACCAACATCTTGAACAATTACAACCTGATATTTTGTTTCTATCTGAAACACAAGTGTCCTCTGAAAGCTCCGAGTCACCCGACTTGCAATTTCCTCAATACCACCTTCACTCTAACTTTCGATATAATTGAGGCGTATGTGCCTACATCAAGGACAGAATTGCTTGCAAGAGGGTTTCTTCCTTAGAAAATAAGAATTTTGACGTGATTTGGTTTAAACATTCTGGTCCTAATTTTGTGAAATTCTACTGTTGCATTTATAGGTCTCCTAATGACAGCAGCTTTCAAGACTTCTTCGATTACCTTAGTATGAAAGTTGACTATCTCCTGTCTCAGTTTCCTTCTTGCGATATCTCATTTGTAGGCGATTTCAATGTTCATAACTCTAATTGGCTTCAGTTTTCATCTACTACAAATCCCGCTGGTCATAGTGCAGAAACATTTGCTATTTCATGTGATCTCACACAAATGATTTCTGAACCCACAAGAATCCCTGATAACCCTAACCATACTCCACATCTTCTAGATCTCTTTCTTACATCAAACCCTCTTGCTTATAAAACTTCCGTTCTTTCGCCTTTAGGTCTTTCCGACCATTGTCTAATAAAATCATTTCTACTGTACCTAATTCCACTGTTGTTCGCAAAACCGATAGAAACTTGTGGTGTTTTAAGTCAGCTCGATGGAGGGATTTGCGGGATTTCTTTGCAACCTTTCCATGGCGTGAATATTGTTTTAAGTCGTCATCTTCTTCGGACATCGCTCTTTCAGTATCTGAAGTCATCCTCATGGGAATGGAGTTATACATTCCCAAAAAACAGTACCGTATAGGTCATTCAGGTTCCCAACCCTGGTTCAATAAAGCTTGTGCTGATGCAATATCTTCAAAAAATAAATGTTACATTAAATGGAAATCTAATAAATCGGTCGACAGTCATGTGGAATACGTTGGTGCTAGAAATATCTGCAAAGGTGTCATCACTAAAACTAAAAAGTTGTTCGAACAACGAAAATGCAATGAACTAGCTACATCTCCTTTCGGCAGTCGTAAATTTTGGTCTTTAGCTAAAGCCATTAGTAAAAACTTTGGAACATCTTCATTTCCCCCCCTGACGTCTATTGACGGATCGGTATTTGCTGATTCTGTAGACAAAGCCAACGTTTTTGTGGATTTGTTTGCATCAAACTCGTGTCTCAATGATTCTGAAAAAGATGTGCCCCTAGTCAACTCTTCTTCATACGCTATGAAACCAATTCATTTTCGGTACAAGCTCTTGGAATCGATCATCAGTAGGCTTGATCTCAATAAGGCGACTGGCCCAGACGGTATCCCAGCTATTGTCTTAAAGAAATGTTCCCCCGAACTAGTACCAGTCCTATCTAAGCTCTATACGACCTCTATGTCTTCTGGGGAATTCCCTTTATCATGGAAGTTAGCAAATGTTCAACCTATTCCCAAAAAAGGCGATAAGACCGATCCCTCAAATTACCGACCAATTGCCATCACTTCCATTTTGTCTAAAATCATGGAAAAAGCAATCAATCAGCAACTACTCACGTTCCTTGAAACTAACAAACTCCTTAGTAACCACCAATATGGGTTTAGGCAAAGTCGTTCAACAGGCGATCTTCTTTCATACGTGACCCAAGTTTGGAACAATACACTAGAGCAGTCCGGTGAAACAGTTGTAGTCGCTTTAGATATCTCAAAGGCATTTGACCAAGTTTGGCATAAGTGTTTACTTGCCAAACACCTCGTTTGGGTTAAATGATATGCTCATCAACTGGGTTTCTAGTTTCCTTGATAAAAGACGAATACGTGTCGTAGTTGATGGCTTTTTTTCAAAAGAAGTTAGCATTAACGCGGGCGTACCACAGGGATCCGTTATAGCGCCTACACTTTTTTCTACTGTACATAAATGACCTTATTTCTTCAACAACTAACCCCATCCATTGCTTTGCTGACGATAGCACTCTTCACTGTAGTTCATCTCAGTCTACTCATAGTGATAATCCACCTTCTATGTCAAATCAAGAAATTTAAGCTGAAATGGCAAATTCAATCAACAAAGACATTCAACGTATTCTCGAATGGGGAAGCAATAATCTAGTTAAATTTAATGCTAACAAAACTTAGTGTTGCCTTATGTCCGCCAAAAAAGATCGATCATTTTCTGTTGTAAGTATGAATGGCTCAGTTCTTAAGTTTTCAGACTCTATTACTCTGTTGGGTATGACTATATCTTCAAATCTCTCATGGGTTGACCATCTTCTGTCAGCTACCAAAACAGCTGCTCGTAAAATAGGCTTTTTGTACAGATCTAAGCAGTACTTTACCTCTCGACAACTCCTGCTGTATAAGGCCCAAATTCGGCCTCATCTGGAATATAATTCTCACCTCTGGGTTAGTGCTCCCCAATACGCTCCCGATATCGTTGATCGTATTCAAAAGAGAGCGATTAGGCTTCTAAATGACCCGTCCATAACTTCTTACATACAGTCCCTTGAGCATAGAAGGATGGTTTCAGTTCTATCTTTGTATTATCGTTATTACAACGGCTATTGTGCTGCTGAATTATATTCTTTGATACCATCTCGGGCTATCTTTTCGAGAAACACTCGGTTCGCTCATTTACATCATCAGTATGCAGTACAAATCTCCACTTGTCGTACCAAACGGGCGCAATCCACATTTTTCTACACGGCTTCTAAACTCTGGAATGATCTCCCTAGTTCTTGTTTTCCTCTCACTTATGATATGAAAAAAATTAAGGTGGCTGTTCATAGGCATCTATTGGCAATTCATTATCCCTCTATCCATCCTCCTAAGTGTAACTGAGTGCTTTAGCACGATAGGCGTAATTTAGCCTGTTCAGGTCCACAATCATAAAAAAAAAAAAAAACTAAACTGCTTTTTATTCATTTTCTCTTAATGTTATAATTTTGTACGCACTTTAACCTGATTTAATGGTATTTTATATTTAACCCTTTCATTGTTTTTTTTGTGTTATTTGATTTATTAATGTACTTGTTCAATTGCTTATTTATGAATAAAGTGGGTTTTATTGGTGGTTGTTTCCCACAATAAGTAATACATTAACGGGCTGAACCATCGCTGCGCAAAGTTCGTTAATTTTAATCTTAGTAGTTTCATTTTTTTTTACTTGCCCCTCATGATGCAACACGTACCTCATCCAGACTATCTCATTTAGATAGCATAACGTAGCTAACACCAGACGGCCACTTGGTTTAATCAGATTTGAGGTTTGTGAGTAATTAAATATCAGACATAAATAAAAAGTAAGACAAGCAATTAATTTGAGTAATAGTGACATTATTGTCAGTCAAGTGAAGATAAATCACTTAACGATTGATTTGTTCTTGAATTTGCATTATTGCAAATAAGTTCAAATTACGCTTTTCAAGATAGGGTGCCTGGGGGACGCTACAGGGTTACGGCCGTATTTTGTCAAATTTGAAGCGAAAAAATGGTGGAATATTTTTTTAAGAATCTTTCTTGCTAATCAGGGTATTAAAAAAAATTCCAAGTGAAAAAAGGAAAAATCACGTGCTCGTTTATATTGAACGAACAAATTCAGTGTTACTTCGCACAAATAAGAATAAAACTTCGGTTTTTGTGTTTAAAGCACGTCTACGTAAAATTGATTAAAGGATTATAATTGAAATCATTGTATACATACTAGAAAAAGTTTATACTGTACTAAAAGTAATTTTCCTTGTATTACTGAAATTAAAAATTTAAATCGTGTATTTTATAAAACATAAAAAGAAAATTGAATGCTTTTCAAATCAAATACAGACTAGACTAGGTACTTTAAATCCACTATTTAACCGCCGAGATGCAGCTTTTACGTCACAGTTAAGTACACAAATCCAATGTTTGAGATCTCAATATTGGACGGCATAAACTTCCATTAATATGTTTATTTATTACAAAATGAGAATTTGTTTTTATGATGCAACGTTGCTTGCAAGTGAAGTTTTAATGATTAATTACAGTTCTCTTTATAGCGTTTTAAAAATAAAACGCCCTTAAAAATTATTTTGCATTTGGTGTATGTGATTAACTAAATTGATTAAAGCGCTTAAGTGAATGCTAAAGTAACACAAAAGTTAAAGAAATTAAATGAATTGCGACGTCTATCAGAGCTTTAAGAGTTAATGAAGGCTGCTTATGGAAAGTAGGGAAAAGCGGAAATAAGTGGGTATAATGGTTTTTCATTATTGAACAAAATGAAAAAAAAAAGTTGTAAATTACGTACGAAATAAACACACTTACCTTCTTACAATAATCTAAAATATCCATTTTATCTTTAATACATGTGGCTTTTGAAGATAAATCAGTCTGCCACCTTCCCTGTTCTGTCATATATTGGGGGTGGTAAGCTTCTTGTCCGTGAACTCCGGTATCACAAAGAAGCGCCACCTGAGGTTCGAAATGGGATACTGCACTATTTGCCGAGCCTCCATCTTGAAGGGCCTGTAACAAAGATAATCCATAAGATTGAGAGTAAGGAGTTTTGGGGCTTTTGCACCTTGATTTTTTATTAAAAATTATATAAGAGAAAATTTTAATTAATCTCTCTTTCATTTACGTCAACAATTTGCTTAATTAGCTAGAAGCTAATATTATTCCTATTTCTTTGTTACAAACTATAATGGTCGCGAATTGACGAACCCACCATTATAATTTAATGATACCCTTTATTAGGATTAAATATTTTAGCCCTGGAACAAAAATGTTTCTTGTGGGTATTGTTATACGTAGATTAACCTAGCAAATTAGTCTTCGAGTGAAACAGAAAATGAAGAAAGGTGCGGTTTACGACTGATTTTGTATACATATATTCATGATTGTCGTGCGACCGCAGATAATACACAGTACTATATAATGCAATAAAGTTCTGTATAGCTGTAGATAATTTTCCAATTAGGACTAACGACGTCATCAAAATTCCATTCTACAATAACCAAGCGCTATACGCCATTTATCATAAGCGTTTGGTTTTTCAAACTACTTTATAATGGCTAAATTTTTAGAAAAATTAATACTTTCCAAAAGTTAAAGCAGAGCACTTGAATAAATTAATTCACTCGCTTATTCATGCTCGGTAAAATTTCGGGTTAGATGTTAATGCATTTTTATGCACTCAAAAGAACCGTTAGTGCTAATCTGTGTTCACAGATAAAGGCATAAACTTGGTGTGAGGTAAAAATTATACATAATCCGCTCTTTACTAGACATTTAATGGTGTTACACCTCAATGTAATTTATCGGTTCTTAAAAGCATACATTTTTGTAACGCTTTGTATAATGACGCAATTTCACAATGTTGTTTTCTTAATTAGATTTCGAAGTAAATTGCTTAAGCTCTAAAAGTTAATCGTTTTCAACTCTTACTAATTTCATTACCATTGAGGGAAGTTAACTTTTATTTATTAGGTTATAATAACATCACAATTTTAAAATGTAATGGTAACTTATTACCTCATTTACTTAATTAGGTGAAAAACATTGCCTTTGTGTAATATAAAAGTTAATTTTGTCATAAAGCTAAATTATTCAAAATAATTTTAAAGAAAAAGTAATTAATGAAATTAATTCGGTGTTTAAATAACCGATTTTACTATTTTACAAACGTTACGCTTTTTTAAGTAAATGAATATCGCTGGCTTTGGGAAAAATTATAATAAAACTGAGAAAACACTCAAATAGCTATTTACCTAACTAGTTCGGAAAGTGAATTTTCCCGCATGAGAACTTTGTTTGAAGCACGACCGTAGGGAGTGCTGCATTTACTGCGAATGCGGAAATTTTTTTTCGAAAGAGTTAGGTACAATATTTTTTGTAACGAATACCGTTAAAAAAATCAAAAATATATGTAAATAACGTTACTTAGTTTTTTTTTAATCGGTTGGTAACGTGCTAAATTGATTAATCTGCGACTACCTACTAGATTTTTAAAGGTGAAATCAACTGTCATTGTTATTAAATTTTATTAAACTTTGTTAAAATGAACAACAGCGAAAAAAGAAATTGCACGAAAATTATTGTAATTGCACTGTAAATGTGCGAATTTTACATGCACATTACCTTCCACTGCTCTTGAAAAATAATTTTATTAATAAGGTCACATTTACATACTTAAAGGTAATGTAAACTTACGTTTCTGTATAATCCTTGTAATAATAAATATTTTTGTAATTTGCTTCCATTTTGATTCTTAAATAGACATATTAAGAAACGCGACGTCATCATATCCGATGTCATTATAGCCATTAATTCACGGAACATTTTGCGACAATTTTTAGGTTCGCAAAGCTTGATACGGAATTATGTCATGCAAGTCACTCTTACAAAATGTGTCAAAAACAGGATGCGTCCAGTGGAAAACTGTGATGTGAGCAAATTCGCGACCGTCTTTTTGGTAGTTTCACGTTTGTCGAGCTTTTTTATGTTTTTTTTTTGTTAGTATGCTCATTCTTATAGTTAGTATTTTACTTATCATTAGCTTATACAGGGTGAATCTTATCTAATCCGCCAAAATTAAAGAAGTACTAGAACACATCATTCTAAGCAAAAAAGTTCATATGTACATGGGTCCGGAAATGCTTCGTTTCCGAGATACAGGGTGTCAAAGTTGAAAAAAAAAATCGCGTTTTCTTCAATATCTTTCGACTGTTTCGAAATAGTTTCATGAAATTTCGTATACGGGGTTTTTTTGGGATGACAAATTCAAATTTCTGGTCCATTTAGTTGTAGTTTCTAGAGGGCGACAGCGGCAACCATTTCGACCACTTTAAATCTTTGCAACTTTTTTGTGCTACACTGTATGCCATTTTGGACTAAAAAAATCGATTCTCCTGTCTTTTCTGCTAGGAGCAACCCTTTCCGAGAAAAATCAAACATTAAAAAAAGAAAAAGAAAAAAAATTAATATTAAAAGTATACATCTTGTATGTCTAGGCGTTTTATCGTATTTAATTATGGATTTTTTATTAAAATTTTATTATCAATGAACGCAAAGAGACAGATAAGTACATAAGTAAACAAGTAAGTTACTTAGTAACAATTAAAAATTCCTATTGATAAACCTGTCAAAAAAATACCCTCCGAAAACGTGTATGCATCATGAGTTTTAAAAGCGTTTTTCTCGGAAAGAGTTGCTCCTAGCGACATCACTAAGATATACCTTTTTTTAGAAGAAAAGATAGGAGAATCGATTTTCTAGTCCAAAATGGCATACAGTGTAGCAAAAAAATTGCTACGATTTAAAGGGGTCGAAATCGTTGCCGCTGGCGCCCTCTAGAAACGACAACCAAATGGACCACAAATTTGAATTTGTCATCCCAAAAAAACCCCGTATAAGAAATTTCATGAAACTATTTCGGATTAGATAAGATTCACTCTGTATATATATATATATATATATATATATATATATATATATATATATATATATATATATATATATATATATATACTTAGCGTAAACTGTTCAGGAGTCCTTCTCCTATTCTTCCTTCTCTAGTCAATCCATTCTTGTTTGTGTTGCGATGGTTTGTGTTATTGTATAGTTACAATCAAGAGGTGTGGTTATTTTTGGTGTAAAAACAAAGAAAAAAAAATATTTAGGTTTATTTGAATATTGAATAATGTGTTAACTGGTTTAGGTGTGCGTGTTGTTTAGTGGGATGTAGCGTGCTTAGTGTGGTTAATCCGATTCGTTGTCCGGTATCATACTAGGTCGTCATCGAATAGACGGGGGGATGCGAAGGGCATATGGGATGTTGTCTAGGGATTCTTCTATCTCCTCAGGGAGGTCGTCAAGGAATTGTGTAAGGTGTTACGTGCAAACTTCGACTTTATACCCAAAACTTACCCTAACGGAGCAGATACCTTTATAGGACTTGCCGGTAGCTCGGTCACGGTAGAGGTGGAGGGGTTCTACAGTGATGCAGATGGTATCTGTAAGCTGAAAGAGAAGAGAGGGGGCCAGCTAGAACGATAAATCATCCAGCCCTAGGTAAAGAGATCATTTGACACTTTTCTAGCCAAGCAACGAATATGAGAAAGGATCTGAGCACTAAGAAAAGTAGTTGTAAAGCAGAAAGTCCCCAAAACAAAAGCGGTATATTAATTACAAATCATGTCAGTTGTATTTGTATGTACACACACATATAATCTAATTTATATTCCCCAAAAAGTAAAAGGGGGATAATTCCCTAAATAAATAATTAATTCAATTGTGTTACACAAATCGTTAACCACAGAGATAATACATAGAATATTTGTGCTCTTAAATACACAATATAGCAAGCCACCCAAAGAGTCTAATACTAGAATTTAGATAATGAAATCAAATTAAATTTACATCCAAAAATGACAAAGTAATATATTTCAAAGCTAAGTTGTGCTAAAACATAGGTTTATAGTCTTTAATAAAATACAGTAAACAGGTAATTTAAGCATTTCCCAAGTTGTAAAGGCACATTGAATAAAAGATTAGAGTAATAATACAATTGCTATGGATAACTTGCAGTAAACAAATATAACAGAAATGATCAGGTGGTTTATAAAATCTTTAACTAGAATCTGTTGAGCTGAATGCATCCAGTTACACAGTTTCTTACAAAACAGTGTTTAAATACATAGATTACCAATAAGCATGGTAGTTTTTATACTCAAAAATTTACCCAAAGCAATTTCATGTAAAAGTGCAAAAATTTGTGCAATAACACTTAAAGTTTTATCACAAACATGTACAACTTATAGGATTGGTCACAAATTAATCAAAGCATTAAGGTACCCAAAGGCCCTGAATAAGAGTGGTTTAAAACTTATTTTTCATATCCCAGCCTGTCGGAAAGTTATAATTTCAAATATTTCACAGGTGTTCGACCTTTGGAAGTCAAATCTCTTGCTAATTATGTAATAAGTAACACACTACATCAGCCAACTGCTAGTATATACAACTATGTACGAATTATATACAAATGTACTACAGCGTACCTATATCCATATTTACATAGCATACAAGTATATTTAGATGGAAAAGTATATTATATGGCGTACAAAAACTACCTCTAAAATTAAATACATATAGCCAAATGAAACCATGAATATTAATCTTACCTTCAATGAGGTATAGAATCAGAAAAGTATTAATGGTAACGTTCAGAAATGGATTCAGTCAAGTACCAGTACGAGAACAGCTGATAACTGTCTCGAACAGTTAAATAGTAATTGCTTTTCCCTAAAATAAAAATAACGCTAGCAACCGTTAAAGTAGGTTGTTACATTCTTACCGGCGAATCTAAAGTGTAAAAACAACTTCGGGGTTACAGAGAAATTTGTGAGGTTAAATCTAACCCCTTTAGCTAATTGCTTTCATGATTTTCTTAATGGATTTAGTTCTTCAATCGAACCAGATCGATTGTCTGAAAGTAAAACGTGGTAGAAGAACAAAAAAAGCCAAGCGTGACAAAATCTCACCTCCTTTCAGTATTTCCTATATATATATATATATATATATATATATATATATATATATATATATAATATATATACATATATATATATATATATATATATATATATATATATATCCGATAGAAATCGTTTGTACCCACTAATTATAGCGATTCGGCACAAAATTTAGAAAAATGTTATAAAACCGATAACCATCGATGGGCTAAATAAAGTCCAGCAATTTACATTTTTCTTTCAGGAAACAACAAAATGGCTTTTCTTTCGTCAAACAACACACAGGAACAGGAAGTGAAATTAAAAGTCAAATATTCGGATGTCAAACCGATATATAGTCCAGTGACTCCCAACACATGAAGTTGAAATATAACTTATAAGTGACCATCAAAAAGTTTACCCAACCACTACAGAAATGTTTTTAATTGTGAAGCGTAATGTATTCAAAAAACTACAGAGATAAGCTTAGAGAAATGTCATTATTTTTATAAAAATAGAAAGTTCAAAGAAATACGAGTAACCCATAAATTTTAATAGATCGCAAAAATTTACTTAATTGTACAGCAAAGGTAACGAATGTAACAAAGGATCGCATGGGATGCTTGAATTTTAATTTAGGTTTTCTTCGAGGGAATTGGGGAAAACGGCAGGGAGTGGTAAGGATTTCTTTGGTTGGGATAGTATTCCGAAAATTCTTTTATGCCCGAGATTTTGGATCCTGTGTGTGATTGGTGGTATGTTTGCGTGTTGTGTTGTGAGGTCACTAGGGTTACCTGAGAGGTAACTTGTGTATGCGTCTAAAAATTCGACATTCACAGGAGACGATAGAGGAAACGAGATTAGGGTTTATATTGGTGTATATGGGTCCTCGAAAATCCATAACAGGGCGGATGTCTGTTTTGTAGGTGTGTTGAAGTGTTTTAGGGTGGCAACCACTGATTCTACCCCGGAGGGCGCGCAGTAGGTTTGCGCGGTTTCTAATCCTATTGAGTGTTCTTTTCACATCGGGGAGCCAATCGAGGGTTCTAGTGAAGAGGATTTCTAGGTAGGTGATTTCATTTTGGAGTGAGTCTTTCTTGGTTTAGGGTGAGGGAAACATTTTTGGAGGCAAGCTTTGGGAACCTATCTTCAGTGTAGTTAGGTTGTCGGAACAGGATTGTTTGGGTTTTGGAGGGATTGACGGAGACTCCACCGGTTCGCCCAGTTGGAAACGTTCCGTAGGGTTTTGGATACGAGGCGGGAGGCCGTTTCGCTGTTCCGATTGACCATCCAGAAGGCGGTGTCATACGCAACGACTACTCCAGGCTGTGTAACTTCGGGGATGTCTGATGCAAAGATGGTGTAAAGGATAGGTGCTAAGACAGAACCTTGCGGTACGCCTGCTGTAGGTTGAAAAGGATCGGAGAAGGTTTTCCCTTCTTTTACCCGAACTGACCGATTGGTCAGGTACGAGGGTAGGAGTTTGGAGAAGGGGTAGAGAATGTTGAGGTTTCTTGTGGAGGAGACCAGCGTGCCAGACCCTGTCGAATGCCTGCTTAATGTCCAAAAACACAGCCAGATTGCATTGCTTGTGATTCAATGCTCTGGTTGTCTCTGTAAGCAACTACAACAAAGGATCATGACATGTTCGGTCTGGTCGGAAGCCGAATTGGCTATTATGGAGGAGGTCGTTGAATTCTAGCTGGGAGCGGTTTGCGGGAAATGTCGATGTTTTCGGTGGTACAGAGATTTCGACTTCCGTAATTACGAAAGTTCGGTCTCTAATGGCTCTCTCGAGATCTTGGGTCGTTCGGATATGAGGTGTAGGAAGGTTATTGGAGATGTGTTCGGAGAACACATTCCACTCTGCTTTTGAAAAATCTTTAATGACTGTATTGAGAAGGTGTAGGGGGAGCGGGACAAAATAAAGTTTTGACCAGTAGTGGTATGTGATCTGATGTGATCGTGGTGCCTAGAAAGCACTCACGATTAAAATAGTGAGCTATGGGTTCGGAAACTATAATATCATCTACTATTGAGGCACCTAAATGTTCGAAGTATGTTGGCTGGGTGTTGACGATTCGCAAGAGCGGCAATAGCAACAGAGCGGACGGTATCCTGTTACGGTAAAACCACTTCTCGTCTCTCCAGCACGCAAGTGTGAACTTTACTTAAAATGAAAGAAATTGAATATTTTGTATTAACTTTTTTATAATTAATTATAATAATAATTTTGTTCAGAAACATTTTTTTTAATAAATCAAAGTATGCAACTCAAGAATCTTTTCAAATCATAAATCTAAAATAAAATTAAATTAATTGCACAATGTTTTAGCATATTGTGATACATTTTTTTATAATTTATTTTTATAAATGATATTTTTATGTATTAAATAACGATTTACTGTAACGTAATTATTATTTATATTTAACTCTTCATCAAGTTCTTCATCATTAGCTGTATAACTTTCTGCATCGTTTAATGTTTCGCTCGTCTGTGTGTGGATGTATGTTAGTATCCCGATAACTCCAGATCGAAAACACCTACGTACTTCAAATTTTTCATTTAAGCTTGTTTTCATTTTGGTTGGAGCTAATTAGATTTTGCATATTTCAAAGATATCAAAATACCTAGATATAGATCTTAAACATATCGCTTGATAAAGTTCTATTTTTTGATATGACGCGTTATTTAGAGAGAAAAAATTCCTAAGGTAGAATTTAAGTGTTAGTTAAACTTTTTTCAATATCTGAATAACGATTAATTTTATAAGAAAAAGCGTAGACAGATTTTTTAAAGAAAATTTAATTTTGCATAGCTTTATATAAAATTTCTTAATATAACGCAAGGTAGTCTAAAATTTAATTAAATATGAACCAAAATGGTTAAATTGTATTATTGAACTCTTATAGAAGCGGGCATCTTTGGAATTTTTTTTAAGTTAACATGTATTATTGTACGTGTATTAATCTCTATCTGACATGAAGTATAAAACGTCATTATAACATAGATTATTGTTTTTGTTTTTACAATGTTGCCTGTTTTCGTTAAGAACGTACAAAAAAGAGGTTGCATAATTATCCCTAAAAAAATTATAATTAAAATGATTTCATTTGTTTTAATTTTTTAAGTTAGCATCTAGATGTCTATTCACCTCTGTCTAACATGAAGTTTTAAACGTCCGTTTGACATAGATAATTGTTTTTTTTTACATGTTGCCTTTTTTCGTAATGAACTTATTATAAAAGAGGTTGCATAATTATTCTAAAAAAACGCTATTAAAATTATTTCATTTCTTATAATTTCCATTTTGGAGGTTATATATATATATATATATATATATATATTATATATATATATATATATATATATATATATATATATATATGTTAATCCATACCTACCTTTATCTAACACTTTCTTTAATGCAACAAATTAAAGTTGTAAATTAGCTTTCGAAAGAATCGCGTTAAAAACCGACGCACAGAAAGTCTGACCCGGAAAAAGGGCAAATATAATAACAAAGATAAGCCCACATGCTATTATAATTTACATAACGTGTAACATAACGTTCCAATGACGTAGCATAACCCGGTTTGTGATATAAGCGCACGACAATTCAATAATTTACATTTATATCCAAGTCATTAAATACATTTGAATATAAATATACTTGTTTCGATACGCGATTTTGCATGAGCTCAGAGTTTGATAGTAGGTGTTATTTCAATTAAGTTAGTAAAGTGTTTGATACATTTTACTTACTTAAACTCGATGAGTAAATGAAAGTTTCATATTTAACCTTTAAATTGGAAGTACAATAATACATAAACACAAAGTCGTTCATCTGTTTGAATTAACCTAACAAATTGTGAAGTGTTTATAAGTAATTTTAATCAACTCAGAAATCGTACAACGGCTTCCTTAATTAGAGATTTGAATTGCGCAAATTTACAGGTACTCAAATGTACAAAATAATTTTTTATCAAAGAAAATATTTTTACATGTTTTTTACAAATTTATACTTTCTAGAAAATATCACTTTATTTATCGCATTGCTTTAGACGTTAATATAAGTTCATTTGAATGAGGCAATAATTTTATAAAGTAAATATCTACTCGAAATACGTTATATACCTACGTTGTTTAGTAAAATAGTCTAAACTAATCTATATCTCCTGCTGTACTAGTGAGTAATGACAAGGATAACGCTATTCATTTTTGAACCACGTCCACATATATAATTCAAAACCTAGAAATGATACGTACAAGAAGCTGTCACTGTCCCTTACAAGTTTTCAAATAAGAGAGACTGAATCAATATTGTCATACTCATGGAATCATATTGTACGCACTTCGGTCGAACATTACCCATTTCATGCAGTCAGCTGATGTGAGTGTCTTTAAGCCGCTTAAAACAGATTGGAAGAAGACTGTTAGAGACTGGAAGCTAAAATGTAAAATGTTAATTGCGTTTAAACACATTTACTTCCGTGATGGCCACCGGTATCTGCTGTTGATGTTCATTGATACACCACGGTAGACACTGGTGTTTGCTTCAATTTTCCTCCATCTACGCCAGACAGACTCGATTTATAGATATAAACGTTGAGCACGTGTCTGCCATAGCGCTTGCAGACGCTTTGCATTGTGCACTATTGCAATAAAAACCTTTTTACGGATGTTTTGCAGAATTTAATTTTTATGTTTACCTAATAATTCAACATATATATTAACACATTCAAATACTGAAAAACAAAAAAATTAGGCTTATTTATAAATAAATAACAGAAAATAATAACGTTAAGGTTAGTAAGAAGATATACGTTGTAGATCTTATGTTCCACATTAAAACAATCTAAACGGTAACGTGGCTTTCCTACACAACGTCACAAAATGTGGTCACTCTTTGTACTTTTTGCTTTTTACTATTTCGTTCTTTATTTTCTTTCTGTAACATCCCTACAGTCTAATTGTGATCTGAAGTGACAGATAAGGAAGGGGCTGGTAGCTCGGTGGAATAGAGGGGGCGGATAAGTTACTAATTTTGCGATTAGGATAGCTTGTAATACACAAAACACAATAAGAGGCATAAATCATATGGGCACCAGATTGTTTATAAATGTCAATATAGGGGTGGTAATACTTAAATGCGAATAGTTCACAGCTGAGTTCTAAACAAACAAAAAAACTTGCTTACCTTTTATCTACTTCAATATATGTACACTACCATTAAAATGATGCGCTAATAAACGAGCTGGTCGGTCAACGACCTTATTTATTTTATATTTACATTACGTTAAATCTCAAACAAAATTAAATCAATATTCCCATAACATAAATAAGCCACTCAGTAACTTAAACGTAATCAAAATATCTAATCTTCTAAATATCGTATTACGTTAATAATAACACGCGATAACAAAGTAATGAGGTCACATATACTTTTGCACTCAGTACGAAATACCCCAATTCACAAACGCTATTCGTATATTATGACAATACCAAAAAATAAATTAAACAATCCGAGTATTGATACAGATGGTAAAACTTATTCACTTTTGTAAAATCTAATAGTTAAACAGGGTTGACTCTTGCAAGATTCAAATTCACAAAATCATATACATTAGTACCTTATAGGAATAATAATATCGTTGAAAACATAAATTTAACTAATTCTGTATAAGTGGAACTTAATCGTAATTTAAATACTTCAATCTATTTACAAACAAACCAAAAAATTTATATACCATTCATACAGAATTGGATACTAAATACTATTCCCATTTGCAATAAATCCAAACATCGCCAAATAAAGTAAAATGTGAAACTAAATTAGTGCTTCCAAAATTTATACTCTAATATATCCAAATTTTCAATAATGTGATACGAAAAAGCACAGAATTTCCTCCTGCAATTCCTACATATCACATTTTAAATATCCTAAAGTTCGACAAAAAAAAAGAATAACATTAACCTGAATGTCGTCATATTGAATTCAATGAATATCTGAAAAAAGGTGAAAATTCCAGCATATGTTTTAAAAAGAAACCAATACTGTTACAACCACAATAGAAGCTTTTTGAGAACATAAATATAGCAGAAGATAACTTGAAGCAGACAGTTGAGGTATCAAAAAATAATCAAGATTAACATTCAAGTTCTGACAACAACCATACAACTGAAACAACAGACGGATGGGCAGCAAATACAAGATACGCACTGCCTTCAAATCGACCAGAACACTCAGGGGAATACAATGAAGATCAGAATTCCAAGAATTGTGTATATAACCTACCGTGCGAATGCGGCAGAGCATACATGGCAAAGAGCAGTAGACCACTCAAAGCAAGAACGCAGGAGCATAAGAACAACGTCCGCAAGGGCGAAACAGAAAGATCAAGAATCGCCGAACATGTGTGGAACGAAGACCATCGCATCCAATGGGATAACATACAGATAGTGGCAAAGGATGAGAACACAACTCGTCGAAAACTCAAAGAAGCCACATACATCGCACTAGCAATAAGCCAAGCTAGTGTAGAAATGAAACCCATATGGATTCCAATAATGCGCGAAGAGCTTAAGCGCAATACACATGCGCAAGAAGTAACTGCGCAATAAACTTCTGCGCAACCACGAAAAGTTTTATATATATATATATATATATATATATATATATATATATATATATATATATATGTTCTAAAATATATATGTATATATATTGGATTACTCAGTGGCTCAGTGGTAAAGGTGTCAGACTAGTAAGTGAAAGGTACCAAGTTCGAATCTGAGAGTAGTCAAGTGCTTGGGAAAAAAATTATATATAACATGAATTCGACTCAAATGCGAAAACAGTCCTTCTCAGGACTAAGCCTGATGACGGAAGCAGAGTCCGCTTCCGAAACGTCGCGCTCAAAAAGCATAAACTGTGGAAATAGGCCGGTCAACTCCACTAATAGGAAACTACAGTTACAAAACACTTATAATACAGAAATAGACGAGGTGATATACAGTAATGAATATACAATAAATCATGCGAGTCCCAGAAGATATTATATTAAATAAAACTATGGCGAAAAAAAACCACCTAACCAAAAACCATCTGCAATGCCATACTGTAGAAACAATGAAGTCAATATAATCAGTGACACCGCCTACTTATCCCGAAACGCAGATACATAAAAAATTTCAAAAACCAGTGGAGTCGCCTTAAAGAAACATCTTTTCTTCCTACACCAGTTAAAAGTAGTACAAAGAGAAGAAAAGAAAGTATGCCATCTGTAATTTAGTCCGAAGAATTTCAAAACATTTTGCAAGAAAGAATACACGAAACACGTAAAGGAGAAAATTAAAGTAGAACATGCGAAAAGGGAACGCTGAACGGAAAAATGGCAGTGTTAAGGAAAGACAAATGACGGTTTAGACAGTGACGCAGTGGAAAACGATCTCATCTAATGTGTACATGCTTTCAGGAATCAAATTACAGGGTGGGTTATAAGTCAGTTGTTACTAGCAATCCTTAGACGTTGTTTTGCGTAGCGTAGTCGCAGTATGTAGTGAACTTGACTACCGTTGTGAACTCGACAATTACGCATAGGTTAGTTGACACTAGCAGTTTGAGGTTATTCTGTGATTTGTTGTATGGTATTTAATCAACGATGAATAGAAAGTTAAGTACAGAACAGCGTGTATTTGTGTTACAATCATGGTGGAAATACGGTCATAATTACAATGATGTTTGTGATTCGTTTGTGGAACGTTTTCCAAACGTCGAACCTCCATCTCGACGAGGTATTCGAGAGGTAAAGTACTGCTTAGATCTGTACAAAAAGCCTATTTTACGAACAGCTGTTTTGGTAGCTGACAGAAGATGGTCAACCCATGAGAGATTTGAAGATACAGTCATACCCAACAGAGTAATAGAGTCTGAAAACTTAAGAACTGAGCCATTCATACTTACAACAGGAAATGATCGATCTTTTTTGGCGGGCATAAGGCAACACTGAGTTTTGTTAGCATTAAATTTAACTAGATTATTGCTTCCCCATTCGAGAATACGTTGAATGTCTTTGTTGATTGAATTTGCCATTTCAGCTTTAATTTCTTGATTTGACATAGAAGGTGGATTATCACTATGAGTAGACTGAGATGAACTACAGTGAAGAGTGCTATCGTCAGCAAAGCAATGGATGGGGTTAGTTGTTGAAGAAATAAGGTCGTTTACGTACAGCAGAAAAAGTGTAGGCGCTATAACGGAACCCTGTGGTACGCCCGCGTTAATGCTAACTTCTTTTGAAAAAAAGCCATCAACTACGACACGTATTCGTCTTTCATCAAGGAAACTAGAAACCCAGTTGATGAGCGCATCATTTAACCCAAACGAGGTGAGTTTGGCAAGTAAACACTTACTAATGATTTCAACACAAAACTTTTATATAAACGTAAGTCCAATAGTGCTTTGTTTTCGAGATACAGGGTGTCAAAGTTAAGAACCTGCCTAAGCAGTTGGTAATAAATACCTAAAAATGCAAATATCTTAGAAACTGTTAGAGTTATCGATTTAGACAAAGTATATTTTTTTAACTGAAAAACATCAAGGTTTCGTATTTTAATAAAACATCCAATTTACTCCATTGGCGTAGAAATTTGGATTAAAATGTTCCTCTACAATTTGCGTTCTACAGCTTTGCACATAGCAAAAATGTACCAATAAGCTAAAGCCAATGTCTGAGGGACCATTTTGCCACTTATCTGGGAAAAATGTTGCCCATCTCCGCCACTGAATCGCAGGCAGTGATTTGGAATAAAGTTCGTTAGAATTTGGAAAGAAGTGCAAGAGGTTTTAAACACCAAGGTGACAGACTGTGTATCGACGACTACGTCTAGCTTAAGGAAAGTAATATTTCGGACGCCTCCAGGAAACAAATATCAAAGTTTCTCTCCCTATATTCCGGCTCCTTTCGTATTATAGCCAAACACATCCCGAACGTGTACTGGCTGTTGGATGAAGAGATGGATTCTATCAAGGGGAATTATAACATTACTAACCTGAAGTATTATCACAAGCCCGAATCCTAGGAATATTTACAGCGGTGCCCTAGGCACCTTGCATAGACCAAAAATAAGCAGAAGCCTGGTTGTATATACCTATTTTATTTTTATTTATTTGTTCTTATTTTTTTCCTATTTTTATAATTCATATTATTTTATGCATGTATTGTTTACTCATATTCTCTAATTTTTTATTGAGGACGTTTAGTTTGCCTAGTTAAGCTGGTTACTAATTAGGTTTTGTTTTAGTACTAATGGCTCTAGTTCATAGCGGAAGGGAGCGAAGGATCACGATCCGAAGCGAAGGATGTTAGGATGTTGAAATCTCTGCGGATGTTTCCGAGCGGATATCGACGAGCTTTCAATGGGGTATTCTGTAGGTAACGGACCGCAAAAATTTTATTATTGTAATAAACATTTGTCAAATCGCCATTGTTACCGGGATAGAAAGGATAATTAGTGGATTTTGAATATATTGATAATACGTCGTAATTTACTAATGGTTTCGGAATATTTTATTTTAGGTATTTTTATGTAAGAAATGTGGGAATGTATGTAACTGATATTTGGGTAAGGGTTGAACAACGTATGTTGGGGTTTAACTAGCACGCGTACGCTTAAAAACTGCTTTACTCAAGGGGCGCAACGAATAATTGGAAATTCATATGCGCACACTCTTGATGTAAAAATTTCACTAGTTTAATAATTAATTACGTCGGTACACACTGCAATCAAAGACGTCTTTGTTTGGTACTAGGAAATGTGATACTAAATGTAGGGTTTGTTACGGACAAAAGCATATTTTTAAAATTAAGATTTCGTTCTGTTAGGAATGAGAAAAATGTTCCCACGAAATAATGTATTGTTTCTTTTTTTATTATTACTTGCAATAACGGGGGTTGATTTTCGGGAGTAAATAATATAGTTAGTTTGAAATCGGAGGAAAAGGCAGTTGCTGTTGAAATTTTGATCGAGCCGGATTGATTTGTTTTAATTAGAAAACTCCCGTTGTAAATCGTTCGGTCTATAAATATTTTGTCTTGAACCTTTTAGCAAACCTAAAACGCTAATTCGTTCTTTCCTTTTTGTGTAGGTTTTAATGCAAGTTTTTCCAAAAATTAGTCTATAATTAAAGGGAATATATTCAAGTGTATGTAGGTATTTTTATATAAATGAAAGCTCGCAGCAAATAATTTTACAAGCCTATGTAACGTATTCAAACAATCAAACAAACAACAATCAAACATTGCCTTGCAAAGGGCTCCCTCACTCTTGTATTTGGGTGAATTAGCATTGTTGTTTGTTGTTTATATTTATATTTGTGTAGAGCTGGGCCTGGACGAGCGGGTACAAGATACCGCTTGGTTATAATTGTAAATAGGCAATTGCCGAGTGTGTACATACTCCCGGGTCCAGATGACCATTAAACACCTCGAATTTTATTTTTGTTGTTTTTATTGATGTATAGATGAAGGTGTAACCTGAGAAAGGGGCGCGGTATTCCTCTAACGCACTCAAACTTGTACATCGGTCACGATGTAAAGATTTATTTACAACTTATTTTTGTAAGGCTTTGTTTAATGAGTTTTTTTGTGTCAGTTTCTTCAAGTAGAATTGTTTGCCTGCGAACAGATTTCTCTTTATATGTAATTTGTTGTAACTTTACGTATGTATTTTGTGCTTTAGTAATCACCAAACAAATGTGTACGGGTAAATTCCTTCTCTATTTTCTTTTGTCCTTGCCTTTACCTTATTATCACCTGTACAATTTTACTGTTTTAATTTATACGTACCGTAGTTTGCCTTATTGTTTTATTTGCTTATTTACTTAAAGACCGGCAAGATTGGTTATAAAAGGGTCACATGTTTGATACAGCAATTTATATTCTGATTTATGTATCATTGCGCAAAGCACGTTAATTTTAATTTGAGTTGCCCCACATGATGCGACAATTAACCTAATCCAGTCTATCTAATTCAAATAGCACAACGTACCTACCACTAGACGGCCAATTCTTTTGATCATATTTGAGGTTTGACAGTAATTAAATATCAGACTTGTAAATAAATTCTAATATTTTAATTATTGCCAGGAAAGTCAACGTAAGGCAAGCAATTAATTTGAGTAATGGTAATATTATTCAAATTAATTTAAGACAAATCACTTAGCGATTGTTTTGTTCTTAAATTTGCATTCTTGCAAAGAAGTTCAAATTATACTTTTCAAGATAGGGTACCTAGGGGACGCTACAATACTTTATATCTCGATTTATTATACCAAGAATGAGAAAAATACCTTTTTCGTTTTGGCAATATTTCAAAAATCAATACCCCCTACTGTGTTCGGGTCAATATGACCCAATCGCGTTCTTCTAATGTGTATAATTCGTTAATTTATGTAAATATTTCGTTGCCACTGCATGCCATTTATTTCATTACTCTAATAACGGAGTATCTAGGTTGATATTAGAAAATTATAATTAGTTTTTTTAACGCATTTCTTACTCATTGTGTTTGGGTCTATATGACCCAGTGATTTATGTGGTTCAAATTAGAACAACGAGAAGCAGATTATTATCATAGACGAATGTGTTTTATTAGTTTTTTTATTTTCATAAATATAACTTACATAATATTGCCACATTTTTGCGCAATATTTCGCATATTGGATGCGTTATTTGCGTACCGGTAAACAAGTTTATTCTTGTTGAGTGTGGCTCTGCGTATAAATGCAGTCAGTGAGTATCTGTGTGTTAGTTTCGTAGTAAATATCAAATTTGTTGCTATACTCTAATAAGAAATACCTAACAATTGAAATTTATTATTTAAAACGTATACTGAAAGAGTGCTTACGGATAGTGAACTTGAGAAACTTTTTTGTGTTTGTGATAGTGATTCTAATGCTTCTGAAGAAGAAGACCATTGGTCTGTTTCAAGAACTAACATTAGTTGAACTAGAAGCATATTTTGACTTACTGTTTCTGCTGAAGTGTATAAATATCATGGAG
The DNA here is from genome assembly GCA_036346205.1 of Vesta saturnalis. Taxonomy (NCBI): domain Eukaryota; kingdom Metazoa; phylum Arthropoda; class Insecta; order Coleoptera; family Lampyridae; genus Vesta; species Vesta saturnalis. Next base: position 3,096,205 of record JARFJB010001043.1, read on the forward strand.
AGGCAACAGCCAGTCTGTGGGATGGAAATGCAGGTCGTCTAATATTCAGACCAACGATGTCCCTACTAATGTAATTGCACGAATAATTCGCTTTGACGATAAAAAAACTCGACCACAACGAGGCCAAACTAATAAATTAGCTCTCACACGGGACTTATGGGGAGGAGAGAAAAGTCCACGTATTTTATTCCCTCCCCAAGGGGAGGGTGGGCTTCTCGAGCTTTCAGAGCTCCTTCAGCCACAATCATGGATTCCCAGCGCACATACACACGTTACGTATATATGCATGGTGGGATTAAGGATGGGTGTGGTGAGGATAGGATCGGAAGGAACGGAGTTACTACTACCCCAGTATTCGCCTAAGCATGTGTATGAGGAAAATCCCTTGAAAAAACCTCATACAAGGTAGACGGTAACGGGAATGGAACCCATTACCTCCCGAATGCTAAGCAGGTCGTGTCACCATTAAGCTACCAGCTCGGTGACTTGTGGGATGAATGGGTCTCAATTCTACCTAAGTTCTATAATGTTCACGACAATGTAACAGTAGATGAGCAACTATTACTATTTAGAGGCCGTTGTCTTTTTAAACAATACATCGCGAATAAACCTGCTAAATACGGAGTCAACATTTGGACTTTACGCGATTCTGTAACTACTTATGCATATAACATGCAAGTTTACCTCGGGAAAAAAGGTAAACCTTCAAAGAGAGGTCAAGGTAAAAGAGTTGTACTAGATCTTACTTATGGTTTAAAAGGTCACAACGTAACGTGTGATAATTGTTTGATCTCGTAGAATCTGGGGCAGATGCTATGGAAAAAAAAAATATCCATGCTTGGCACTATTCGCAAAAATAAGCCACATTGGTCTACAACAGGAAAGAAGTTCTTTCTTCAAAATTTTACTTTACCAAGGACACGTTGATAGTTTCCTATATTCCGAAACGTAATAAAAATGTTACTTTCATGAGCACCGTGCACTACGAAAACGGATTGTGTAACCAAGATCTTAAAAAGCCGTTTATGATTTTAGATTACAACAAAACTAAAGGTGTTGTAGACACGTTAGACAAGTTAATAATAACATACTAATGCAGACGGCAAACTAAAAAATGGTCAATGACCATCTTTTACAATATCATGCTTACAACGCTTATGTTCAGTGGTGCGAAGTAACTCCAATCTGGAATGCTGGAAAACTTACAAAACGGCGACTATTTCTTGAAGAACTGGATAATTCCTTGATCACTCCATTATTGCAAGAAAAAAAAAACGTCTCCCTCGAAGTATTCCTGCAGCTGAAATGGCTATAAAGTCATGTTCTTCAACCAGTAATGCCAAAGTAAGGGAACAATTAACAACAACCAAGCTAAAAGATATAATTTTTGTCCCTCTTCAAATGATAATAAAACTAATATCGTATGTTATAATTGCTCAAAATACCCATGTAAAGCTCATGTATATTACTACTGTCAAGACTGTAACAAATAAATGTATATAGCTAACTATTATATGAAAATGTAAACTTTCACCATTAACACTCATAATAAAATACTTATCTTTTTTGGGATTTTTTAATGGTGTACTTTAAATTATACAATCTAAACGTTTCGATAACACTTACAGTTATCTTCGTCAGTAGTAATGTGTGTTAAAAATTGTTTAAGATGTAGTAAACAATTTTGTCAAATTTGAAAAATTAAAACATAAACACAAGCCTGCTATTAGTATAACAGTTTGGAAAACATAAAGCCAACTATAAAATTTTTAGTAAAGAATAACTAGGTCATAAAATTAAATATTATTAAACTGCCTCAAAGATGACAAACCAGAACACTCTCTACGACGAAAGCTAACAATGAAATTTGCCAGCCAAAAAACACATTTAACAAAATTTAATCGAGTTATGATGTAAGTGTAAAGTTGTGAAAACTTCAATTTTAAAATGATAGAAGCATTCACAAATCCAAACATTACATCAAATAAAATAACAGTTAAATCTAACAAGAGATATCTTTATCAATAATTGGAAGTGTTATTAACAATGAAAAGCACAATGCAGAACGTTCTTTGTAATTTTAATTTCAATTTAATTTCAACTACTTATGTTAAATTATAGTGCTGTGGTAATTTAACATATAATTGGTAAAGCATTTGCTTCAAGGTCTAGGAAAAACACAGCAAAAAACCTAGACATACCAAAAGTTGAAAACAAATTAAAATCAAGGCGTATCATTATGTTCTTTTCTAATTATAAGATGCCAAAACCTATTTAAACAGAGATCTTCTTCTTGTCTATTAAAATTATTCGTGTGTTTATATATTTCAATAGCTTCACGTTGCAAACGAACATAATAATGGGTTTGTCTTGACAATATTTCCATATTGTCAAATTGAATGTCATGATTTAGATTATTCAGGGCATGGTCAGCCACAGCAGACCTCTCTGGTTGACCCAAACTACAAAATCTCATATGTTCTTTGCGTCTTGTATCAAAGCTACGTTTTGTGGTCCCGATGTATACTTTTCCACGTGAACAAGATAACTTATACACTCCGGAAGATGATAAAGGGTTTGACACATCTTTAGGTGATCTTAAAGAAAAACCAGTTCTTAATGTTGGTACTGCTTTTCTTCCTTTCATAGCTAATGTTACAAATAGAATTGAAAAAATCCTAATCAAATATGGCATTAGGACTATTTTTAAACCTACAAGAAAAATTAAAGAACATTTAAGATCATCTAAAGATGTGTCAAACCCTTTATCATCTTTCGGAGTGTATAAGTTATCTTGTTCATGTGGAAAAGTATACATCGGGACCACAAAACGTAGCTTTGATACAAGACGCAAAGAACATATGAGATTTTGTAGCTTGGTCAACAAATCTGTTGACCATGCTGAATAATCTAAATAATGAATTCAATTTGACAATACGGAAATATTGTCAAGACAAACCATTGTTATGTTCGTTTGCAACGTGAAGTATTGAAATATATAACAAATAATTTTAATAGACAAGAAGAAATCTCCTTAAATAGGTTTTGCATCTTATAATTAAAAACCATAATGATAACCTGATTTTAATTTATTTTCAACTTGGTATGTCTAGGTTTTTGCTGTGTTTCCTAGACCTTAAGAAAATGTACAATTATATGTTAAATTACCACAGCACTATAATTTAACATTAGTTAAATTAAATTAAAATTGAAAATTACAAAGAACGTCCTGCATTGTGCTTTTCATTGTTAATACACTAATTATTGATAAAGATATCTCTTTGTTAGATTTAACTGGTTATTTTATTTGATATAATGTTTGAATTTGTGAATGCTTTATCATTTTAAAATTGAAGTTTTCACAACTTACACTTACATCATAACTCGATTAAATTTTGTTTCGTCGTAGAGAGTGTTCTGGTATGTCATCTTTGAGGCAGTTTAATGAAATTTAATTTTTATGACCTAGTTATTCTTTACTAAAAATTTTATAGTTGGCTTTATGTTTCCCAAACTGTTATATTAATAGCAGGCTTATGTTTATGTTTTAATTTTTCAAATTTGACAAAATTGTTTACTACATCTTTAACAATTTTTAACAAACATTACTACTGACGAAGATAACTGTAAGTGTTATCGAAACGTTTAGATTGTATAATTTAAAGTACACCATTAAAAAAAAAACTAACTATTATGTTTTTCAGATGTTCTTTACATAATATTTATAATAATATGTAATAAAAATAAAATAACGTAATAAAATGTAATAAATAATAAATACTAGTTTTACTTCTTATTATTATTTACGGTTATATTAATTTAATGACAATAAAACGACTATAGGCTCCAGGGTCATAATGACTTGAACACAATAAGTGAAACCAAAATGTTAACACAATAGAAGGGTTAAAGGAAATTGCGTCAGATCGTAATATTTTGAAGCCGTGAATATTACATTTCACTGTGAACCATTACTTACGGACCACCCCGTAGAAGTATGCATGAATATAGTACAGGGTGTCTAGAATCTACCCACGTTCTGTGGCTACCTTTGCTATTATAAGAGATACAGAGTCGGTTAAATTAGCAAAGTTGAGCAGAATTACATGATAATTCAAATTCACCATTGTTGCCAACTTTCTAAGATATCTGAAATTATCGCCCAAATTTTCAATCGGCTATATCTTTTTTAATATTCAAAATACTAGAAAGTTATAAGATAGACTTTTGATAGCAAAGTGGGAAAATGCGAATAAAAAATTTTTTTAGTAATTATTTTTCGAGCTACAACCCAAACATACATTTTTTTAAGTGGCAACTATAGGTGGTTATGGACTCATTCGATGTTTTATTTTTTTCTGATTTCAAAAATGTATAGCTTTGTATGTTTAGTATTATTAGTTAAATCACAATTTTCAAAAAATTGTAATTATAGTATTTACTAAACAAATGCAATGTTTGCCGTGGTATGTTGTGACAATTAAAAACAAAACTCTTCATTGATTGACTGTCAAATAGTAAATATTGAATTATTTGTTGTAACCAATTGTAGTTCGTACTTAAATACTGAATATTAATTTATTAATGGCTTATTCTTCAGAAGAAAGAAATAATATGCTTTTTTGCTATTACGTGTCTAACAGAGATGCTAATGCTGCTTCGGAATTATATCTTCAAATTATATGGAAAGAAGACAACCCGATGTGAGATTATTTGCCAAACTCGAAGCGAATTAAAAAAAATATGGGGCTTTTACTAAACCTCAAAATTTTAAAATTAATGTTAACACAGAAACAGAAGAACGTGTTTTAGCTTACGTCGAATTTAAACCTACTACATCTCTTCGTGAAATTGCGAACGAGTGCAACACTTCCAAAGATGAAGCCCACGTTATTTTGAAACAAAATAATTTTAAGCCATATCATTTTCATATAGGAAATACATTGTTTGTTGAAGATTATCAGAAAAGATTACGTTTTGCTACATGGTTGATTAATGTAAGTCGAGCAAACAATCAATTCTCGAAAACCATTCTTTTTACCGATGAAGCAAAATTTACAAACAACGGCATCTTCAATAGAAAAAAATCATACCCAATGGTCCCAAGAAAATCCTCATATTACTGTTGAGAGGAAATATCAATATGCTTTTTCAGTAAACGTTTGGTGCGGTATTATTGGTACCAAAATCCTTGGGCCGTTTTTTTATGAATATAATTTAAGTTCCGAAAGATATCTAACTTTTTTACGAAACGAATTTGAAGAAATTTTGGACGACCTTCCGTTGAACGTAATTCAAAATTTTAATTATTTTCAACACGACGGGACACACCATGGATTACTTGTGTAACTATTTACAGAAACGTTTTAATAATTGGATAGGAAATCGAGGTCCAATAGCTTGGCCGCCGCGATCACCAGGCTTAAACCCCTGGACTTTTTCTAGTGGGATGCAATTAAAGACAAAGTGTACCAAGTAAAACCTGGTAATCTAGACGATTTAAAAATAAAATAACTGTTGCTATATAACAAATTAGAACCCAAAGTTTATTAAAAGTTCAAAACGAAATTTTAAAACGATGTCAAATGTGTGTTCAAAATAATGAAGGGCATTTTGAAGCACTTCTATGATTGTGTTATCTGTTTATATTTTTTGCTGTTACTCTTCGTTGTAAGTTAAATTTATTTAGAACTTTTTTATTTTCATAATGCAGTACATTATTTCTGGTTATTTCCACAAATTAAGTACTTGAATATGAGCTTATTTTGTTATTTAAATGTTCACGGTACACTTTAATTTGTTTAATAAATATTATAATTACCTTTTTTTTGAAAATTGTGAGTTAACTAATAATATTAAACATACAAAGCTATACATTTTTGAAATCAGAAAAAAATAAGCCATCGAATGTGTCCATAGCCACCTGTAGTTGTCATTTAAAAAAAAAGTGTGTTTGGGTTGTATCTCCAAAAATAATTACTACAAAAATTTTTTAATCGCATTTTCCCATTTTGCGTAAAAATAGCTATCAAAAGTCTCTCTTATAACTTTTTCGTATTTTGAATATAGCCGATTGAAAATTTGGTTGATTTTTAGTTATTTTCAGATATCTTAGAAAGTTGGCAACAATGTTGAATTTTCTTATCGGTATTTGAATTATCATGTAATTCTGCCCAACTTTGCTAATTTAACCGACTCTGTATCTCTTATAATACCAGATAGCCATAGAACGTGGGTAGATTCTAGACACCCGGTATAGTATTTAATATTTGCTTTCATATTTCATATAGTAATACTTATTTAATACATCAAATATAATTTATAAAAAAGATATATAAAAAAATTTATCAAAATATGCCAAAACAATTAATTTAATTTTATTTTAAATTTATATGACTTGAAATGATTCTTGAGTTGCATACTATGATTTATTAAAGAAAAATTGTTTCTGAACAAAAATACATGTATTTTAATTATTGAACTGCAATTGCTTTACAATAAAACTAGTCAAAAATCTTTCCAACCCAACAGAAACTATGCTTAAAGTAAAAGAATTTATTTTGCGACTAAATATTGTTTATCGATTTACGCGATTAGTAAATACAAGTGTTTGATTATTAAATTAAAACTCTTTTATAAAAATAATCACTGCGCATTTTCTTCGCATCAGAGAGAACTAACTATACTTAAGATGAAAAAAAAAGTAACTATTTTGCAAACCTATAACCTGTAACAAGCACTAATAATATAAAATATTTAATTCTAAAGGAGTTAATACAAAATATTCTATTTCTTTCATTTTAAGTAAAGCTTTCTCTTGTCTACTGGAGAGACGAGAGGTGGTTTTACCGTAAAACGATTGCAGCTCAATAATCAAAATAGATGTATCTCGAGAGCTCATAAATCGATAAACAATATAATCTTTTTATTTTAAGTTCTCTCCTGTGCCGGGGTCCTCACTGAAATTTTTAAATTCCTCCCTAGTATGACGAGCTTAAAATTTTTAATTTGTGGAATATAAAAGCTCATAAATAGCTCCTAATTTTCAAGTATTTGTTTTTTTATTTTTACAAGCTGGTTAGCTCGACAGGCGTTAACATAATTAAGGTAGAACAAACCCAAGTGGTAGGGCACTGACGACTTCAGCCTATTTTAAACTCGTCAATTTCCATAAATTTAAATCATGATTAAAATCTTCAACGCTGCAAGAATTAGTAATAAAAAATTAACATCAGTTAATAAATGTCAATTTCACACCTACACGAAATGTTGATTATAATCTAATAATGATTCTATAAATATCCCTGTTTCTATATTAACAATTTTTCATCAAAATTTTATTGTAATTTCTTAACCGAGATTATACGTGAAAATTAAATGCTATCTTATTAATCATGCATTTACTAAAATTACGCAGTCATATTGTTTATAAGATTAAACGTACAATGACAAATTACAGTTATCTATTGGTAAATCACAGTAAAAGTTTCAATGCAACGAACTTTTGTGAAGGTTTTATAATACCTAACGTTTTGCGCAGTAACTAAAAATAAACATGATAAAGAACATTAAAAAAATTAATTAAGTTTTTTCGTGTTAAAATTGGGATTCAGATTGCAAAATACACACGTTTTAAAAAATTAAAGCATGATAACAGACGAGCTTAAACAATGGCTTTAGTATAGTAAATAAATCAAGTTGAAAAATTAGAGGATTTCCTCAAAATTTAAAGTTGAGAACTTATTTAGTATTGAATGTACTAGTATTACATCTACATTTAAAGAACGCTGATAATTGAATTTTATTTTGTTCCATTTCTCACTATTGTAATTTTTTTATTATTGGATGCTGGCATTTTTCAATCGATTTTGTAGAATTTTGTAATGGCCGACTTATGCACCTATTGAAAGTTTCCGGGAAAACAAACTTTATTATACCTTCGTAATTTTAAACCAAATGAACTGCACTCAACAAAAGCATAAGTAAATAGTCCCATAAGTATTTTGTTCACAATTAACATTGTAATAATAACAACCCGAGTTATTCAATTTTAATTCATGAAATACATTACATATAAAAGAAGAAACGTAACGAGAAAGTGTATAAGGTCGAATTTCTACATTTAATGGACTTTAACACATGCACGCCCTCCTCACTGAAGTTAAATTACACCCGAGTTAATTAAAGTCCCTGGTCGATGTTTATACAAGCACCACTCACAATGAGGCAGATTTACAGTTAAAAGTTTTATTAACAAATCTATTGGTATTTTGTTATTTTAATGTCATTCCACATCAATAATTATTCCTATAACAAATGTAAAAGAAAACATGTTCAGTCGAATGATAAACATCAAAATTATGCGTATGTCAAATATGCGCAAGTCATCCGGTAAATTGCTTTCACGAAAACCAAATAAAAACATATATGTTTTTTCAAATCATTCTTTATTACACACGTACTTAATGTAAAACAGCGAAGCTACAATGTAAGAAATAAATGTACAAAAGTGTTAATAATTAAAAAATGCCACGGTTTCACTTTCAGAAAACTACTACTAAAATATGAGCAAGACTGCATTGCAGTTTATGCTTTTTGTTTATGAAACGTGAACAGTAATCAACAAAAAAGAAAAATTCCCTAACTACAATAAATAAACCTAATAAGCGTATAAGAAAGAAGTAAATGCATATTTGATTCTAGAAAGGGGGTAGCGGGTTAAGAATGAGTCTGCGGCCCCCATAGACTCGTTACCTGGCGACGTGATCCTCTTGAATAAGACCCCAAAACAAAATTTTTGAGCATTTTTCCGAAAATATATATAAATTGTCCATAAACCGCAAAAAAGTGATTTTTTTTCATATTCACACGCTCTCTGATGCCACATAATTTTTTCCAGATTTTTTCTTTACAACTTTCATCGTATTTTTCATAAATAATCTTATGGTTTTTTGTATAAAAAAAAAGAAAAAATTTCGGCCAAATAGCATTTCTGCTCTAAAAAATGAACCTTGAACAAAGTGAAAACAATGCTCCCAGTGGCCGAGAACTCGTTTCAATGAAATAGCCTAGGCATATTTGGAAAGTTAGCGGAAAGTTTAGGTACAGTCCTAATCACATTTATTCTTTATTATTTTGGGTCGCTGAACACGAATCTGAGGTTTGCTGACATATATTATGCCCGGAACATTGTTTTTTTTTTCGAAAAAATCCAACTTTGATCAATTTTTTCGGTTTTTGGGCTAAATCTCGGTAATTATGCGATTTTTCGAAACGACCATGCTTTGCAAAATCAAAGTAGTCAAAATTTACTACAAGTTTCATATGTAATAATTGTTTCTACGACCAACAGTCACGACGCTAGAGCGCACTAAAAATGGGCAATTACCCAAAAAAAAAAAACGCCGTTTTACCACTTAGGTTGGTAACATGCAAGTGCACCAAAACCTGTGCACAAAACTGTAGCTGCATAAAAGGGGGGGGGCTAATTTACACGGATCTATGCATAAACTGCGTTCACATGCAACAACGCATCGGTGGCCCTTGACCAACAAGTGGACGAGGCTGAAGATTTGGATGTCCAAAAGGAACTTGGGCTTCAGTTTCCTGCGCTTGAGGAAGCCTTAACAGCACAGGAGGGGGAGGAAGAAGCAGCTGCCTAACTCCTCTCGGGTCCACCTACAAAAAAGGGGCGGATGGAATGCCAACCTTCAACCTGAAGAAATTGAATTACGTAATGTACCAACCACTATACCTTCATAAAATTATTACCTTTATCAAAACAATTTCTTGTACATTTCATTATACTGTTTCTGTATGTATCAAATAATTTTAATTTAAATATAACCATAATTCTACGTTTTTTTAATCTTTTTGTATCCAATTTTTTTCAGATTTGATTTTAGACAGATATTTCTTTCAGGTGAGGCGTGTGTTCCGCGAACACACTAGTTATTTATTTTTGTGTGTGTTTCATTCAGTTTAGTATCATAAATAGTCAAAATTATCGTAACATGGGTCGTTTCCACGAAAATCTGATGAAACACGACAGCATTTAGCGTTTTTTTAATTTTTGGGAATTCTGGCCATTTTTAAGTGCGATCTAGCGGCGTAACGGTTGGTCGTAGGAAAGAATTATTATATATGAAATTGTAGTAAATTGTGTCTACTTTAATTTTGCAAAGCATGGTCTCTTCCAAAAAAATGCATAATTACCGTGATTTAGCCCAAAAACCTAAAAAATTTACCAAATTTGGACGTTTTTCGCAAAAAAAAACAACGTTCGGCACATAAGTGATTTTTTCAATTTTAAATGATTAGGTTCAGTCAGAAGTTAAAAACTCGCTATGTATATAATTATTTCTTTAATTCACATATGTATTTAATAAAATTTGCAAAAAATATGACTCTTTCAGTCACATATCATATTTTTTACTCCTCGTCACTATCTTCATTGATAACAGATTCTACACTCTCAACCTCGAAAAGCTTCGTTAAGATTTGCGCTACACGGATGACTTTTGACAGATATCGCGCATGCCTTAAGAAATAAATGATAGTGGCCACGTGTGCATAACAACCAACGGTTCGTCACCAATTTGCACAATCGCATACGTATTGTTTTATAACACTGCTACCATTAGAATTAGGAATTACTGAACGTAACACCTGTAACAGTATATTACATAAAAAGCTACGAAAGTAGTAGATATCGCGCAAGAGGGAAGCCCGAGTGTGAGAATAGACACTTTCGAGCGAGCTGAATGCACACTATTTTTCCTGCGACCATGAAAAAAGACAATCTGAAATCTCCTTAATGTTTTATTGATCACATATTAAACAATACAAAATATACTTTGATGTAATATTTCAAGTTTTTTATCAAGAAAAATCATGCTCTAACAAATAGTGTAGTTCGTAATTATTATAAATTCAAAGACGATTACCTGAATGTTTATACTTGTCAAATCATAAAAGTCAAATAATTTGAAAGCACTGCTCATTTTATTTATGTGAATTGCAGTAAGCGTGGCGACTTTGATCGCGAACGTAAGATCCTGTAAACAGTATTTTCAAATCTTTTTCTGTCAACTCTGGATAGTCTAATACATCGTTGGACGTTAACGGTTTGAAAATACGTTTTTCCTACAACCATGTACGAAAATGATTCATATCGCACAATTAACCGTACAGAAAATAATACTTTCGCACACTAGTGCGTTTCACTTTCTCATTGTACCGAATACGAAAGCAAAATATACGTGTGCCTTTTATTTTCGCATTGCTTTTCTGTAAGTTACCGTAGCAAGTACCGGTTGTCATCGGTCTAACCGGGAATTCGGTCGCGATCAAAGTCGCCACGCTTACTGCAAATAACATAAAGAATATGAGCAAGTTGATGGCTACCATACTGATTTCAAATTATTTGAGTTTTATGATTTGACAAGATTAAATATTCAGGTAATCGTCTTTAAGTTTATAACAATTACGAACTACACTATTTGTTAAGGCATGATTACGATTTTTGAATAAAAAAATTTAAATATTAGATTAAAGTATATTTGATTGTTTATGATCAATAAAACATGAAACTATTTTTCATGGTCGTAAAAATACTCTCGAACGAAAGTGTCTATCTGACTCGGATTCTACACTGGCTTGTGAAATATCTACCACTATCGTAGCTCGTTATATAATATACTATTACAGGTGTTACGTTCAGTAGTAATATACATTAGTCATACGAAAGTGTATTCACGTTCCACGAATGCTGTAATATACTCATGTTATATAAATGCATAAGTGTCGTTCAGAGCATAACATATCAGTAACCGAAATGGTAATGTGCCATTACAAAATATTAAGTTAAATAAAGACGGTTCAGATAATCGGCAAACAAAAGACTATAAATTCGACTTAAGCCTGAGGATCAAGACAATTCATAGACGTGCGGTTAGGATTTCAGTGTATTAAAAATTATAGATTAATTATCAAACAATTCAAAGGTCTGAAAGTATGAAACATTTATTTTAGATGTGGCTATTTCAAAACGCTCATGTTTTGATTAATATAAAATAATTATAAATGTAGTTTACATTAATTTTTTACATTTAATATTGTCATAAAGGTAGGTGAAAAATCTGGAACACTGGAACTGTGGCAGGATCTGTAACAAACAAAATACACCCACATTTTGTGTGGGTGTATTTTGTTCGTTATAAAGGTAGGTTTTCGAAACAAATGCGATATGTAACTAACAATCAGTCTTTATAATGCCCATCCTATTCGGAAAAACGGTCATCTTGTCCTACGGATATTATAACGGGTTCTATAGTTTCTTCCATTATCACATCAAGTTCCCACACACGCTGTTCCTCTTTAATTACATGATTAACACACTTCTTCCACTTTCTGCATTGACAATGTCTATGGCTTGCATTAAAAGCTGCCGCACTTCACTTCATTTAAAAGATGTATTGTTACGACCTACTTCACTTTTATTTGAGCCCAAATTAACCCTATGGGGCTGAGTTCTCTGAGATATGGTGGTAACATGCACGGTAATCCGCGAGAAGCACAGAGTTCATCAATAACATGCTTAAAAATTGTTGATTATGCTGACTTACTATAACTAAACGCTCTCGTTTGAGCACAGATTCTTCAAATGGATCTGTTTTGATGTTAACTATTTGGCAATGTCTCCATTTTTCCAAGTAGTTTGTACAACCCTTAAAGTTCTATAAGTATACTTCTACACCCACGACTACAAATTTTTACAAACAGTTTGGGTAATAACTAGAAGATTTTGTGCCTTATGCTCAGTCGTAGATTAAAGTGAGCCAGGTTCATAAAATTATCGATTTGCCTTATTAACCAAAAAATATTACATGTACCTAGATATGTTCGCTTTAAAATCGGGGTTGGTTCGTCTTGAAACTAATTGTTAAATACTCGGAATATGGAATAAACAAGTAAACCATTATACAATAAAGTTAAAAGAAACTTTCTGCAATAACAAATTTTAATACATAACCTATATTTAATTATAAACAGAAATATCTTAATAATAATGTTAGTAACGCTATTACCTAATGAATAATTAATGTTATGAGTAATTAATGGAATCAGAATACCTTATTCTTGGTCACACTGTAGATAACGAAATGCTGGGTCAGCGTTTTGGCAATTGTTGCCCAATATTACTTCAGAGTTGAAATAAATCTGGATTTGTATGGTTTATAATTCCCAAATGAATAAATCTCACTCTTGATAAATCGTACTAATACCCTAAATTGGATTAACGGTAAAATAATTAATTGCGTAGATGTGTATTTAAACGTGTGAAAAGTAACAGTAATGGTGAAGTTAATGCAAAAAATAAAAAGTAAAAGTGCCTGAATTGCAAACGTCCCAAACTTTTATATAATAGTTTAAAATAACTTACCATACAAATTATATAGCACTTTTTTTAAATATTTAACAGAGCAAAAATGGATGCTCTACTACCTTTCAGTATCGCACCAAAAACGACGCCCCCAAAAGGTCTTTGCGCATGAACATGTCTGAAACTGAATGTGCTGGATATGTGCCGAAGGCTTTTCTTTAAATAAGTAAATTATGTTTTATGAAGCTATCATATGCAGCACACATGGCACGAAATGCACGTTAGTTGCCTACAGAGGTGAGTTAGTTCGAAGTTTGTTACAAGTTGTTGATAAGCATTCGACTTGCCTAGAATGGCCACTAGCATTATCCAGAACAATTACAGCTCCAGTGGAATGCTTGCTATTTGTTCAAAATATTCTTCAAACACATCAGCGTTCATATTGTCGTGATAATGCCCTGTGTACGCGACTCAAACACAAGTATACCATTTTTAACAATCCATTAGCGCTACCTACATGTGTAATAATTAATCGTCGACCTTTGCTCGATGGTGGATTTATTCCGGTTAACAAAACGTCTTGGACTGCTTGATAGAGATTTTTATCTTGCCAAATTTTTTTATACTATATTCTTCGTTCAACTAAGTCTGATCGAGATGAAAGATTTCCCGTCATTCGGCATGAAATTTCTTCTTTTCACGAAGGTATTTGCATCTCCAAGAAACAATTTGGAGATTATCAATTAGCATTAATTTTTTATGCATTTTTTCCCACGAAAAGTTAAGTTCCTGTAGTGTTGACCGAGACAATTGTGGTCTATCAACGTCTGATTTCTATACTGCTACAATTTTGATGAGGGTAGGAATTCTTTATTGAAGTAGAAGGAATGGATTTTTCTTGTATGAACTTTTTCTTCTTCACTTGACCGATTTCTTCTTCCTGTTGAGAAAGCCGGTTCTTTCAAAACACCCTCGTTTTATTCTTAATAATCTGCATACTGTTAACTTCCGCACTCCCGTCATATTAGAATACATTTCTATTACACTATTAGTCGGATTTTGATACTTTATGCATTATGTACCGGGTGGCCAGATAAAAATGCAAAGTGCTGTTTCTCGGAAACTATTCGTCGTAGAGTTGCGCTAAAAAAATTTATTACTAAAGTGGTCGAAAAAAGACCGTGGAAAATATTTTCAAATTGCAAAATGAACGCCAGGGGGCGTAACCGTGATCCTAAACTTTTAAAGTGATTTTTTACTGAAATCCACCTAGTAAATGTACCAAAAATTACATGCTTTTTAAGGCTCAGCTTTATTCGATTATTTTTTGTGTGACGTACCTATTAAAATAAAATGGTGGGGGGTGATCCAGTGATTTTATAAATAAACTGCTGTAACTTCTAAACGACCGAACAGATTTTAATAAACGTTTCGAAATTCACATAAACGGTCGTAACGTTTGTGTTTTTAAAGATAGCGTTATCGTTTAAAAACTGGGCGACGTGAATCGATGGGCCGCATCGATTGCTACTTATTTCATCTTCGTAGTTTTTATAGTTTTGGAGTTACGGACGAAAATGTGAGTTCGAAAAAATTGCAACTTTGGCAATTTTTTTGAACCACTTCCCGTCGGAATTTTAACGTGATTTTTTTTTATCGTCGTTCACGGCGTCGAGATCTACCGCCACATATTTTTTTCTTTTCGAGAAAGCGCACAGAAGGTGTTTTTTTTGAAATTTTGAAAAATCGAGCTCGAAAATTTCGTAATTTTGAATCGAAAAAGATATTTGCGAGCTATATGTCGATTTCCTATAATTTTGACCTCAAAAAAAAGAATCCGTCGTCAAATCCAGTGATGCCCCTAGAGCGCGTTTTTTGATATAATATCAGAAAATTGCGAAATTCTCTAAAAAATTAAACACAACAATATGACTTTTTTTTATAAAAATGAGATGAAATCATCCCTAAATAGGTTAGTGAAAACTGCATCTCGATATTTTATTCCAACCCTAAATTATCGAAGAAAGAAAATTTAGTTATTATAATTTATTTAAAAAAGTCGACATTACAGGTATTTATTCTTATTTATTTGTCTTTTTTCAAGATTCAATGAAAAATTTCACCATTTTATAATTTTTAAATAATAAGTTTTCATAATCCCAAAAATTTAAAAAAAACATGTAGGGGCTCATAATCAAAGCATAAAATATGCAAGTGCAGAATATTAGGAGTAGACCATTTAGAAAAAACAAATACCTAAAATCAACTTGTAAACAAATATTAAAGTTTGACAGACAGTGTAATTTATATTTGTTGCACAAGTAAGTCCTTAGAACTACCTATAATGTCTTTTACAAATGATGAAGCTGTTGATATGATTGCGGTATATTTTGAATGTCATCAAAATGCGGCATGGGCTAAGAGAGTACACTCGGCTCGATATCAAAATCGCCGTCTACGCGATGCGAGAATTTTTCCGCGTTCAGTGCAAAATTTGCGTAATACTGAAATCTTTCGACCAAAGTTGCGAAGAGACTCGGCTAGAAGAATGGAAGACAATATTGTTCATGTCTTAGCATACGTGTCATTGAATCCCCATGTTAGTACGAGACCAATGTCTCTCGCGTTGGATATGTCACGAACTACTATTCAAAACATTTTAAAGAATCATAGGTAAGTTCTTATGTCACTGAAAATACTACATGTTTTACAATATGTTTGTAATTTCAAATTTATAGATTGCACTCGTATCAAATTCTTTGGACGTGATGGAAACATTAATTTGCATAATATGCATTATTGGTTTAACACCAGTCCTCACTGGTTGCACGAGGTCCAACATCAAGGTCGTTCGAGTGTTAATGTTTGGTGTGGCATCCTGGACGAATGCCTTGCAATTACGGCGAAATATGTTTTTACAACTAGATGCTTGCCCAGCACATTTTCCAATAAATAAATAAATAAAATAAATAAATAAATAATAAACTTAAATTTAATATATCACCAGAGGTGGATTGGACGAGGAACCCTATTTCCTTGGCCACCCCGATCCCCAGACTTAACCTGTTTGGACTTTTATCTATGGGGTCGGTTAAAAGGTACTGTTTACGATACTCCACCAACAATGAGAGACCACATGAAAGTACGAATTCGAGAGGCCTGTCAAGAGCAGAAGTTGAAGCTGCTGTAATATCCACGCATGAGCGGCTTCAATAATGCATCGAGGTCGATGGGAGACAATTTGAGCATTTAAGTAGGTACTTGATGCCTACTTAATGCATAAATAAAATTAATAAAAAGAATTCCGCATATTTGGAATACCTTTCAAAAATATATATTATCATATTATTACATTTAATTTTTGAAAGGATGAAAACCGATGTAATATCGACTTTTTCAAATTTTATAATAACTGAATTTTCTTTCTTCGATATTTTAGAGTAAGAATAAGATATCGAGATGCGGTTTTCACTAACCTATTTAGGAATGATTTCATCTCATTTTTATAAAACATATTGTTGCATTTAATTTTTTAGCGAATTTTGCAATTTCCTGATATTATATCAAAAAACGCGCTTTAGCGGCATCGCTAAAAATTAGACATATTACAGGTAAGATGGATTTGATGGAGCAATAAATGCTCTTTCCAACGAGACTAAGTTTATTGAAATCAGTTCAATCGTTTAGGAGTTACAGCTGTTTATTTAAAAAAACTGAATCCCCCCCCCCCCCCCAAACCACTTATTTTAATAGATACGCCAAAAAAAAATTACTCGAATACAAATTTGAAAATATTTTCCAAGGTCTCTTTTTGGCCACTGTAGTAATAACATTTTTTACCGCAACTCTCTACGACGAATACATACAGAATGATAAACTTTTCATTTCCAGTGAGGAATGAAACGTTTTTTGCTGGAGAAAAATCGGAAAATGCCATTTTCACCCCGTTTCAACCAAAACTCGAAAATAACTGAGCATTTTAAAATATGTTTTGAAATTACAAATGTGGTAATTGCCTCTTAATGCATCCCCCATTAAAGTAGTCATATTTCTAACTTAGATATAATTAGATAATAGTGTAATGAGTACTTTCTAAACTATCTAACTAACTAAATAGAGAGATCGCTTCATAACTAATTAAATGAAATGCTAAATTGATTTACCTGAACTTAAAACAAAAACATAATGACGTCACAAACGGTTTCTCTGCTGAAACTTAAAACACATTAAATCCACGTTAACAAACATTATTTGGGTTGGTAAAAAAATTGCAGGTTACTTAGACAAAGACTTAGATATTAAATCACTTAATTTTTTTTCTTTTTGTATATACTAGTAGGTCATAATTACAATTACAAGTATATCTTTTTAAAATACTTTATACGAATGTAAGAAACTGAAAATTCAATATATTTTACAGACCTTATAGTATATGCATTTAATAAGTACGCCACTGACCTGTCGCTATCAAGATGATTTATTACTCTCCGATATTCTGGGACGTACTATACGAAGAGAGATCTATATATTTTGGGTTGAGTAAACCATTGTATTTTTTTTATGTAATAGAGCTTGACTAAATTGCATTAAAAAATTGATTTCTGTTTTATATCTTTTATGAAAAGGGATTATATAATAAACTTCATTTATTATAACTGATGCCATTACGAGCAGTTTGCAAATAGGTAAACTGTATAAGTAAATATGTTTGTCGTCGACTAGCATTATAATGGCTTGATTATTAATGGCAAAATCGTTAATAATTTGTCACTTTATGGCATGCGTGCTGTAATGTTGTGCCATAAAGTCGTCTTGATGACGAAATGCAAACAACGAAATTGAACAAATTATTTATTTATATTAATACTACAGTTAGAATATGATGCGTAATTAATGTAATATTAAATAAATTATTGTTTACTGATGTTAATATTAATGGTGCAATTGGAATTTGCGGTAATTGAAAATCCCCCAGATGTTTCAAGAAGGCATTCGCTTGAACTGCTTGAAGATGTTGATACAGATATTTCTCGGTTACTCATGTTTTGTACGCTACTAGATCCTAAGGTTTTGGCAATTTTCTGCTTGTTTTCGATGGAGTCTGCCACGTACCCTTCAGCAACAGCATCGTTTTTCCAATCCCCATGCCGTTTTAAAGTTCTGTCAGCTCCACTGTCTGCCAAGATCGTGGCAGAAGTTCTACGAAATGAATGTCCTGTGTATTGATCGGCATTGGGAATATTTAAATACTTGGCAATCTGTCGAGGAATCTGACCAAATGTGTTAATACCAATAGGATTACAGGTACATTTACACCCATTGTAGAATAAAAAAACTTTTCTAATGACTTCTCTGGTATGTACCCAACAGAACAGTTTTTCAAGAATGGCGAAAGTTTTGAAAACTTGCTGATGTCCACATGCATCATAATGAAGACGATTTATAGTTTTTCGACTAATAAATGAAATACAAAGAATGATTACCTTTAATAAATGATGTAACGAACTTACCTGATCAAGGAAATACGCAAGCAAAACCTTCTCTGTAACAGTTTCCGTATTATTCTTGCGCATCCACTCAATAAATCTGTTGAACTCTTTCTTATAAATGATTTCGGACTTTTTAGGTATAAGACTCAACTCAGCTTCTTCTGATATTTTAAGGATTTCTTCATCCACGTCTGAATCCAATTTTTGCAAAATTTGTTTATTTACAAAAAATAAATGACACTTATGCAAAACTATAATAAGACCGTTCATGAACTCCTGTGAAATGATATTTTTGTTGTAACGATCTGAAATTATTATTTCATTTAAATTGTTTCCTTTATTGCTTTCGATCCGCCCAAGCAATAATGGAAACTCCTACCATAATCCCTTGCATTATAAACTAATTTCATAATATACTATTATTCAACATAAATGATAAATCTATATAAAAGTCAAGCTAAATTTACCTAAACCTTTTAACTTAAATTATCTTATAAGTTTACTTTTATAGCAGTTTCTGTCAAAATGAAAAACTAAATGAAAGTAGCGTCACTGTAATTTACCTTTAGAACTTTCACCTTAAATTCATTAACTACAAGTAAGTTTGTTATTTTTAGTACGACATTTTATTATCAAACACGACATTGTAATTAATTATATATGGATACAACTACAACCCTTTATCATAACTTCCAATTTTAATATAATTAAAATTTATGTAAATGTAAAGACTGTATATACTAATTAACGATTTCAAAAGCCACAATCCCATCACAAATGTCATAGTTTTGGAAGTAGGTCCACATAACCAAATGTATACGACAGGGTATCAAAAATTAAGTTTAATTAATTATTTCGAAAAGAGATCTTTTTCCATCCAACATTCGTGCTTTGAATAAATGAATGGCATTTATAAGATTGATTTTGTATAATATTCGGATACGTTTAAAATGATGTGATATTAATGCTTGCTTACCTTTAAAACTTGTTAGTAATTACTTTCGTAATTAATATTGAAAAATTTACCAAAAACGTCAGTGTAAGCGGTCTTAAATTACAAAAAGGATTTGTTAGGATTCTGTGATAATGTCCTACGTAGTATTACAATTCCCGTGAGGCGATTGCATTCTCATTATTTACACAAGGGTGGTTCAACCTTAAGATAAGAAAATCTAGAGGTTTCTAAATTGTAGAAATCTGTAACACTTATTGGTTTTTAATTTATGTATGAGTAATTTTACTCATTTTGCATTAAAATAATAATAATAATTTGTATGTACTGTAATTAGATTTACTCGTTCAATATTTTAGTTATGTGTGCGTTGTGCTCGGTAATTTTCTATTTGCCGCCATTTAGAAAATTATTTTCGAGATCGAGGGACTTCAAATATATTTAATGAAAACATAATGCTTATTCTTATAAAAATATTTCATGGTAATTCGTTTTAAGAAGAAAATTGAATAATAATATAACCAGTTTTCTATTTATAGTGAAGTTATCCACTAAAGCAACACATAAATCCCTAAATTATCATTTAAATGAGAAATACTTTCCACCTGTAGTTACTAAAATGAATGATAACTTAAGATCACATTAGGAAGACAAGGTACTAATATTATTGTTATCGTTATTATGTATGTTAATTTACATTGTACATACAGCTATGCCTAAAGAGCATAAATTTTATGAGATTAAGTGAATTCCACATCGTAAATAACTTTGGGAAATGTAAGTATTTGTTACTCTTACCCTTATCTCTTTTTGCAGAACTGACAAATATAAACATGGGAAACTGACTTTACTAAAAATTGTTTTATTGTATTCTATTTTATTTATAACTAAAACAGAATTAAATCAGTGGAGTAACTAATAATCGTGGCGCTTGAGACGGTTCTGCCATTTACCGCCCTTCGATGTTTTGAATACTAATTAAAAAAAATCAGGTATATAAAATTTAAGGTAGGTCAATTATTATGAATTTTTTTTTGAGTGACGTTACAAACTACAGTATCCCTTCCTCAGCTTACACGTTCATCTATACATCTCTCTGCATTTAAAAACAATAAGAACGGGTTAGTTTAATAGTAACCATGGAATTCGAGGCGATTTTAAGGTCATCTGGACCAGTGTCTGTAAACCCCGATATCGATTATAATTTAACTGGGATTTATCGTGTGATGTTTGTCTTACTCTCTTCACGAGCAAAAATATTAGTAAACAGTCAACAATGCCAACTCGTACCAGCATTGTGGGTGGGGACACTGTACTATCTGACGCGGAGTACTTTTACTGTAACAGATTTCAAATTGAGGAGTGTGCATGCGTAATTAAATAGATACTTCTTGCAAGGTAATGATTGATTTTTAATAGGTTATATAGGCTTGCTGAATTGTTTACTGCGAGCTTAATTTACATTAAAATACCTACTTACGGTTGAATCCTTTAATTAATCACTTATCCACCAATATTCAACGCCGTTTAAACCCAAGACAATAACGATAATTTATAAATATAGTTTATTTACACGACCACTTTAATTTTGTGAAAAACATATTAAAACAACACAGAAAATCAAAAAACTCAAAATTCGCGGTTTTAGTTTTACTAAAATGTACAGGATAAAATATGTATAGACTTTAGACCTTAGACTTTAGACTTTAGACTTTAGACTTTAGACTTTAGACGATCTGACTTCCATCGAAACTCTCCCTGCCTGCAACTAACTGTCCTTACTCTCCAAATCCACCTCCGTTTTTAAAAGTTATAAAAAACGAAAATTATTACGCGGTAATATTTTCATATGTATTACTAAAAGAAGTACTAGTTTTTAGAATATGCACTCGAACGTAACAAACCCTATATCTCGGTCTCGAATTTCAAAGTACCAAACAAAGATGTTTTTTGACTTGTTCCGATTGAATTAATTACCAGCTGCAACGTTTTTATCCCAAAAACGTGCGCATAGAAATTTTCAACGATTCTTCACGGTCTTTCGGTAAACGCAGTTTCTGTTTTCTACCCCAACATATGCTTTTATTTTTCTTTCCAGACCTTACCCAAATATAAAATACATATCCCGAAAACATTATCTGATTGTGACTTATTACCAAGATATTTAAACCATTAATTATCTTTTCTGTCGTGGTAATAATTGCGATTTGAAAATGTTTATTACAATAATAAAATTTTCTCGGTCCGCTGCCTACAATACATAAATAAAACGGTACTTGACATTCTGATCTTACAAACATAATCAACCTATGATTAATTATTTATTATTATTACATGAGAAAGTTGTTAAACTCTATCTATAATGCTTATAGTACTTTTATTCACAATACCGCTTTTCTAACCCTTTAAAGGTTGAAAAGTGAATGGTTGTATGGATTTACTTTAAGCGGTCAGTAATAGCAAAAAAAGAAGACAGTAATGAGTGAAGCAGTCAATAATTGACCACTTTCCAACCTATGGGGGAGCTACTATCGATTTCAACTATCAATGTCAAATTGACAACTTACCAATTTTAATATAGGGCGTATGCAACCGTTTTTTCTCACGTGCGTAGATGGAGAGTGAACGCAAGCAATAGGTGGAAACAAACAGCACGTTTTCTTTAATAATTATATTTAATAAGTGAGATATTGATAGCAAGTAACGACAAAGTCAATAGAAAAATAGTAAGTGTAACATTTATGGCTTCTCATTAAAGTAAAAATTAAAAGTCGCATTGTCACGACCTTCAATATTAAACGAGAACCTGTGATGGATATGTTCCAAATTTTTTTGTTTTGAACTGTATAATGTTGCTTGTTCTTTAATTGTGAATAAAATCGTATACAAACCTCGGCAAAAGTACCATTCCCCTGTCTCGAGAAATAGTTCACCTCGAGGCTTCGCCTCTCGGTGAACTAGACTTCTTTCGCCTCGGCATGTAATATACTATTCTTGCTTTTTTTAGTTTGCAGCGTCATCAATTACAACCTTAAAATCAATTGTATCGGTTATTTCCCTTTCTATCGATAATATAACACGATTTTTTTATTTGCAGAGCACTCATTGTTGATCTTAAATAATTTTTAATCTTTAATTTCGAAAAATTTCTTTCGCAGCTAGCAACACTCATTGCAACAAAGAGAAATATCCTTAAATGTATTACATTAGTTGGAACATAATTCTCAAGGCCGTATTTCTTGAACTGTGAAAGGTCGAGAATCCCGTTTTTTTCGAAGTTCCTCTTGCGTCGCAGTAAATTTTGAAAAAATCTGAACCTCTTCTCGATTGCGATTGTTACAGCAGTAAGCATGGTTTTTACCTAATTTTCTTATTTCTTTCATCACATAATTCAAATTCGTATTTCTCATCCAGAAGATTTGTTGGTATCAGAAAAGCGTACTTTTCCGCGACTCCACGAAATTGTTCTTAAACAACTATCCAGTGATTCGAGCATATCTCTCCTTTAACCATTGTCATAAGACAATCCTGCATCTTGAGCTTCTTCCCCAGGCCGTTATTTTCTCTTTCTAGATCGCTTCATATCTATTCCTAAGTCAATACAAGGTTGTTTAGCAAAAAATATAGATTTATTAACAAGCTCGTCCCTGTTCTTAACTAAAAATGCTTTTAGTTTTTTAAGTTTCATGCTACAACCGTCATCATCAGCTTTACAATAATCTAAAAATAATTGAAACTAGTATTATTAAAATTATCGTTACCATACTTACAAAGATAGTATGATAGTAAAAACTAACTAGTTGATAAAAGTTACAAAATAAGCATAATCGTATGTATAGCTACAATACAAAGTGTTAATGTATACAAGAACACCAAATGAAAGAACACACTGTAAACAGTTTCAGAACGTGGTTCATCCCCATACCACCAAAAAACATGAAAATACTTATATTGAGTACTATTCTTATCGTGTATAGTGATCGGGTTATGGTAGAAACGCGGAATTTTTAATGTGTTGTAACAACCTTTTTTTGTGGTTGTATTAAAAAGTACATTAATTTAAGATCGTTCATTTATTTGGCGTAATATTAGAAAAGTTTTTAATTATTAATATGTAGAATTGAGAAAGGCAACTTAATTTGCATTTCCTAGAACATATCTTTTGGGTGTAATATTACATAAATAGTTATAGTTCCCTTTCTTAAAAAATTGGATTTAAATTATTGTATCCGGGCAACGCGTAAAAACTTTTAGGGGGAATACTCATTTGAGTTATTCTGAAAGCCTTTTTTAATTCACTTAATGCTGAATGTTACAGCAGTAAGCATGGTTTTTACCTAATTTTCTTATATTTGGTGCCATCAGATTGTGATGGTAAGTTATTTTCTAATTCATTATATTTAAAACTAAAGCATTTGTTTGTTTTTTTAGGCACTTCTATTTTACTTATTTTGCATTTAGTTTGCAATTATTTTACTCATATTTTTTTAATGCATACTTTTATATGGCATTTTTATAATAATTATTTTTAATGGCACGTATAAGTCAGCAATTTACTATTCTATTATTTCTGGTTTAAATGGCAATTTTTACTTGAATTACATTATACAACGCAAGTTCTACATACTTTTATAAATAAATTTGGCGAATTAAACTTCAAAGAAATTCAATAAAATTATGGACACAATATATTAAGGATAAATAAGCAAGACATTGACCTCACCAAGTTCACCATTCTGCTTCATAGTTACCAGTTACAGTTTATGTACAGAACCGTTCAAAGGTAATGTTTTTTTTATATAATTTAGAATAGTATATGACTTCTGATTTTTTTACGTTTTCAATCAGATATTAAATAAACTTAAGTATATCATGTTATTTTATTTTTATTTTGATAAATTGTTTATTATTATTCATTAACTAGGTTTTGTTGTTCCTATATATATATAAAAGAAAAAAAAAGACAACATGGCGCTCGAGATTTTATCATTTTTTCATAATTTTTAGATAACATTTTTATATGAATTAAGTGAAGTGAAAATAACTAAGCAGATGGGAAGCAAGTAGCATTTCAGGTACGTTAACTTCTCAATTAGAACTCTCCCTTATCTTCATCTTCCGATTGAGCCGACGGCAGTAGCGATTATTATTTGGTAATTTGTTATATTAATTAAAATCATTCGATCAATTACGAATTGTATCGCTTTTTTATTTAATGTTATAAGTTGGCCCAGTTTTAGTGTTTATACTTTGGCAGCCGCTTTTAATGTTACAGTGTCCTCACTAAACGTTTCTATCAATATTTCATATGAGTAAGAAACGGAGAATACTATACTTTCTACGTCGCAGTTTTCAATCCCCACCACTCCTGCCAAGTCGAGGGCCGCTGAAGCCAAGTGGTAATGTAATATCGTATATACTGTTGCTTTCGCCAAAATACAACCTCGCTATACATGTACCAACTGAAAACAATTTACACCCTACATCGGTACACAAAAATATCTTAGTCTCTCGGTTCTCAGAGACCACAGAGGAATCGGAAAATATCCTGAAAAGGACCGAGATCCAGAACGACGGGTTGGCCACTGACAACTAACGCGTAGTAGAGAGGAAGAAGGACCAAAAGGACAGACACTGATTGTCCTAATGAATCTAACTTCCTGGGAGGAGATGGAAACCTCGGTTAACCATCGGGCCTACGTAGGTTTCATGAGACTCCTCTCTAAGATGAAGGAGAAAGGAGAGGATCCCCTTATAGAGATGGGTGAAGCGGAATCGGCTATTGCGGATCCCCCAAAGGAACCTCAACCTGATGATCCGCGAACCCCAGAAAACTAGATCAACCTCACTTATGGAGAGGGCGATCCAAATAGACCTGTACCACTGTAGGGCTGCCCCTCGGCAGTCCTCAGTAGATACATGACAGCCTTGGTCCAAGAACATTGGACCTATAAAGGGTTTATTAAATGAGATGAAAAGAGGATGGCTTATTGCTAATCTATCTGA
Organism: Vesta saturnalis; assembly: GCA_036346205.1. Taxonomy (NCBI): domain Eukaryota; kingdom Metazoa; phylum Arthropoda; class Insecta; order Coleoptera; family Lampyridae; genus Vesta; species Vesta saturnalis. The sequence goes on from JARFJB010001043.1 coordinate 3,122,036, forward strand.
AATTCATCCAAGATCCTGAATTATAGCCAGAAGTGGCGTGAGCTTAATGCCCATATGGGACTTTTGTTAAAGAGATCTGGTGGTAGTACAGCTGACAATGAAGGGGATAGGGGGAGTACAGAAGAACTGGCGCTCGGTTCTGCATACCTACCGTTCGACCAACTTGGTCCACCACCAATCCGTGAAGTTACACGATTGGTGTAACTCTACTCTGTTGTAATGCCAACTCGCACCATACTATTTGATTCATTTGATTATTTGATTAGCAATACTTCGACCTTCGTTAATATTACACGGAGAGAAGTGATTGGTATAACATTCGGGACTACTTGCACCCTAGTTGACGAATGGCACGTATCGGCTGGAGATCATCGATACATACGCTTTACATAGGACAAAAGGTACCCGCTGTGGTCTTTTATAGGAACTCAAAAGCAAGCAGATGGATCTCTATAGAGAAAGACTAGCTGACAAACTTGGGGATTGTCCCGCTAAGGCAAATAATTCAGCGGAACTTGAGGTCATGGAATCAAGTCTTGGCACAGCCATTATGGACTCGTACCAGGTAAGCTGCCCGATAAAAGAGAGGGGAACCTCGACTGTGCCTTGGCGGCACGAGGGACTATCTCGGGAACTAGGACCTATATAAAGCCTCAAGAGATTGAAAAGGAACAGATAACACAAGAAGTAAAGAAAGTACACCCCTCGAAGATTCTGCACTTCAAGAAAGTAATGGGACTTTTGGAGGGGTAAACTAATCCTAGGGGGCACAATATAACTACGGTCGCGGTACAGGGACCTCAAAAGGACCACCCCAGTGATAACAATAATAGTCTATCGGTCTAAAAGCAACCGAAAATGGCACAATCGTTAACCGACGTCCAAGGTGCACATTTTATTGAATCTGTAATCAATTCAGATATTCACACATACCTCCCATACACTTCCACCAATTACGGATTGTTCGATATAATCCGAGGAAATCCTGATAACCGCCACATATGACACTGTAGAAGGTAAAATGGAGAGCAGACCATCAGAAGAAACTACATGCAGCCTAACATACAATTTCCCGCCGTTTCACTTTGAATAAAATTACTCCGAGTTGGGAGACAAAAAGTGGTTGAATGCAGGAATCATGGCATTACAAAACTTCGTGTCATAATACGTTTCAACAAACTCGTCCATTAGAAGACTCCGCTGCGCGGATCGTTTGGCCTCGTGCGATGAAACGCATCTTATGAAACTAGTTTTTTTAAACTATAAACGAACATTGATTACTACGTAATTTCTAAAGAAATAAACGTCTAAAAGATATTCATGCTTGACATTTAATTTTTGTTTCCTTTTCACTATTTTTAAACACTATAGAACAGAAAAGTTGTGGAATAGGAAAAGGAAATAAATATATGCACATAATATATATGTAAAGGTAGCTTTTTATCCAACTAAACCGTATACGGTAGAACAAGCATACATCTAGAAAATTTGTAACATTTCCCATTATTTCTCCCAAGGAAGTATTGCATTACAGTTTTCTAAAGTACATGAGATAGCTATGTATACAAAGAAACTTTCTCGACGCTTTTACTTGAATACAAAACGCACTTAATAATCTTATAACAAATAAGTCTGATTGAATGTATGCTGAAAAACTGGTACAAATGAGATCTAATTTAAAGTTATTCCTCGAGATTGGCAATGTAATTTACATTTCGACCTCTGCATTCGTACCATTTTAATAATATTAATGTAGTTGAACCCTGCGGTTTTCCTTTGGTCTAATTAAATTTAGAATAAAACATACTTTAGAAGTAATGTAATTTTTACGGTTTACTGTTTTAATAAAATTTCGATGTTTAAACTTTAGGTCAACGATTCCCACATGTTCATGTAAAATCTCTTTTTGCAGTAATTTTCATTACTACCGCGCTATTAAATGAAAAATTAGAGGTTTTATATTTACATCTTTACATTTGGCATTATACTTTAAGCTGACTTCAGTTCTGTTCTTCCTAATATTAATCAAAATACACTGAAACAAATGTAGGAAAACTTGGCAGCCCCCACTAAACCACAAACAAAAATGTTTTTCATAAAATTGGTCTAGTTAAAGTTTAATTTTGACAAGCACGAACATCATATTTTGGAGCGCAAAACTATAGAGGAAACGGAATTTTGTATTAGGGGGCGGGTGCAATCTTGACGTCAAAGCAACACCCAACTCCACTACTGAAAGACAAAAATAAAAAATGTTAGTTCCATAGTTTTGTTCTAATTAACACCTATTTTGACCAGGAATAAAAATTTTAGAATGTAAAAGTAATAGTTATTGCCATTTTAAATTCATACAGACCATGAAGATCGGCATAGTCAGTGATAAAGTAGTTAAGTGGCAAAATAATGATTTAAACTATACACTGTGTCCAAGATAAGTATTCTCACTATTCTCGGAAATGGTAATAGATACAACTCCGGTTAAAAAGGAAAAAGTTGTGTAATTAGGACACCAATAAAATTACACAAAAAATTCGATGGTGAGATTGTTGTTTTTGAGATATTTGAATAAAATTCAATTTTTTTAATTTCTTTTATAAATGCTAGAGCAAAAATACAATAACTTCTTCATGGGAACTTGTAACGTGCTAAAGTTTCTAACGTGCTAAATTCGTCAACATAAATTTAATTATAAGAAGTACACATGTACGCCCTCTATACTCCAATGGCATAAAGTAACTTTGGTATTTACTTATTTAATAGCATATAATTGTTAATGTATGAAATTCTTGCCAGATAGCGGCATGAGAAATACAATAATTTGGAACTTTATTTAAATGTTTGTCGATACATAGCGATCTATATAACAATTTTTGGATCACACTTTCTCTTCTTTCTGCCGATCGCCATCTTAGCAACGCTAGAAAATTTCAACATTTCTTCTGGAAAATTTCTAATAACGATTATATCGGATATAATCTAGAAGAAATAACTACAACAAAGCATACTTGGTTTTCTCTACACTCTCTGTACCAATTTAGTTGCTCGCATTTAACTGCGGTTTTAAAGAAATATTCTTGGGTAAGATGACATAGATTTTTCTTTTTTATTGGTAAAACATGACTTTCTCTGTTAGCGTTTGAAGGCATACCACCTCTAAACAAACTACTGATGCTTTCGATCGACTACGGAAAACAGTCCATACCATTGTAATGTGTCCGTCTGCAACAAAAGGGGCAATTAATGTAACCTTCGTTTTATGTAATACTACCTTATCCTTTTAGCACGTAATGGTTATCATCTAATGGTTTAGTAATTACTAGTTATCTCTAAATATCTGGAAATTAACGATTTGAATTTAACGTCGACAATTGCTGTAAAACGTCTGCGCGTTCTATTCGCTATTCTTTTCTTTGTGGACGCTCAACCGATATCTTCATTCTGCTCTTTGGATTCGGCTGCATCATCTTTTGTGATCTAATTACATTAGGGTAATCCTTTAACCCCTACGAACACAGGCCAGAGTGTTATTGTTATCTAGCACATGAATTTGAGTACATACTTTATAGTCGCTCTATATTGGGATTACTCGACAGTGATTTATTTCACGTTCTTACTCACTATAAAATAATAATATCCACTTATTAGTAGAATTACAATATTATCATACTTACTTTACATGAAGTTCAAATTTTTCAACTCAACGTAATTGATAAAAATTATACTGGTGGCTATTTGTTAACGATACACAAATTGCTAAAACATTTGTCGATTTTATATTTAAGTGTTTTTAGAAACTTTTCAATTTACAATATTCATTACTAACTTTAAGTTTTTGATAAATTAGAAACCACACCCGTACCCTTCACAATTAGATACCATCTTAGTTTTTTTTACTGTGTAGTTGCGCACTAGAAATTACGTCATAATAGGTAATAGCACCTTTTGGTTTAATATACACTACCACCTAGCTCAAAGGTTATATGCCGGGAAATTTTTGGTATTACTTGTTTGTGTCATATCTGTAAATTTGTTTAATACGTACTGGGTGTGATACCTGAAATAGCGGAACGAATTCAGTAAAGTTCTTTTTTTTAATATTTTAGATCAAACATTTTACTGTTTATATTTAACCTTTGGAGGGAACATTCAGTTGCCAGTGTTAATCTGCTTTTCCTGTAGTTTATTTTGCTATTAAATAAATAAAAGAGGCAAACTGAACTGTTCTGCCGAAAGGCCATTTGTACTTTAATTTAAGTTTAACGAGTTTCTCAATTATACCTACGGTTGTTTTTGGATGTTGTACAGCAGGTACATTTATTAAGTATTTTCGGACGCTGTGCTAGCGTTACTGTGTATGTTTTTCTTTAAGGTCAACACAATGAAAGATCTTTCATTGTATGAAGGGAAAAGTTTAAATTTTAGATTTTATTTTTTTGTTAAAAAATTAATCATTGGATAGGTTCAAAGTTAACCGATCCTGACCAACTTGCGAACGTTATCATTGTTTTTTTTTTATTCTGGTTAATAACCGTAGTGACCAACATTTCATTTATTTAGTCAAATTTTCATTCCTATGTTCCACGATACATTTTAGTTGAATAATTTAGATTAAACATTTTTTTTTCTCTTAAATATACTTGTTGAATGGAGTAGTTCCCACACATATTTATCTTAGTTTTTTTTTTACTGGTTATATTATAGTTTGTTAATTACACTACAGTGGTCTCTTATTTCCCTTCCTTTGATGTCTTCCTTTGATGTCTTCCTTTCCTGTTTTCCCTACTCGCCTCTTACCCCATCACAATCCAGAAGTCGGGATAGTGGTGCCTGTTCTACTAAAGGGGAGCGGCTTCTGGCGCCGGCATTAACATCTCTTTTTTCTTAACCCCACCCGAACCGAAATTGAGATAGACGGTTTGCTTAACTACCTACAGGTGAGTAGAGAACCCTTTCCTTTTCCTCCGCTTCTCGCTTACACACGTAACATTGTTACGGGCTTTAACATGGTTTAGTCAGTTTTTCAATCGGACGTTTCCTATTTTTATAGCCATCATCAACTTATTTTTTTAAATATGGTCCTGATATTTTGAAAACTGATTTTAAAAGGTTTTTTTATTACAAATTCAGCAATGTATCACATTCGATGGTCTGATAGCGTTTTGAACCTTTTATGGACCATCATCACGACATTTTTGAATAAAAACCTGCATTTTCAAAAAAAGTTTATTTAGTTAACTCTCCTTAATGTTTAGTATTTTAAAAAATGAGGAAAAGTACTAAAATAAAATATTGTTAATTATGCAACTTAACATAAAAAACTAAATACTTGTAAAATTAACATTAAAGTTGCCTATTTAAATGATCATTATCAAACACTGCTAAAATACACATGCATAATTTCCAAATAAAAAAAAATTCCCAAACTGATAGAGTTTTTCATGAATCTCCGAAGATGACTAATATCTTACATTTCCATCTGCGACATCATACCAACGATGTTATTGATGTTCTGAAAAAGTATAAATAAAAACAGGCGGCTTTCAAAACAATAAAAATAGGCGGCTTAGAAGTAATTCAGTATATGTTATAATATTGTATTGTACAATTTTGTATGTAGCTGGTATTTAGTACTTAACTCTGAATAAGTTAATTTGTGGTAGTTATTATCAAAAAAGTATTGCGTATTTTTCAAATGGAGAAAAAATATGCTACCATGTTACATACCATGTCAACAAAATTCCAAAGCAGAAAGACAGCAGCCTCATAAAACCACATTTAGGAACTTGTCAGTCAATGTAAGAGAGCATGGTGCTAAAATTATGTAAATTCCCGTAAAAACCTTGCAATGAAAAAACAGCAAATAATGTTTTATTATCTGTTACGGAAAATCCAGACATTGCTACACGACATATTGAACAAGCAATTGGAGTGGCCCATTCTATTGCTCATTTTATTTTACAAAAAGAAAAAATACGCCCAGTTCAATTTAGAATTTGTCAGGGACTTCGACCAGGGGATTCAACGAGGCCTCTGCCCAAAAGGTCAGGTAAGAGTGTATAAGAAAGTAAAGCGGGGAGTTTAAAATTATCCCTTTATTAAGGTGTAGTACTGAGAGGAAAGGAAAGAGGAAAGTGCACTGAAAACTGCTACGTGTAATAGATTTTTACTAGTGAAGAACGGTGTGGATACCCAATGATAAGGTATCGACCGGTTATAAGGACGACGTTGAAATCAAACTCGTTTACTGGCACTGTAAGGTTATTTTGACGCACCGTGTATGTATAGTATTTTAATGAACGTATGTAGCGTGTTTTGAATGTAGCTGAAATGAGTTTGAATGAAAAGAATTTTTTTGATGCATTTTTGATGTTGTTCGTGCTAACTCATTTTGGTTACTATAATTGGATTTATCTTATAGAGTAAGATTTTTTGGACTTTATAGTTTTACATTATGTCGTAGATCGATGATGATCAAATCTACTCATTTCGTGGTTACATGACCTGACTACATTTAGACAAAGGGCTTGATATCCGGCTGCCAATATATTATATGTATAGATATAAATTTTGCGTGACTAGAAATAAGTAGAGCAGAAGATATAGTTAGATAATAAGGCAGCCACCTTTGTGGGCAAAGTTGTATTTAATTATACAAAGATTCATTATATTCAATATAAATGTTAAGTGCTCAGCTATTTTGTTTATTGCGAAAAGCACAGTAATTTATTTCAGGACAATTAATTTAGATGATAGTTGAAGGATTTGTAGTTACATTTCTTAGATGAATTAACGTAATTGTAAAAAAAGATTATTTTTCTTCGTTTTATTAGTAACAGTCAATAACCGCGTTTCTTTAATACTGAATAATAATTCGTATTTGTTTTTATAACGTTGAACGTATACGTCAAATATACGAAGCAATTAGGAAAAGTTCAAGCGCATATGTTAAATAACATAAATTTTATTACAGGATGTGATCAATATTTGTTTTGTTTTTAAGCTTTTACGTTTCCGAAATATATTTAAGCATTTTGATACTACTTGGACTCATTAAGTTTAGTGATTCATACTATAACGCAATTTACAAATTTAATGTGATTTTTTCTGAAATTTATGTGGGGAATTGAGTTATTTATCTACGAGTAGGCATCTATCATGTTTTCTGCTACCATCCAAAAATTGCTAACACCTCAAATCTACGTAAATTTACCGAAAATCCAGATCACAGTGGCACCAATGACGTTCTTTGTTGATTGTAAGTTTTATTGAAAGGTTTTTGTAACATTCTTTTAGTTACTTTACGGGTTACTGCAAACCCGCCCGTCTTCGGTTAATTCAGCCGGCCACCCGCTTATTTAGTAAGCATATAGTACGACGCGACGCCTAGTACGGTGTGGTCGTGTAACTACTTGATAAGGATGGAAGAAGAACAGTATGGAATGCTAAACTGATGGTGAAAAACAAAAGAAAACAAGAGATTACATAAATACTCAGGGAAAAACGAAAGACTTGGCAGAAGGCTTTTCAATGACGGCACAAAGTAGAAACGAGTGGAAAAGATTTTTGAAAGTTGGCATTTAATGTCTTACCTACATTTCGCTTTTGAACTTCCCGGAAACATTGCAAATTTAATCATCTCTGTATATTTAGTAATAATCGAGTTACCCTTAGAATGGGTCACGATTAAGACTTCCCTACATATTGTGTCATTTACATTTATTTGCAAATATTTTCTACGAGGCAGTAAAAAATCTATTCTCAGAATCTTGTCATATTCTCACAGCCCTAATTATAACAGAAAAGGCATTCCCAACACAATTGTAAATTGTCAAAATGATGTGAAGTTTCTTTCTGTAAAGGCATTATTTCACTCAATTCAATTCAGATAAAAGTCTTTTCATCTATAGTGTACTTGAATGAAATAATTTATCATGTAATAATGTAATTATATACTCAATTTATTTAAAGAATTACATAGACTAACACAGACTCCATTAACTTTTAACAAACCCTTAATTAACATCCTTTTGTTTCTCCTTCACAATTTCTATACATAAAACATTATTCAATTTTATTATCACATTGTTTCCTGTCGTTTTGTTTTCCGACGATAGGGTTTTAGGTTATTCATGCTCACCATCACGTCATGTCAAATTGAAAACGCGATCATCATCCAACGAAAACTTCTCTCGTAACGTTCTCGCGCGTATATCAAAAATATTGTACTATTTTAAGGGGAAGTTTTCAATTTAGCCCATAAGGATAAACAACGATTAGAATTAAATAATACGCAATCTACAGTTATGAAAATTACACACATTCTTCGTCAAAGGTTCTTGTGTTAACATATTAAAATATGGGGCGCAAAAAACAATTGTTAAATTAATAATAAAATAAATAAAGCGATGACGAATGTCGTATACAAAATCCGGCGAATTTGAATCACTTATCCTCTAAAATCTATTTTTTAGTACAACTATAGTAATAATTAATCGTAATAGTAATACCCATAACAGTGTTAAATTTATTTAAGATTTGTGTAAATAGATGGCGACACAATGTCGTGGGAGGCAACTGCTAGAAATCATTTGAAAACGCTGTACTTGGCGTTGAGTTCGGTTTTGAAGCTCCATCCATTATTCACTCTTTGTCTTCTATCTATTTCACAATACGGAAGGCAGAGTAAGAGTGAGCTATTGGATCCAACGCGCAGACAGTGTCTTGGCTTGTCTACATGTTTTTGTACCATGTGCGGAGCCATGTGTTATGTCTGTGCATAGAAAATGATTGCAGTTTGCATCGTGTTGAGCTTATTGCTGTTTGATATTTGTGTTTTACTGTGTTAATTATTTCTCAATTCTTCTTTGCATTATAACACCTGTAACGTCTACATTTCTATAAAGTGGTTAAAGTGAAACTAGTGAATAGTAAAACAGTTTATAAATCATGGAGCAATCGCAGAAAATATTCTTACAGTCTGCGTTGGCACGAAAAAGTATTTACAACAGAGTAATGTTTTGCTTCGAAAGATTGCTTTTGCTTTTACTTTATACTTCGAGCAAATGCTTCATTTTTATTCATAAGACCCATTAACTACTTTGATAAGACCATAACAATTTAGTGTTTTGGAAGTAGAGCCAGCTTCCGAAACGCGGCGCTATAAAAGCAAAAACTGTGGAAATAGGCCAACCAACTCAACTAATATGAGACCACAGTTACAAAACACATAATGCAGGATTTATTGTTTGGCGTAAAATTTTCAACTATATTGCTGTTTGAAACCCTTAAGGTTTTAGTTGAGTTGATTGGTCTATTTCTGCAGTTTTTGCTTCTTGAGCGAGACGTTTCGGAAACGGACTCTGCTTCCATCATCAAGCTTAGTCCTGAGAAGGACTGTTTTCGCACTTGAGTTGATTTCATGTGATATGATTTTTTCCCAAGCACTTGACTTCTCTTAGATTCGAACTTTGGTACCTTCACTTACAAGTCTGACACTTTTACGGCTGAGCCACTGAGTAATCCAATATATATTTTTATTTTATTTTCGGTTTCCGCATAAAATTTTACGTCTTCTACTACCAGGTTTGGCGTACCCATCTCTTACCATTATTAAGAAAAAAATAATTTCAGGCGTTAGCAACGAAAATTTGAATCTACTGAAAAAATAATATTTCATAAAACATAAAAGGCAGATAAGCGAAACTTGTACAACGGTTAGACATGATATTGCACTATGTTTTTAGTATTAGACATTTTTGAAATTTATTTCTAGGGGAGGTCCGGGAGTAACGGTAGTTAAGAAAATCAAAAATTTCAAAGAGTCATTTTTTTATTGCAACTGGGTTTTTTATATTCGCATTCGATGCAGAATTTAATTACTTATCTGCTGATATATCATGTTCCTATACCTAAACTGAATGATTTTCGTGTTATCTGCTTTTTTTCTACTTTTCTTGTATATGATACGCCGTAAATTAATAGTGTGCTTTGCAATCTGTTTTGCTGCCTGTCGTATAATACCTTCAATCAGTTGGCTATGCAATTGAATTGTCATATTTATAGCAAATGACAATTATTGAAATCAGTTCGAGTTTTAATAAATAATTTAAAATGCCACGATTGCCATTTAGTAACGAAAATGTTTTGAACGTATTGCTGATACAGGACGAATGCGGAGGAATTATTGGAAGAACCTTTATTCAAAGGTATCCACATCGGAATCGCCCTAATTGTCGAACAATTACAATTTTGCTTGAAAATTGCAAAACACATGGGTCTTTTAGATATACGCCCCAGAAAAAGAAGCCAATGGTCGAACACGATGATCTCAACATTACCGTTTTGGGATACTTCACTGCATATCCTAATGCGTCAGTGAGAGAGGCTGCTACAAGTTTAGAAGTATGTTTTAAAACATTTTCATACACGTTGGTGCAACATTTAGTAGCTGGGGATTCTGAACGACGCATTCAATTTTGTGAGTGGTTCATGCTAATGTCACAGGAGAATGAAAATTTTGTAAAAAACATAATTCGAACGGACGAAACAAAATTTTCAGAAAACGGGGTTTTTAACAGGCACAATTACCATTATTGGGCCGACGAAAATCCACATGTCATTTGGGAATGAAACTTTCAAGACTCTTGGAGTTTTAATGTGTTTTGTGCGATAAAAGACAACAGAGTCTTTTGTCTTCAGTTTTATGATAATGATTTAAATGGTGAGAGGTACATGAATATTTTACAAGATCTGGTAATTCCCGGTACTGAAGAACTACCCTTGCAAGAAGCAATAAATGCATACTACCAGAAAGATGGTGCCCCACCGCATAATTTTGGTGAAGTTGGAAGGTTATTGGAAGAGCAGTTCCATGGAAAATGGGTTGCTAATAACGGTCCTTACCGCTGGCCTCCTCGATCTCCCAATCTAAGCCCCCTTGACAACTACATTCGGAGAACTATTAAAAACATGGTTTACAGTGAGCCCAAGGGAAAATGCCGTAGCAAGAGTTCAAGTTGCGTTCGGTAGTTTGAACGCGGACGACATTAGAAGAGCCACTGAATCCAATACTTTACGTTGTGTTCAAATGTGTTTAGACCAAAACGGATCTGTCTTTGAACACTTATAAAAAAAAATGAGTTATTTATTGTAATTAATATTGTTCTTCTCGTTAGTTGTTGGTTGTTGTTACTAGTGTATAATTTTCTGTTGTGTTGTTATAAAAACATGCCTTATTAGCAGATGCACTCCTTTTCTGGGGAATAGGTCTAAAGGATTCACGTCTTTTGCTTCTTTCGAGTAAAGATCTAACTGTTCGAGAATTAGGACGAGGCCGATGTAAATATGTCTGAATAAAGTTTTTAGTCGTTCTTTGAATAATTCTTTCATATTCGCGGTGTACCAACAAAAAATTCATAATAATCTTCGTTATTAAATCCTAAAAGAACTTAAATAAGTGTCATTTACTATAAATTTGACAATTTTAATTGGAGTAGCCAACTGATTGAAGGTATCATACAACAGGGAGCAAAACAGATTGCAAAGCACACTATTACTTTACGGCGTATTTACTACATCATCTCCAAGAAAAGAAGAAAAAAGCAGATAACACGAAAATCATTCAGTTTAAGTATAGGAACATGACATATCAGCAGATAGGTAATTAAATTCTGCATCGAATGAGAATATAAAAAAACCCAGTTGCAATTTAAAAAAAAATGACTGACATTTTTGATTTTCTTAACTACCGTTACTCCCGTACCTCCCCTAGAAAGAAATTTAAAAAATGTCTAATATTGAAAACATAGTCCAATATCATGTCTAACCGTTGTACAAGTTTCGCTTATCTGCCTTTTATGTTTCATGAAATATTAATTTTTCAGTCAATTCAAATTTTCGTTGCTAACGCCTAAAATTACTTTTTTTTCTTAATAATGGTACGAGATAGGTACGCCAAACCTGGTAGTAGAAGACGTAAAATTTTATGCGAAAACCGAAAATAAAATAAAAATTGCGACATTGTATTTAAAACAACAATTTTCTGTTTCGCCCCTGCGGACGTTGTTCTTATATTCCTGTGTTTTCACTTTGAGTGGTCTGCTGCTCTCGCCTATGATGGTCTGCCGAATTCGCATGGTAGGTTATATACACAATTCTTGGAATTATGATCTTCATTATGCGGTTTGGTTTTGGTTAGTATTCCCCTGAGCGTTCTGGTTCATTTGCTGCCTATCCTTCGTATTTTCTCTGAGGTACCTTGAATATATGGTATTATCGCTGTATATTTAGGTTCTTCTCTTCCGGTTACCCTTTCCCTGTTTAGGTTAGGTGTTAGATCGGGGTAGCCATTTTATTTGAGTGGGCTTGTGAAGTGTCACTTTCGACGTAGTAATTTCAACACAGGTTCTGCACCTAACAGATAGTTACTTTTACGCGAACTAACCCCATAGACACCTAATTAACTTCCTGGAAAGTGGCCGGCAGCTGGGGCTCCGAAAACGAGTTCCCTTGTCTTAGTTCCCCTACAATATCGCCTATCTCTACTTCGCCACCCTAAGCACACCCTCTCACATCCCCACCATACTGAAGTATTCACCCCTTTCAATCACCCTCACAATCACCACCGATATTTCATTAACACCATTTATCTTCTCCGTTCCCACTCTAGATCAGTTCATAATAATAAAAATACCTACCATGGATTATAACTCATCTAAGCATACTTAATTATCAACTCCACTAATTAAGGATTCAAAATTTCAGAGTCACATGGTCAGTATCATAATCACCTTTTGTATATAATTATATAAACACTAAACGTACTCACCTGGTGTATTCACCTGTAAATCCCCCAAAACCTTAATACACACACAAGACCGCTACGATTCTAATTAACAGTTTTTAAGATTCCATTTAAGAAAAAAAATTCACGTTTCGTTAATCCCGTATTTTACAACTATACGGTTAAAGGTGGAAACAAGCGTCGAGAGAAGTTTACAGTGGCGTCCCGAACCGCAGTACCACCCATAATTAATTTTTAATTTTCTTTATTTATTATTTTATTCTTTTACCTAGGATATTTTAACTTTGTTTTCTTTATTAAATGGCATTTTCCTTATTTTATATTATTTAACATAATAAAACGTATGTAATTAGATTGTTTTATAATAATTAATTATCCACAAAATAATGAGGTCGTTTGACCACGAACCTGAAGGTTTCAAACTCAAAGGGGCTACCAAAAATTTGTTTTGTAGACCTGTAACGCTACAATTTAGGTAGTGAAATGGAGCCTGAAGCTCATTGGATCTGTTGCAAGGAAGTTTAAGACAGTTTAGACAGTATTGATCCACCAAGCGGTGTCATGAAGTACTTTCGCGATTATAAAATATAACTACACATACGAGGGCCGATAAGATAAATAAGAGACGAACGGACAATGGTAAGATAGAAAGACATGATCGTTATCGCTCAATTGAACTTTCTTCCGTTAAAAAGTACGTTATCGAAATGGTAGGATTTTACGGATGTAACATTTTCCTTATTTTATATTATTTCACATAATAAAACGTATGTAATTAGATTGTTTTATAATAATTAATTATCCACAAAACAATGAGGTCGTTTGACCACGAACCTGAAGGTTTCAAACTCAAAGGGGCTACCAGAAATTTGTTTTGTAGACCTGTAACGTTACAATTTAGGTAGTGAAATGGAGCCTGAAGCTCATTGGATCTGTTACAAGGAAGTTTAAGACAGTTTCGGCAGTATTGATCCACCAAGCGGTGTCATGAAGTACTTTCGCGATTATAAAATATAACTACACATACGAGGACCGATAAGATAAATAAGAGACTAACGGACAATGGTAATATAAAAAGTCATGATCGCTATCGCTCAATTGAACTTTCTTCCGTTAAAAAGTACGTTATCGGAATGGTTGGATTTTACGGATGTAAGTAACTGCATAAAAAATGTTCACGCGGAAAACGATAAACAGAATATTTCGATCGCAATTACAATTGAGCACGGTGCAAACGAATTGGAAGAGCTCAAAGTCTGTATAAAAGGTCACATAGCTCACGTCAAGTTAGTTTAAAGTCAATAATAAGATGCTAAAGTTAAACTTAGCTGTGAATGCAAACCTTTAGTTATCTTTTATGCTACAACTATCGGTTTCAAAAAGCAAGATAGGTCAGTTTGAAACCTTGATAACTTTTTTATTGTAAGCACAATTGATGTAAAACTTGGCAGAGATCTTCCCTGTAGACATATAATAACACTCAGAAAACATAAATTTTTTAGACGCTTAACTTTGTAAATTAAAAATTAAATTATCATACAAAGTGTATTTTTGCGGTCCTTGTTTTACATACAGTCGTTTTCTGTGCTCGTAGCTTCCTTATTTTTGTCTTAAAATGTGCGAAATTTTAACCAGTAGCATATCAAAGTAATATAAAGTTAACTGCTATTTCAAATTTTGAAAAAATATTCAAATTTTGAAAAAAAATGACGCGTTCTCGATAAGTGCAAACTTCACTCTAAATGTAAATATTTTCGTTTTAAGTGGACATGTAAGTTTTAATTGTGCTTTTAACCTTCCGTATTAAAGTACACGCATTTATCATGTAGTTTAATCCGAACTAATAAATAATTAATTTCTCAGTCGAGAGAGAGAACGCGCTACGTTAGGCGAGCTTCCGATCGACGACTCAATACGAATGCCGTTTACATGAGCACAAGGATTTTCTTTATTTATATTATACAATTTAATGTACATATTAAACAAGAACAGCAGAAACAATAAATAGTAAACAACAAAAATCAACAAATAATTGTGTGGAACGTTAAAAATAAATTCCGATAGTAAACATTGCAAGCGCCTCAACAGAAATGTAATTTTTCTATATAAATAATAAATAGTACAGTTTACATTTTAAACAAATTAAAAATATAACAGAAAGTGCATTAAATTATTGTTACGGTAACAAACAAAATGCACCCACGTACCACACAAAATTAAAAACACCGAACGCGTTTCGATAGCTACGCTATCATCATCAGCGGTCGACTAGGGCGTTGCTAATCTGGTGAAATCGAAAGTTATGATCATCATTATTCATTAGAATTTGTTTATTTTTGAAGATTTCTAAACTTTCATAACAATCAAGTTCGTGCTTGTTACTAACATGATGATTAATGATACCTCTTCTACTACATGATTTTTATCAAACATATGTAGGGATACGGCAGACTTGTCCCAACGTTTACATTTTATATGAGCTAAATGTTCTTCAAAGCGAATTTTGATAGGTCGTTTAGTTTAATTTTTTTTTTAAATTTGTGTAGTACGTCGGTGCATTTTGTTTGTTACAGATCCTGCCACAGTTCCAGTGTTCCAGATTTTTCATTGTTACGGTATTTTCCAATTTCACATTCCACACAATTATTTGTTGATTTTTGTAGTTTACTATTTATTGTTTCTGCTGTCCCCATTTAATATGTACCTCAAATTGTATAATATACATAAAAAAAAAGTTCTTGTGCTGATGTAATCCTTGTGCATGTAATTTTTATAAATAATAAATAGTATAGTTTACATTTTAAACCCATTCAAAATACAACAGAAAGTGCATTAAATAATCATTATTGTTAGGGTATTCTCAAATTTCACATTCCAAACAATTATTTGTTGATTTTTGTAGTTTACTATTTATTGTTTCTGCTGTCCTCATTTAATATGTACCTTAAATTGTATAATATAAATAAAAAAATCCTTGTGCTCATACCAGATGTTTTAATTAATATTCTTAATAAATCGGCCGATTAAATAATATCATTCTTTAATGAACGTTTATTTTAGCAGTGTAAAGCTCGATTTCGTGCAACGCGAATGCGTCGGCATTCGTATTATGTCGTCGATCGGAAGCTCGTCCAACGTAGCCCGTTCTCTCTCTCGTATGAGAATTTAATTATTTATTAATTGGGATTAATCTACATAATAAATGCGTGTACTTTAATACGGAACGTTAAAGAACAATTAAAACCTACATGTCGGTCCACTTAAGACGAAAATATTTGAATTTACAGCGAAGTTGCACGTATCGAGAACACGTCACTTTTTTTTCAAAATTTAAATATATTTTCAAAATTTGAAATTGCAGTTATCTTTATATTACTTTGATAAGCCACTGCTTAAGATTTCGCACATTTTAAGACAAAAATAAGGAAGCTACGAGCACTGAAACCGATCGTTTGTAAAACACGGACGTCTGAGTGTTATTATATGTCTACAAGGAAGATCTCTGCCAAGTTTCACATCAATTGGACTTACAATAAAAAAGTTATAAGCTTTCAAACTGACCTACCTTGCTTTTTGAAACCGATCGTAGTCAATACGCAAACCTTTAGTTACGTTTCTAGTGACTTTTAGTATGGAAATTTATGTTACTATACTAAGTGTTAACACGGACTTACATTAAAAAGCTTTTTACGGTATATTCTGGCGTAAATTGCTAGATCTAGAGTTTTTTCTGCGTTCATTCAAAAACCGGACACTTTTTCATCATTTTTAGTGTAAAAAGTTTTAGTGCACCAGTGCAATATAAATTTTATTGCAGACTTCCCATACAGACTAACCTAATCTAAAAGGTGCAACAATGCAAATGTAGAAAAGTTCGTTTAAAATTTTTCAAAAAAAATTCGTTTTGTTACGATCGAATGTACCAAAGTTGTTTCGTGCGTACTCTATCCTTTATCGCTATATTTTAATTTTTTATTTATCGGAAATTGGATAACTCATTGGTTTCTTAGCTACTTCTTAAACGTTAGTTTATCAGTTTAAACAAATGGGGGTGTAAAAAAAGTGGTATAGCTTAAATGAGAAATATTGAAAATATGAATGACATTTGAAGAAGATGAATTAATTTTTTTTATCCCCCACCAGAAATCAGTGTACTGGCTAATTTAATATCCAGCAAAACACGCTAACAACGATACTCAATCATAATTAAACATTTAATATTCAAAAATGCGTCGCGTGCAATAAATACTCACTTTTTGCGCTTATTTCATAAATAACTTTTATGTACGGTTTAAAATATTGAACGTTTTTTAAACAGAAAAAATATGCAAAATAGAATTTCAAACAAAACGAAATATCTTATAAAAGAAAAAATAAATAGATAATTTATGAATAGTTACAATCTTTCTTGCTTTGGTAACACAAATACAACAACCGCAAAAATGTTAGCGTCATGATTTTAACAACATAAATTCATCTTCCCATTTAAAAAAAAACGCCTTTTATCTCTACAAGTAAATGCAAACTTAGCTTCTTGCATTTTTACTAACAGACCTTTATATATGTAAATAAATGCACTCCATCGGTTTCCTTTATAAAGATGTTTAATTACTTAAGGGATTTGAAAACATTCATTTCGATGAGGTGGTTACTTTTATAATAAACTGAAACGTTGTTTGGTCTTGTGAGATAAATTTTTAAATTACGCCGTTCTCATTAATCTTGAGAGTAAAACAATCTCAAAGCTACTCTCATAATTTATTGGTTTCAACCCCCTTTAGTACTCTTATATATACTACAAAACACATTGTAAACACGTCGTATTCATTTAATATTGTGTTTAAAAAATTTGGTAACCTAGTAACAACAAATAGCAAACTAATTTAGGGCAAACTGATTTACACCAGGCGCTTCTTTGATGAGGCTTATTTAATCCCCTTTATGTACATAACCCACTAAGTCTGCTATGACAGGTGTGTTATAATTTGAGGTCTGTTATGTAATAATATACAGACATGACACAGGTTGGTACGCAATTAATCTAATTTCTAAGCCACTACAATTTCATATGAATTTTGCAGAACAATTTTGTAGAATAACTAATGACAGTAAAAATTCTGTTTAGGTCATAAGGACACTATTGCATAATTGATAGATACTATTTAATTGCATGCCAAATAAACATAAATTAAATTAGGAAAATATCAATACGCAGAATTGAAAATTGCATAATTTAAAATTAGAGTAAATTATTTTCCAATTCGCTCTGAAAATGATCGCATTTTGCTAAGAATCTTGAACAAATGCGGTAGTGTTGAAAAGGGCTTTATATTCAATTTGTGTATAAGCACACTTATCTTTCACGTTTCATTAAGACACCTATTGTTGTAATCTGGCAGCGCGTATGATACGTAGCCTATCTTAACATGGCACAAATTTCATTCATGGAATTTCGTATATGGAACAATGAGGGAAAAAATAAGGGAATTAAATAAAATCTCTTAAAATACAACGTATCAACATAGATTTATAGCTAGATCCAACAAACTATTTATGTTGCTATATTTTACGTCAACATGATTGAAAATACGATCTAAGAGGATTGTCATCAAATACTGTAAAAACATAATACCGGAAACTCGACTCGAAAGGTGGCAACAACGCTACAGAAGCGCCATTTACGGTTCGAGGTGTAAACCATTCTGTTTTAAATCAGCTGTTCAAGGATACAATCTTTATTCTTTTACAGTACGTATTTCTATTTGTGTTAATATTAATAAAAGTTATTGAGTTATTGAATAATGGTTCGCCGTGTTTAGTTGCAATAACTACAGGGTGTCTTTTAAAATCACCGACAAACGAAAACTGGAGATTCTATGATTCAAAATGAGACAAAAATGATCATAAACGCTTTTCCGAAAATGCTTCCTAACCGAGATACAGGTTGATCAAAAAATACTTTTTTAAGGTTTTTTTAAGATTCCTCAAAAACTACAAAAGATATTACACTGAGATTTGGTACACCTAAATGTCTAATTAAATACAATTAATCAGGTGAGTTTGAGTCAACTGACTCCATCCCGTGGCGTAGAATATTTTAAGTTAATCAGTTTAAGTAAAAAAAAACGCACGCCCCTGGTTTTTTTGAAGAAATATTTTTTTAACCCTCGCAGGACCAACCTTTCTTTGGAAACAGCGAGGACCAAGGGGGAGTCAATAAATATCCACATATATTTTAACCGAAAAGGTACGTTTTAATTTAAAAAGAACACTGTTACAAATAAAAAGAATCCTAAACATAACTTAATAAATTAAAACAATAGTTACTTAAAGTCATTCAGTCGGAATCTCCGGATGCACTGGAATTTTCATCGCAGACTACACAGACATTGGATTTCATGCTGTGCTTACCGCATACATACCTCTGGCATTTTGAACAAACTATGGTGGTTTTTGCTAACTTGTTAGTTTTTTCTTTTTTCGATTTTGCTAACTTGCAACAAGAATGGCATCGTCCTTTTCCATGTTCGGATGATGTTGGAGCTACATCTGGAATAAGTTTACGTTCTAGTACATTTTCCATGGCATGCAGAACAAAACTTTGAAGTCCATTTAAATTTACAGCCCTTTTTTCAATAAGAGGTAGCGTTAAGGCAAGTCCCAATTCTTGCAGAAACAAACGACGACGGTTGCTCTTATTTTCATTCCATTTTGGGTAATTGAGAATAAATAGGGAGTATGCGTATATTGTTGCAATATCCAACAGAGTGAAAAAAACTGAGAGTGGCCATCTTCGCGTCGATCGTTTCGACGTATATTTTCTCGCCATCTGGTCCACCGTATCAACACCTCCTTTGGTTTCGTTATAAAAAAGATTGATATCTGATTTATTTTTGCCTCCGTCCCTTACAACATCATCAGAATGCTGTGTTGACAGGAACAAAAGTATCTTTGTAGGATTCTGACGTGTTACATAAGAAAGAAGAGTGATTGGTGGGTTTCCAGACTTCGGATCTGAAAATGTGAACATATTTGAATACAGCTGCCTTCCTTCCGTTTTTTTAAGAACTTCTGGTATATATTTGAGATTCTGTTGTAGAGTGCCAACTAAAGTCAGACCAAAGTTTTTGTAGAGATCTTCTGCAAGCTCCACAGAAGTGTAATACCTATCCGTCGTTACGTTACGTCCAGAATTTCTAATCGGAGATAGCAATCTTTTTACTATTCCTTGTGGACCTCTAGATGCTGGTGTGCTCCCTTCAGTTTTTCCTGCATAAACCTCCATGCGCAAAACATAACGAACTGAACAATCTGCAAGTATTCGTATAAGAACACCATATTTACCAGGCTTTTCTTTTATAAAAACCTTGAAGGGGCATCTGCCTTGAAATAAAGATAACATTTCATCTATCACCACGTTCATGCATGGTGTAAAATATCTCAAAAATGTATCATTCAGCAAATCAAAAATTTCACGTAAAGGTGCAAACTTGTCTGTCTCTTTCCTCTCGACTCTGGTGGTCTTATCATCAAATCTTAAAATTTTTGTCAGTACTCGGAATCTGTTTCGACTCATTGTGGCGATATACGATGATCTGCCGAATTTTTTAGACCACATATCGTGGTAATCCAATTTGGTGTCATCATTAGCTTCCATCAAAATGAAAATACCAAGCAAAGCCAACATCTCAGGATCGTCTGTTTTTGGCACGTTTGTACGCTCAGCTTCTTCGTTGGTATGCCGAACAAGAGTTTGCAATATTTCCGGAGTAAAAAAATTTTGGAACGACTGCAATATATTTTCTACTTTGCCATCATTTCTAAGTCCTGATCGCTCACGAAAAATGTTTGGTACTGCTCGCCGTATAGAGCGTGGTGGGTGAGCTAAGTAAATTCTTCCTGTATATACATGTGGCGTGTCACAGTCTTCACTTGTCATATCAGAACTGGAACTATCTTTGGTTGAATGTTCAATATCTTCTTCATCGTTGAACACTTCAATATGGTCTTCGGTTTCACTAACGTCTGAGTCACTGTTACCGAAACTAATGTCTGACAGAGCATCTAAATCAGAAAGGTTTTCTAACTCTTCGTCTAATTCGCTCTGACTCAAGTATTTGTGTTTATACATTTTCAATTTTCTTCACTTGCGCGACAAACAAAAAAATTTTTCAAATCTCGCTTAGAGCGACACCACAACCTAACGTGATGAAGGCAGTTCAATTACTAACTAAAATAATAATACATAGTTTCCACTTCATACCTATTTGCGACGTTGTCAGCAGTAAACTACCGGGCAGCTTCAATAATATTTAGACTCATATTGGACCGAGGGGGGTTATTTATTAACCACCGTAAAGTTTTTATATGAGTAAGATGAAATTAATTAAATTATATAAATGCTAATTATGGCGTCTCAAAGACTAATAGTATGCCGACAACTACTAATTATTTGAGATTTTTAGGAGCACAATGTTTTACAAATTCGGGTACAACACAATGTTGTGGATACTTTTTAACCCCCCCTTGGTCCTGCGAGGGTTAATAGATTCAACATTTAATTTTGCAAATAAAAATCATACTTACTGTTTTTTCGATTCGGCACCCCGTTATTGAAATATTTTGTATTAACATAAACGACCACATTATTCAATAAAAATCAAAATTTGTTTTATTTTACAAAAAAATAACGCAGTTAACTATTAGGTACATTATTGAAGAGATATTGAACGAATCAAAAACAAAATAATAATTATTTTTATACATATTGTTCAAAATGTCCTCCTTCCATTTGAATGCAAGCTTGTATTCTTCTTAGCAAATGAAACCTAACAAGCTGAAAAATTTGTGGCATAGACCTAATCTCATCGCATGCCATCTGTATGCGATTCCAAAGTTGCTCTCGATTATCAAACAGAATAGACACGAGTTTTCAGATACCCCCACACAAAAAAATCCAATGGGTTTAAATCTGGCGATCGTGCCGGCCACGGTACTTCACTTCATCGTCCAATCCAGCGTCCAGGGAACCATGCATTTAAAAATTCTCTGGCGTTTCGTGTAGAATGTGGTGGTGCACCATCATGCATGAAATACATGTTCATTCTAACAGCTACGGGTACGTCGTCAAACAATTCTGGCAAATCTTCTCTCAAAAAATTTAAATAGAATTCGCCTGTAAGTCTTTGAGGAAAACGGATAGATCCGATTAGGTGATCGTCTAGTATACCGATCCAAATATTTTCGCTAAATCTATGTTAGTGAGCTGTAACTACAGTTGGATGCTGATTTTCATCTAATCATTTGTGGGAATTATGCAAGTTTATTATTCCATTGCGGGAAAAAATACACTCATCAGTGGTCAATAAGTTTATAACAAATTGTACATCTTCAGCATTTTTATTTAAAAACCATTCGCAAAAATTCATTCGACAGGTTGTAGGTGAAAGGGATGTAAATTTTGTTCTCGTAAAACTTTCCAAGACTTGCTATGCGACACACCAAATTCTAAACCTAACTCACTTGTTCCTGAATTTCCTGAGTTACGACGAACGGTTCTAAACGTAGTATGATGTGGATGTCTTCTATTTGGAAATATTTGTTCATAAAGTCAAGCAGCTGCACGAGCATTGCAATTAGTATTACCATAACATAAATGCATATCGACCAGTTCTCGTTTGGAATAATTCATTTTTTCACAGTAATTAGACACAAACAATTAATTACAAAACACGCGTAAATGCAACTATTTTAGCAAACATAAGATATGTAACTGTCAAATGCAAAGCAATCTCTGATTTATTTAATTTGGTTATTACTGAATAATGCAGTCGTTTATGCTAATGCAAAATATTTGAAAAACGGGTGCCGAATCGAAAAAATACTAAGTATGATTTTATTTTCAGAATTAAATGTTGAATTTAACAAAAAAATATTTCTTCAAAAAAAGCAGGGACGTGCGTTTTTTTACTTAAAGTGATTAACTTAAATTCTACACCACTGGATGGAGCCAGTTGACTCAAACTCACCTGATTAATTGTACTTAATTAGATATTTAGGTGTACCAAATCTCAGTGTAATATCTTTTGTAGTTTTTGAGGAATCTTAAAGAAATCTTAAAAAAATTATTAGGAAGCATTTTCGTAAAAGCGTTTATGATCATTTTTGTCTTATTTTGAATCATAGAATCTCCAGTTTTCGTTTGTTTGTGATTTTAAAATACACCCTGTATAAACTACAAGAAAATCGGAAATCATTTATTTATTTAAGACTTGTAAGTAATAGGTAGATTTATGTTTAGGAAAATTCCATTAAATAGGCACATATTGACAATATATAACCTCTAGTAATTTCATTCTTAAAATATAATGTATGTATTTTAAACTTCTTGATGAAAGCAATAGGTTATTAACCCTACGGTGGGCGCGCGTGGTCTCAGAAACCGACTGCTTTTTCATCTTTAAATATTTAAGTTTTGATTGGTTCAGTACTAACGATGACGTTAAGCAGGCTAGTAGTTTCCGAGTTAAATTTGATTTCGGTCCTGTACACCGGCGCGCCTTGTGCTGTTATAGTTCTATTCAGCTGTGTTCAGTGAATTGCATATTATAAAGGTATGTTATTACGTTTTTTAATTCTCAGCAATATTATCATCATACCGTTTCATTATTTGTGTTGTCTAACCGTACTTTTATGATCTTTTGATCAGATATGCCGAATTATTGGTATGATGCAGAACAAAAACGACTCGAACGTCTGATGGAAGAAGTTAACGACCAAAATATTCAATATGATGACAATGATGATCCCACTGAAATAGATTTTGTAGAAGAAAGCAATGGCGACAGTGAAACCGAACAAGAAATTTCAAGTAGTGATGACGAAATTCCTAATCTTGACGAACATAATACATTCATAGGAAGAAATAAAACAACGAAATGGATGAAGTGGGTACCTAGAAAATCTGTTCGAACTCGAAATGTGGACAAAGTAATCCGTCTTCCTATGTCTAAATTAGCCACTCGTTCTTTGAAGACACCAATAGAAATTATTGGCTATTTCTTGAATACCACAATGTTACAACAAATTGTAAATTATACGAATGCGTATATAAGTTCAATAGCCAATAAGTTTGAAAGAGAAAGGGATGCCAAACCTACCTGCATAACAGAAATGCAAGCCTTATTGGGTCTACTATTTTATACAGGAGTGCTGAAAGCAAATCGTTTAAATGCGGAGGATTTGTGGAAGACAGACGGTTTCAGAATAGAAATATTTCGATTAGCAATGTCTATAAAGAGATTCTATTTTCTACTAAGGTGTCTACGGTTTGATAACAAAGAAGAACGAAAAAAACCGACAAACTTGCACCTATAAGAGAGATATTTGATTGCTTTGTGGACAATTGTAAGAACGGTTTCGGTCTTTCGGAGTATGTAACGATCGACGAAAAACTTGAAGGGTTTAGAGGCGATGTAATTTTCGTCAATACATTCCTTCTAAACCCAATAAATATGGGATAAAGATTTTTGCATTATCGGATGCCAAGATGGAGGTCTGTGTAGGTCAACAACCCGAAGGTCCTAATAAGGTCAGCAATAGTCCGTCTGATGTTGTGGAAAGTCTGTGTGATATAATCAAAGGCTCAGGTAGAAATGTGAGGCTAGATAACTGGTTCACCAGCATACCACTAATAGAAAAACTTTACAAGGATTATCCGTTGACAGTGATTGGTACGCTTCGGAAAAACAAACCAGAGTTACCACTTGAATTTTCTCTTCCAACACATCCTCCTGGCTCAAGCATGTTTGGTTTTACAAAAAAAAAAACATTACCCTAGTATCATATATCCCAAGAAAAAATAAAAATGTTTTGCTAATCACTACACCATGATGACAACGTCGATAGTGGAACAGGAAACCCGGAAATAATCCTAGATTTGTGCCATTCCTGTTCTTCAAAACCAGTGTAGAAACAAAGAAACTGGGAGATGTTCTATGTGCAACTCTAAAATGAATCGAAAGACTCGTTATTATTGCCGTGATTGTGAAAAATTTCTTTATTTAGAACATGTTGTCGTGTTATGCGGAGATTTTTATGAAAGTACTTCTCATGAAGTAGAGTGAATTGCATTTAATTTGATTAATAATAATTAGGTAGGTTTAATATTAGTTCGATATAGTATGTAATGTTAATCTTTGATTATTGATTTTTGTACCAAAATAACAACTATGTTAAGGTTTTTTTTCCAATAAAAGCTAGGGGCGACAAGTACCGGGGTACTACTGGTAGGCTTTATTCCTAAAGCAGTTGTCTGCGATCAAGGATCAAATAATGCGAGGTTGAGAAAGTTATTAGGCGTTACGACTGAAAAACCATTTATAGAAATTAGCAATGAAAAAGTAT
The DNA here is from genome assembly GCA_036346205.1 of Vesta saturnalis. NCBI lineage: Eukaryota > Metazoa > Arthropoda > Insecta > Coleoptera > Lampyridae > Vesta > Vesta saturnalis. The sequence goes on from JARFJB010001043.1 coordinate 3,147,243, forward strand.
ATTTATTTTATGATTCTCCACATTTGTTAAAATCGTTAAAAAATAATTTACAAAAGTATGACATTAAATATGGCGCAAAAATTTACAGTTGGTCTCATATTGCACAATTTTATGAAAAAGATATGAAAATGGTACCTAGACTTGCCCCTAAATTAACAAAAAAATGTATTTCACTTCCTCCATTTGCATCAATGAGGGTATGTGTGGCTGCACGTGTTTTAAGCTACTCGGTATCTCGTCGAATTTTGCTTCATGTGGCATTTAATTCTCCAGCTGCTTCAACGCATACCGAAGAATTTTTGGAAATGTGTGATACATTATTTGACATTTTCAAATCTTCCATATGTAGTAGTCCAAAAGAATCTCGAAAACCACTTTGTAACACATCTCGACACATGAAAAAGCTGTCTGAAATTATGAAAAGCCTACACCAATTGGAAGTTTTGAATAAACGTAAGAGTTGTAACAAACCTTTTTAAGTTGTATTGAAATTTACAATAATTTAGGCAACTTCGTTCATTTTTGTGTCATGTGAATTTCATATCTTATTGGTAAAAAAGTAAGCGTTTAGATATTTTAAAGTGGGGTAGTACGCGCATTACGTTTGGCACATTGAGTTCATGCGCAGACATCTATTTGGAAGTCGTTGTTGTTACGATAATGATAGCAAAAAGCTTCCATTTTTGCTGTTGAATATTTTTATTAAAAAGTGTCGTAAATGTAACGGTAAGAGCTAACTAAACCTATTTTTCTTTGTCTATTATATTTATCCTTTTTACTTTTATTACGTTAAATTTTCCTTTTACGTAATTTCATTGTATTATTACGTTTCAATTTAACGAGGATGACGCGATAGAAGTTTGTTGCTATGCTGAAGATTATAAATAAATGGTACATTAACCCATTTAAATCAACCAAGTTTGGCTGTTTGTAAAAGAATTTATTCATTTGGGATCAACGAATATCAAAATTCTATTATATTTCCATTTCGAGATTAATTGCACAACCAAAATTGAAAGCGTGGCTTCGTCAGCATTTTTATCCGTAACAGTATAACAGTGATAACCAAAACTTTAAAGTACAACAGGTATTTCATTTCTAATCATTAGTATAAGGTATTTTTAAGTTACTAACAATAGTATTAAGATTTTCTACTTTGTAACTGGACTTAAAAATTTTATAATAAACCTTGTTATTGTTTTCAATTTTACATTTATTAAATTTACGGTTTACTTGTTTCCATAAAATAAGTTGGCGTTGGAGGTATTTTAACATTTATTTACAGGTTGAAGTTACATTTTTTTGTAAAGCGAACATATCTAACCACACACACATTTTTAAGAACATGGCCCATTTAATCACTGACTGAGCTGAAGGCACAAAATCTTCTATTTATTATTAGGAGTATAAGTAATATTAGGGTGAAATTACTAATAACAACCGCCACACCCGATTATTAATTTTTATTACAGAGTAATCCTATTTGCATTACAGGTTGAATGGCCAATGTTACTGTGCTAAAATTGTTGTGGAATGAGTTAAGTACTACATACATGTGTCAGATTTTATTAACTCGTAGGCCAACACAAGATTCAATTGAAAATTTATTCTCCCTTATTAGAGGGTAGGGGGACAACAACGTAACTCCGGATGCTTCCAAATTTTGTAGTTCACTACGGACAGTTTCAATTAAGCAAATGGTTTCACCTTCAGATGATAGTAATTGAAAAATAGATCTGACACAATTTTTACTTCAGAAAAGTGAAATTATTAGAAAACCTGTAGCTATTGCTTTTCCCAACCATAACCACGATGACACTTCAGAAATTGACTCTGCCCAAATGAACGCAGATATTATGTGTTAGGAAGGACATCGTCATATCAGAACGATTATAATGCAGCAAATATTCATATTGAACTAGAAAAATATGAAGATAGTTCAAAAATACTTTTTCCAAATGATCAAGCAGACAAGCTCTCTACTAAGATATGTGGCATTTATAAAGAATATTTTGAAAAAAATGTTTACGAAAGTGTGCAGGGTAAAAAGCCAAACTTTTGAAATAGTACGCATTACAAGATGTAATTGTAGAAAATCTGTGTACACAATGTTCTATGGCTTTAGCAAATAAATACTTTGTGGTTATATTTAAAACCTTTCTTAATAAAACAAACGATGAAATAACATCTTATAATAATAAAACAAAAAACGTGAAAGTCAAGAAAATAACACATGTAATCAATTTGTATTATTGGAAATAGATAAATAAATTGCATTTCAATACTACTGAGCAGTTTACACTTCCAGAACGTAAGTAATCCTTTACACGAAGTATTAAGAGCACGAAGTTTTCAATAAAGACGAGGAGTAACTTTTCGGATGTGTAATTTACAGTATATTTTTTTCTGCAAGCCGTACTGTAATTTATGTACTCTAGTTATCTAGCACTAACTACAAATACCGAACAATATTATAATGCTCACATTCCACTCGATTTGTTTGATTAAATTTGAATGAGTAATATCTGAATTTCTAAAAATTTGCGTTGAAATGTATGGAACCAGTGTTAGTGTGCACCGCAAACCAGTGGCGTTGCTAGGGGGGGAGCGGGGCAAGAAGCGCGGTTCGCCCCGGGTGACACCATTTTAGTGGTGACACCATTAAAATTTTTAATGGAGATTAAATAAAAATTAAGTACTTACAGTGAAACCTGCTAAAACGGAAATTGTAAAATGTCCGACTTATACAGTTTTCCGCTTTGTCAGGTTTGGTTCAAAAATATGTACGAATATACAAATTTAATTTTTATTAAGATTACATACACGCAATGCATACGGGCGGCCACTTCAAAGTTCAAGGGCGGCCGCGCAAGCCCCAAAGTTAAAGGAAAAATAAATAATAGCAACTGTTTAGAAAGTTTTAGGTAAACATATGTACAATTCACTATTGATAACTATTAAATTGGGTGTACAAAGTGAGATAAATTGTTCTGTGCAAACATAATATTACCTACTGTAGATAGTATTTTCTCTGGTCCTGTGATGGTGTCATTTTACTAGTTGTCAGGTGTAATCTAATACTTTTCGAAAAGATTGTGAATATCAATGCAAAGGCAAAAGCTAAACGCAGATACGCCATGTAATACGTATTATACATATTAAGTGCCTATAAAGGGATTCCGTCACGCCTGACGCCGAAAATTATTTTATAAATAAATATAAAAGGAAATGTCTAACTAAATTGTACATTTATGTGTTCTCCTTTGTTACAATTTTACACGACACGATCACGAATATTCTTTTGTTTTTCGACCTGTAATTACATTTTCCATGGTTTTTGTATTGTATTTGTATAGTGTGAAGACTGGTCTCAATCTCAATCGAATGCTACGTTACGTTTTACCATTGATTGAGGAATACTTTACGAATTGGAATTAGCTTAGCAAAGTCAGCCTACTACCACTAAGAATTAGAAACTAGAAAGTAAGTTGTGTTTCATTTTATTGAAAATATTTAATCTGATCCTGATGATATTTAAAAAACAGGGTTGGAATTATGATTTTATTTAAAAATATTTTAAAAGATTTTTCGTTAAATAAAAAAATCATTTTTAGATTATGTTTGTTCATAATTATAAAATTTTTTTTAATTAATAAAAAAATTTTTTTCGTATTAATGATTCTATTTTGGAAAAGTGATTTTTAAAATTAAAGAATGTTTAAATTTAAATTTTTATTGAATTCTGCACACAAAGTTGTTATTAAATGAATTATAATCCTTCGTTTAACTTATCCCGATGACGTCATGTATGCATTAAATCACGAAATGACCGTCGTCTGTAATTTAAAACAAAAATATGAGCACTGATACCAACCTTTCCACAGAACAACTTTCCTTTATTTGCTTATACGTTGATTGAGGTTACGTACGTTCGCCGGTTGGTTTGTTTCTTCATTTATTCATTCCTTCTTGAGTTAATATTGTAAAAGATCGGTTCTTTTCAGAACCACATTACTTTCTAGTGTTCATTTAAGGTAAAGATTAATTCGTTTTACAGAAAGAGATAACATTTATGTTTTCATTTGTAGCACATCAACATGCCTCGTAGGCCAATTACCGTAGACGAATTGATCCATAACTTAGTCGAATACTTTAATAAAGAAAAACAGAACAACGGGCCCTTATCACCATTAACAGCAGTGCATGCAAGGGTTAGCGATGCTTTGAAAATTGACACGAAAACTATTTCTAATGCTTTACGACGACATCAAAATCAAGAAGAAAACAAGGAAAATGAACCTCAGCGAAAAGTCTAAAACAAAAGGCATGGATCAACGACAAAAAGTGAAATCCGTACTACAATTTACAGCATGTATATTAACCATGAACATGTTACATTAGATACGCTCTTAACAAAAATTAAAGAAAGAGGTATCGTTGAGTGTAAAAGGACTAGCCTTTATCACGTTTTGTTGGACATTGGATTTCATTTCAAGCAAACTAACAATAGAAAAGCTCCTTGCGAAAAACTTCAAGAGCATCGATGAATAAGCAAAACTTATTATGATAAACACATTGGAAGAGATGGTTATGGGGATGATAATGTCAAACAGATGTGGAAAGAAGCGTTAGAAACAGTTTCACCTTCAGTTTGGTTAAAAACGATTAAACATGCAGAAGCTGAAATTCTAAAGTCTTGGGAACAAGAAAAAGTTTATGATGTCCAAGTAAATCCAATTATTATAAATCCAAACGATAACACAGATACAGAAGATGAAGTGTAGTGAACATTTAATTTCTTGTTTTTAATTGAATTCTTAACGCAAACAGTTTTCTCCACTTAATAATAATCTATAATAATTATAATAATAACATATAATGTATGTTATTGTACACTAAAACATTATAATTTATAACAATAAATTATTTTCAACACAGTCATGCTTAAATGTGAATGAACAAATTTACGTTTTATTACATTATGGTGTATTTTTTATGTACTCAATAAGTAAGAAACACTTGGTTATAGTGTATTTGACACGATACTTTGAATAAGTTTAAAAAGTGCTATAATTCAATTACATTAAATACACCAATAATTTTGAATTGCAGTATAATAATCTTCTACACAAACAAGTGTATAAACACCGATGATTGAAATTATCATTCCGTATTTTGCAATTCGAATATTTTGTCAAAGCATAATGATTAGTAGCATTCCTAAAATTCAATCTTTATGAATAAATCAAATAAATAACCATTAACTCACAAATTTGCAAATAGAATATATTGCAGAAGCTAAAATTCAAAAGTGTTGGGAACAAGAAAAGGTTTATGGTGTCTAGTCAATCCAGTTATACATCCAAACGATAACACAGATACAGAAAATGAAGTGTAGTGAACATTTAATTTCTTGTTTTTAATTGAATTCTTAACGCAAACAGTTTTCTCCAAAAACTTAATAATAATCTATAATAATTATAATAATAACATATAATGTATGTTATTGTACATTAACATTATAATTTATAACAATAAATTATTTTCAACACAGTCATATTTAAATGTGAATGGACAAATTTACGTTTTATTGCATTATTGGTTATATTGTGTTTGAAACGATACTTTGAATAAGTTTAAAAAGTGCTATAATTCAATTACATTAAATACACCAATAATTTTGAATTGCAGTATAATAATCTTCTACATAAACAAGTGTATAAACACCGATGATTGAAATTATCATTCCGTATTTTGCAATTCGAATATTTTCTCAAAGCATAATGATTAGTAGCATTCCTAAAAATTCAATCTTTATGAATAAATCAAATAAATAACCATTAACTCACAAATTTGCAAATAGAATATATTGCAGAAGCTAAAATTCAAAAGTGTTGGGAACAAGAAAAGGTTTATGGTGTCTAGTCAATCCAGTTATACATCCAAACGATAACACAGATACAGAAAATGAAGTGTAGTGAACATTTAATTTCTTGTTTTTAATTGAATTCTTAACGCAAACAGTTTTCTCCAAAAACTTAATAATAATCTATAATAATTATAATAATAACATATAATGTATGTTATTGTACACTAAAACATTATAATTTATAACAATAAATTATTTTCAACACAGTCATGCTTAAATGTGAATGAACAAATTTACGTTTTACTACATTATGGTGTATTTTTTATGTACTCAATAAGTAAGAAACACTTGGTTATAGTGTATTTGACACGATACTTTGAATAAGTTTAAAAAGTGCTATAATTCAATTACATTAAATACACCAATAATTTTGAATTGCAGTATAATAATCTTCTACACAAACAAGTGTATAAACACCGATGATTGAAATTATCATTCCGTATTTTGCAATTCGAATATTTTGTCAAAGCATAATGATTAGTAGCATTCCTAAAAATTCAATCTTTATGAATAAATCAAATAAATAACCATTAACTCACAAATTTGCAAATAGAATATATTGCAGAAGCTAAAATTCAAAAGTGTTGGGAACAAGAAAAGGTTTATGGTGTCTAGTCAATCCAGTTATACATCCAAACGATAACACAGATACAGAAAATGAAGTGTAGTGAACATTTAATTTCTTGTTTTTAATCGAATTCTTAACGCAAACAGTTTTCTCCAAAACTTAATAATAATCTATAATAATTATAATAATAACATATAATGTATGTTATTGTACATTAACATTATAATTTATAACAATAAATTATTTTCAACACAGTCATATTTAAATGTGAATGGACAAATTTACGTTTTATTGCATTATTGGTTATATTGTGTTTGAAACGATACTTTGAATAAGTTTAAAAAGTGCTATAATTCAATTACATTAAATACACCAATAATTTTGAATTGCAGTATAATAATCTTCTACACAAACAAGTGTATAAATAAACACCGATGACTGAAATTATCATTACGTATTTTGCAATTCGAATGTTTTCTCAAAGCACAATGATTAGTAGCGTTCCTAAAAAATTCAATCTTTATGAATAAATCAAATAAATAACCATTAACTCACAAATGTATTGCCGTCAAAGATATATAATCGCCACTTTTATGTAGAAAAGTATTGGAACAATTACTTCCTTTCTTTGGAAGAGTTCATTGGTCTTAACCTACAAATACCCATTTACAAAATTTTTGCAACAATTTAGAATATATAATAACTTACCAAAATTCATCTGTTACGTTTTAAGTTTTATTGAAAATAATATGCTTTTATGTGCGTACATCTACGATACGTAAATAAAACTTTTGTCTTTTATTTGCAAACATTATGACATTTATATTTATGTGAAGTAGTTAAGTTAAAGTTGGTAATGTTGGTATCAAAACTGTTCGTATAAAGAAAACTTAATTTGTTGTTAACGTTATCCTTGTTAGTTACTTGAGTTAATAAGAGCCATACAAAACGACACTCTTGGAATAATACGTTAGCTAATACTGTACATTGTATTCAATATGTAGAAAAGGATAGTCATACACAAGTGCGCGTTTGATTCATCGATCAATCGGGATAAGTTAAACGAATGTCCTCTATTTATGTTTTAGAGGCCGCTAAATTATACTATACAGTTTTTTTCATGATATAAGTATATTATGCCCCGTGGAGTACATAAAATACCCAGGCCGATTATCTAAAGATTGGTTTTATAAAGAGATGGCAAATGGTGAACAAATTTTGCAACCATTTGCTTGTTTTGCTTTTGTTGTCGATTGTTTGCTGGCCACGCTACAGAATCAACGTCAAAATTTCTGACTGGCTTTCAGAAGTGGTGGAAACTTAACCCAAAATTAAGAAAACACGAAGGGTCTCAACAGCATATAGAAAACTTAGAAAAGTGGAAAACTCTTACAGTAAATTTGAAGGTCGACAGCACCATTGATGCCGCAAGTGTATCTTTGATGGAAAAAGAAAAGAAACGGTAGAGATATGTCTTACATAGATTACTCGATGTCACTTTGTTCCTTGCCAAGCAAAATATACCATTTCGTGGGCACAGAGGAGATGAAGCTTCCCTAAAGGGAATTTTCTTGAATTAGTTAAGATGCTGTCAAAATATGATGGGATTCTGAAGGAACACTTAATAAGTATTAAAGAAAATCAACAACACGTATCTTATCTGTCACCTGAAACACAAGATGAGTTTATTGATATTTTGGCAAATAAAGTAAAAGAAAAACTTATTCAGGAGATAAAGTCAGCTAACTACTATGGAATTATGTTCGACAGCATGCCTGACGTATCACTCATTGACCAAATGTTATTAGATATATAAAAATCAATGATGGAAAAGCAGAGATCAAAGAAGTTTTTTTATTATTCTTCCCTCTAACAGGAAAAATACCTGTTAAACTCAGTGAAGACATACTTGATCAACTAGAAAGTGACGGAATAGACATAATGATGTGCCGAGCTCAAGGTTATGATAACGCAGCCACTATGGCTGGAATTCATGGAGGTGTACAAGCTATTCTTAAAGAAAAAAACGAAAAAGCAATTTTTAATGGGTGTATGAATCATCCTCTGAACTTATGTGGTCAACATTCGTTTACCGAAAATGCCTCGTGCGTGACATTCAATGGAACATTTGAGAATCTGTATTCTTTCTTTGCAGTTTCCACTCACAGATGGGACCCGAAAAACTTGAGGCAGTCATATTGATGTAACACAACAGCCTCAAAAGGAATCAGTAAATTTAACCCAAAAGGTTTACTTTTCAGGTCCACCTGTTACAGAACACTAGGTAGAAAATAATTTTGTAGGCGCAGTAAAATAGCATTACATTTATGAATTTCAACAATAAATATACAATCGTTCAATCTATTGGTATGAAAACGTGAGTTAAATAAACTGTTATTTAATTACTCAACCAGTAACCATTGAATGTAAATTTTCTCCTTTTAAATAATTCTAAAGTACATCAATTTATTATATATAGGTATCAAATCACTAGTCAGAAAAGTCTATTTTCATGTAAGTTTTATACTAACAAAACTTAGTTTACGGAATCACCAAAGCTGTTCAATCGTCAGCATTGGTTAAATACACCTAAGGTACGTTAGACACCCCAGCGTACAATTCAAGAATGGCACAATCTGCTGCAGATGAATAAACCGCAACAGATGTTACGAGCTGAAGCAACAATTAATTAGAAACAAAGTAAAGATTCTGCCAGTAAACATATGGTGTTCTGATTTACATTATGAGATTGACTCAGACCTCTGCTCGTAAGCTTCACAATTTTTATTTAGATTGAAATGAGCCCCATATAAATAAAATATCAGTACTCACGTTCACAGGTAGATAAGATTACAGTTTCAGTATATATACAATTGATTCACAACCCATAGGGTTACTGCGTAATCCCCATTAGTAAATTAGTATCCAATACTTAAGTAGTTGGTATCGTTTTTAATGGATATTATTCAAAAATCTTCATCATAGTAATTCCAAGCATTGGATAGGAACCAAGTAACAATTACAAGTTACCAATTGGCCATATCTTGAGCCAACATTTACACCTAAGAAATAAGTAAAATAAGTAGCAATATGGAGTGGAAGAAAAACTCAAAACCAAAATTCTCAATTATTTTTTTTATTAAATGGGTATTGTGTAGTTCAAAAATAGTCCTACATATATATGTTTCGGTTTATTAACATATTGTTTGTGTTAAATTCGGTTCATCCCCTGATGATGGCCTAAATATTTAATAGACCTCGATTAATCGTATGTGTATAAAATCCAGCTAAGCTGTAGAAAGACCTTAAACCATAATAATATAGAAGGTAGGGCCTTTCACAAAAATGAGTGGAAAGTGTAAAATCCAATTTATATATATATATATATATATATATATATACACACATTTACTACAAGCTGTCTGGATAGTTCTGGGTATTAATTTATTTTCTCGTAATAGAAAATGTGGGCGTGTTAACTGGGTATGTGAGTGTGTGTAACTAGCATCGCTAGTGGACAGGGTGAGCGGCCTGTGGAACAGACTGACACTCAAACGGCTGGAATATGACTGTCACAAAGAGCGTCAAACCAGGCAATTGCGCTTACGTCTAGTGTTTGTATAGGTGATGTGTTTAACTTACGTGTAGGGGAGGTCAGAGGTTGTGCATTAAATGCAGGTAGATTTTATGCTGGACAGGGGCTGTTGGGTTCTGTGAATCCTTAATGATGTAAATTGGAGTACTTTAAGAAACTATTTTAAAATATACAGGATGGTGTAAAAAGGCGTAGCAACAAATTGTAAGTTTTTTGAAATAGCACACGCTTTATATTATTACGTTTTTAGATTCCTCTATAAATGAACTTTACATTGATATTAGGTTTTTTGACTTATTAACCCATTACATAATAAGTTTTCTCTGAACATAATCAAGGTTAAAGTTAAGTGTACTCATTTGAGTACAACGGGAGAACGGGGTGTTTTTATTCCTTTTGATGAAAAATAATTATATATGTAATGTTTCTATTTTAGTGGGCATTTAGAATGGATCTTGAATATGATGCTCTAGCAATCCCTCCTTATAAGTCTTATGACGGAAGATATGAGCGGTTAGGAACAGCCGTTGATGCCATTCACTCTATAGATGAAAATAATCCAGTAGATATAGTAATTATCCCACTTGAAGTCGATTAGCAAACAGACCGGGAAGACACCGACAATGAAGATATGCAGATCTTATCACAGCCACGTGATGTTCCAGGAACAATTGAACTTCATTACGAACAAAGCAATGACGAATATTCACGTGAAAACGAAGTACCTTTTTCAAGGATGCTTAATAAAAAATCGGCTAAGAACAGGAAACCAGTCTCTCCGGTATGGAACAATGATCGTGACATCAATATAGCCATGCCCCCTATTTCTGGATACTTGGATGCAAACATAGTGAAGGTTGAATTTTAGGGGAAAAGCCGATACATATTGTGGGGCTCAAAAAACTAAATCACATATTCAAGTACCTGAAAAAGATAAACTTCCCTTGGGATACAAAGTAGTTCTTCATCTTCTTGAATCCGTGGCCGTGCCTTCTGATCATTTTGATACTTGATATTTCACTAGTCATAATCTCATGGAAACTCTGAAAAGTCTTGACTATCAGCCCACTGGAATAGTTCGTGATAACCGTACAAAAAATGTCCCCTCACAAATGCAAAGAAAATGAAGAAAATGAACACGACAGTGTAGTCACAATGGTGACAAATTATGATGCAATAAAGGCTTTGGAAAAAGTGAAGCGTTGGTCTTCAGCTGCAAAGGAAAAACTGAAGTAGCTCGACCTTTACTTCTAAAAAATTACAATCGAGGAATGGGAGGTGTGGATCTAATGGACCAGTCTGTCAACAATTACCGCATAAAGATAAGAGGTAAAAAATGGTGGTGGGTTATATTTACCCATATACCAATATGGCTGTTGCAAATGCCTGGAGAATTTGTAGGTCTGTATTCGAAGATGTTGATTTGCTATTCGTGCAAAGAACAAGTGCCAGACATTACCTACGATGCTACGAAAAGTCTGTGCAAAGAAGTAGGCCAAGTGCCAGTGTCCCTCTGAACATTTTGAAACACGAAGGTAGCCGCTTTCCTGAAAAACTGGATAAGCAACTCAGATGTAAAAATTGTTATCCAAAAGTGAGGTAGATCTGTTGCAAGTGTAAAGTCACATTGTGTATTGAAAGGGACTGCTTTAAAAAATTTCACTCGTAATTCGTGAACATACCACATTATACCATTGTACTCAATTGGGTACACAAAGAAAATGTTTCAAAATAAAGTTTTTAACAGCCTCTTACAGTTTGAAAGAATTGCGAAAAAAAAAATTTCATGGGAAGTAATGGGTTAATAAGGGTTTTAATGTTACAGAAAAAAAATTGTAGGATTTTTACAAATTTTTAAAAAATGCGTTATTAGTTAGTACAGCCTTTAGTAAAGAACGGCGCATTTAAATTTTAACTTAAAAAAACTCAATACCATACAGGATGTTTCTTAATTCAAGACGCATTATCATATTTTCAAACATGTATAACTCATTTTTTTTTTAAATGGAATGATCGAATTTTTTTGTCGGAACCCGATCCGGATTTAAATTGTCTATCAAAACGATATAAAGTTTGTGTATTATAAAATTAACCGCAAGTAAGTCGTCAAATTTGTAAGAACCCGTGTTAACAAATGCAAATTTTTATTGATTAAGTAGGCTGCGAACAATGAATAATTGAAGAGAAAAAATTATTAAATTAAATGGTTAAAATTTTTTAATAAACATTTTCATATGTGATCAAGGAACGACCTTCTGATACGTTATAACATTTCCTAACTAATTTTGCCAAAATGTTCTTTCTATCATGCCTTGTTTCGTTGTTACACTCGCATATCTGATATTTAACAATTCCCCACAAAAAGAAATTCATAGGGGTCAAGTCACGGGAGTTCCTACAAATTTTTCGACAATTCTCAAAATAACTCACTTGCAGTTAATTTTAGGATACATAAACTTTTTTTTCATTTTGATAGAGGATTTAAGTCCGAATTGAGTTCCGACAAGAAAATTGGGTCATTCCATTTAAAAAAATTGAGTTATGCTTGTTGAAAAGTATAATAATTTGCCTTAAATTATGGAACACCCTGTATGGTAGTGAGTTTTTAAGTCACAATTTAGATTCGTTATTCTTTACTAAAGACTGTACTAAAAGCGCATATTCCAAAAATTTGATATTTTGTAAAAACTCCACTATTTCGGTGAGCGATATTTTTTTTAAATACTGTTTTTTGTCTGTAATCTCGAATCCCTTATTAATAAGTCAATAAATCTGATATCACATTTATAGAGGAATACAAAAATGTAATAATACACAGACGAACGAAGTACTAAATGTACACCCTGTATATTTTCTTTCCAAAGGCATTGCCAAACGAAACTGTAACACAAAAATTTTAGCTAAATAAGCGGATGATGTGCAACGAAACCTTCTTTTTCGATTTTCAAAACAATTTTTTACTTTGCAACAAAAGTAGCAACTTGATATTTATTCATTGAGATAATTCCTCTTAATCGCTTTAAAAATGTACAACATATTTTGCGCAGCGGTGGTTCAGCACTTTAATATACCATTGTGGGAAAGAACCACCAATAAAACCCACTTTATTCACAAATCAGTAATTGCACAAGTACATTAATAAATCAAATAACACAAAAAAAAACAATGAAAGGGTTAAATATATAACAAAACACCATTAAATCAGGTTAAAGTGTATACACAACTATAAAATTAAGAGAAAATGAATAAAAAGCAGTTTAGTTACACAGAAATACAAAAGAATAAAAAAAAACACATGTAGTCACACGCACAATTGGGTCATAAATAATCAAAATAAAAATCGTAACACCAAACATGTGGTGCGGTCTTTAAGTAAATAAGCACATAAAATAATAAAACAAATTACGGTACATATAAAATACAACAACAGTAAAATTGCACAGGTGATAATAGGGTAAAGGCAAGGACAAAAGAAAACAGACAAGGAATTTGTACGTACCCAATTGTTTAGTGACCACTAAAGCACAGAATACACAAATCAAACTACAGTAAAGCAGATACAAAGAGAAATTAGCTCGCAGGTAAATAATTCTACTTAAACAAACTGACAAAAAAATTCATTAAAACAAGGGTAAGTTATAAATAAATCAATTGATAATATTTAAGTTTGAGTATGTTAGAAAAATACCTGTGGTTACACATTCACCTATACAACAAATAAAAACAATAAAAATAAAATTCGAGGTGTTTAATGGTCTGGCTTGGGAGTGAGTACCAATTGGCAATTGCTTTTTACAATTAATAACCAGCGGCATCCTATACCCATTTACCAGCCAACTCTACACAATTCTAAATATAACCAACAACCAACAATGCTAATTCGCACAAATACCAGAGTGAGAGAGCTCTGTACTGTCCTTTTATTTTAGCAGATTTCAGCTTAATGAGTCCGCGTACGGATAAAATACCTTTGCAAGGCAATTTTTAATTCTTTTAATACGTTATATAAGCTGGTAAAATGATTCGCTGCAAGCTTTCAGTTATATAAAAATACATACTTACATTAGAATAAATATTTCCTTAATTGATCACAAACACAAATCGTTAACATACGCGGTTTAACCTCGAAATAAAAGACAACTTAGTGTTGGCGAATTCAAAAGAAAAATGTACACGCAATAATTATGTTAAAGACAAACTGGTTACAATGAAGGTATTTAATTAATCCAAAAATCGATCTGGATCGATTGACACTCTAACTGTAACTACTCTTCCCCCGATTTCAAACCCAACCACTTCACTCCCGCACTCAAAAGTAATATAAAAACAAAAAACATTAATTTCCGTTGGAACAGTTTCATATTAATTATTGCACGGCATCTTAATTTTAAAAATACGCACTCGTCCGTAACGACTCTACATTTCTCCCTCGGGTTTCAAGTAACAAACAACGATATCTTTTGAGCGCGGTGTGTACCGACACAGTTACTTATTAAGCTAGTGAAAAATTTCCACCAAGAATCGGCGCATAATAAATTCCAATGATTCGTTACGCCCCTTCAGTAAAGCATTTTTAAGCGGGCACCTGCTACTCACACCCCAGCATGTGTTTTACAACCCTAGACAAATATCATTTAACAACAACCTCACATCCCTTACATAAAATATCTAAACAAAATATGTTGAAAACATTAGCAAATTACGACGTATTATCAAGATATTAAAAATCCACTATTTATCTTTTCTATCATGGTAACGATGGCGATTTGACAAACGTATATTACAATAATAACATTTTCGCGGTCCGCTACCTACAATTTTATTTATTAATATTAATTTTTGAAGAAAGATAGTAGTATCAAATGCAGTAAAAATGAATTTTACTGTACAATATAAAACACAATTTCAAAGAAAATCAGTAATTTATATATGCAACGTTTAAAATAATATAAGCTAATGAAAAAATCGTGTATGTACTTCTATTATTAAACATAAAAATTTGTATCTGTAAACAGTATTACCAATCTTGTTTTGCTACTTTGATTCCAAATATTTAGAAAAACAAGGTGGTATTTTGTTTTACATGCCCGTAGGGAGCTTTTAATTACAGTCCTCATATTTCATTTCTACTTAAAATTATAATTTTATTGTTTTCGTTTCACTTGTTTTAGCGATGGTCAATTGTTTGGTTTCATTTGCTAAAAGTGACCAATAATAATACACGAACAAATATGTAAATTAATCTTATTATTACTTCTGTTAATATAACCCTTTTGATACCAAAAAGTACAAACACTGGAATGATATTTCCAATAAAATATGAGTTCTAATTTTGTTTTTAATAGGATTTGCACAGAAGCGGAAGTTTTCTCTTTACATTAACGTGGACCCAACAAATCCTACATCATCATTTAACAGTCTAAACAGGTAAAATAAATGGAAGCACTTAACCCGGTTTTAACCAAACCAATGAACAATTTAATAGGAACACATGATTAATTGAAAACAAGTATAAACGTAGAACAAACACATAGACACGATTTTTTTTCTAATTATTCGCTATGATTACTGACAATTTAAACTTAATTTTAACTGCAAACGACTAAGGTACTTTATTCCATAAATAATAACAAGCAACAATAAATTAAAAATTATAACTGTAAACACTTATACAGGTTGTCCCATTTTGGTTGTCCTCGCAGGGTATCTCAGTTATTAGCAAAGATACAGAGATGCGGTTTTCGCGAACGTTGGCTACTTTTTTGTGAAACGAAAGATGACACAAACATAATTACTCTAGCTCTTCTCATTTTTGAGATACAGGGCGTTTTTGAAAAAGTTGCATTTTGAGACAGCCCCCATATCTCAGCTATACGATAACTTATAGAAAAAGTGAAAAGTGTTCTTTATATAATTTTTTCCGTAGAATGCAGTGCTGTTTTCAGAATGAGTATACGGGTCAGGTCAAAAGTTATCGGATCAACTTATTTTTAATGGGACATGTCTATTTTCTATAATTAAATTTCTCTCGTTCTAAGCACTTCAAATATATATAACAATTATCACTTATTTTGATAAATAGCGTGGTATTTTGTATTATTAACTGAATTTCTTAGTAGGCTTTGAATTCGTAATCTTCTATTGTTTTTTTTTGTGCCTAATATAGAAAACCATCATTATGTAATTATATGTCATTGAAGAAGATACAAATTTCGGCAAAATATTATTTTCTTCGTTTTCTTTTCTATATGTTTTGGCGCGTGGCCTTTCAAACGATCCGTGATTTTCCAAATTTTGTTTTAACCTAATGAATGTTTTTTTACACGGTTGTCTTCTTTCCGGAAATCTATAATATTCCCATTTTATTTAACTCAAATGATGACTAACATTCCAGTAAATATAAATACCTTTCAAAATATATTTCCTTCGCTTGCTCTGCATTAAAATTTATTTGGTAATAAACCCCAATCATATCTAATTTCTCATAGTTCTCGTACCCTAAATTATTCGCCATGGTTTGAAACTTTGTAAAAATTCAAAATAACGAAAAGAATATTGAAAACTTTACTAACAATAAGGATCTCAACAATCAACAAATTTGCAAATATTGACAAATGTCAAAAAAATGAAGTTGCCATGGTAAAACAATTGCAGTACCAAAGGCCACTAACAAATCCAGTTAATAATTTGAAATACTGCGCTATTTGTATAAAAAAATGATGAATGCTATACATATTTGAAATGCTTAGAACAAGGAAAATTTAATTATGAGAAAATAGACAGGGTGTCCCATTTAAAAAAAATGAAGTTGATCCCGATAACTTTTTGACCTGACCCCGTATACTCATTCTGAAAACAGCACTGCATTCTACGGAAAAAATTATATAAAGAACACTTTTCACTTTTTCTATAAGTTATCGTATAGCTGAGATACGGGGGCTGTCTCAAAATGCCACTTTTTCAAAAACGCCCTGTATCTCAAAAATGAGAAGAGCTAGAGTAATTATGTTTGTGTCATCTTTCGTTTCACAAAAAAGTAGCCAACATTCGCGAAAACCGCGTCTCTGTATCTTTGCTAATAACTGAGATACCCTGCGAGGACAACCAAAATGGGACAACCTGTACAGGGTGTCCCAACGATAGAGTAAAGTAAGTTTATGCTTAACTAGAATTATTTGTGTAAATACTGTATGGACCATGGGGTAGAGGTAAGAAGTGTGCATTTTTTTAAAATATTGGAAGTTATACAGGGTGTGCCAGAAAAGCAGGACGTGAAAAAGTATGATTCTTTTAAATAGAACACCAAGTATTTGATTTTAGTTTTTAATTCTACGTGTCCATACAAACATATTTTGTCATACAAAAGATTGGCTGAAAGTTTTTAGTTCTTGAGATATTCGCGTTTAAAAATTATTATGGTCATTTTCGTGGGGTTGATGAATGGGAAATTGTTCCGTTATTTCACAATAAAAAAAATTGATATTTCGTGTGAAAAATGAGTGATATTATACTAACGTTTAGACCGAGTAGTATTTCTAATTTTCTCAACAGGGTGTTTGTTATAACCATTCAAATTTGAAAATTCTCAAATTAAAAAAATCAGTTTTTTAATTGCACACCCTATATATTTTATTTCATTTTATTCGGGATTAAAAATCTATCATTTTGTCAAATATATCCTATATCTATCTTTGATAGTTTTCGAGTAATTTCGATTTTTCACACTAGCTACTTTATTTTCGATAACATTGCATTGCATGGATCTTGGTAGCCATGGAAAATAATAATTGCGTTACTAAGATACAAAGGTTTCCTACTTGTCAAAATAAACACATATTAAATTTGTCGTTTTCGCATTTAACTTGTTATCAATTCTTGTATCAATTATGGATTATTCGACAAATGAATTAATTGATATGATATACGTGTTGGGCGAGGCTGAAGAAAACCCTTTATTGGCACAACGAATCTACAAAATGAAATATCCTGAACGTCGAATACCTACTACTGTTGGCTTGGAAAATTTGATGGATAGATTTGATTCTAGCGGTAGTGTTAAATACTTCAAACGTAAAGTTGTTAATAAAAGGGCAGCTAATGAAGAAAAAGAACTTGAAATATTATTAAATAATCAAGAAAATCCCCAACTGAGTTCTAGAACATTAGCGACGATATGTGATACCTCCAAATCAAACGTGAATCGAACAACGCTGAAGTATAAGTACCATCCCTATCACATTGAGCTTCATCAAGAATTGCGAGAAGAGGATTTTGCAAGACGAATTGAATTCTGCAATATCATTAATCAACGGCTGCAATTAAATAACAACTTTTTGTGCTCCATAATGTTTTCCGATGAGGCGACGTTTAAAAGTAATGGGGCTGTAAATCGGCATAATATGCACTATTACGCCATTGATAATCCATTTTGGCTAGAAGTTCAAAACCAAAATCATTGGTCACTAAATGTGTGGTGTGGTATACTTAATGACCAAATTATCGGTCCCTATTTTTGATGATCCATTAACGGGCCGCAGCTATTTGCATTTCGTACGTGAAGAATTGCCTGTGTTACTTGAGGATATCAATTTAGAAGGACGACTAAATATGTGGTTGCAACAGGATGGTGCACCTCCACATTTTATCGGGACGTAAGGGAATTCTTGAACCAGCAATACCCGGAGAAATGGATAGGACGTAATGGCTTTATATTATGGCCACCCAGGTCATGCGATTTAACTCCACTGGATTTTTCCTATGGGGATACATAAAAGATCGGGTGTATATTATTAAACCTACAACAAGGGAGCACATGAAAATAGAATTCGCGAAGCTTGTCGCACAGTGACCCCTCTTATGTTATCCGAAGTGAGACAGAACATGAGAAAAAGGCTCAATATGTGTATTCAGCAAGAAGGCCGTCTATTTGAGCATTTACTAAGACGCAATGTTGAACAATTATTGAATTACTGTTTCTCATTAATAAAAACTGTTAATATTCTCGCTTAGGTGGTTTGTTTTATTTCGTCGCAATTGTTTTCCATGGCTACCACGATCCACAATAATGTTATAGTATCGTATGTAACGTAGCTAGTGAGAAAAATCGAAATTCCTCGAAAACTATCAAAGATTGATATAGGATATATTTGACAAAAATGATAGATTTTTTAATCCCGAATAAAATGAAATAAAAATATATAGGGTGTGCAATTAAAAAAAAAACTGATTTTTTTTAATTTGAGAATTTTCAAATTTGAATGGTTATAACAAACACCCTGTTGAGAAAATTAGAAATACTACTCGGTCTAAACGTTAGTATAATATCACTCATTTTTCACACGAAATATCAATTTTTTTTATTGTGAAATAACGGAACTGAGAATGGAATGATCTGATTTGAACTTATTTATATATATATATATATATATATATATATATATATATATATAATATATATATATATATATATATATAATATATATATATATATATATATATATATATATATATATATATATATATATACATATATCAAAAAGTATTGGCAAAATCAAAACAACTAATTTATAACAATTTATGGAAGAGGCTCAATAACCTAAAATTAAGTGTAATAAATCTCGAATTATACCTGTTAAGTTATCAAAACATAAATTTTGTATGAAAATTTTATACTGATCACTACGTTCTTTAATGGCAACGAACTTCGTAACTGAAAATGAACTATAATCTCGTTAATATTTTAATCACATGACATAGGTTTCTATAGTGGCTTATAACATAAAATTAGGATTCCCATTAAAATTGTATTCACTCGTGATCACTTTGATGAGAATAAACGTAATAAACTCTGTTACAGCAGCTAAATTTTAAAACGATTGTAATAATGTGCACGCAATGAAATATTTTATTTTCCATTAAATACACAACTCTAGTCAATAACATTTTATATGTTTAAAAAATTAAAATAACAATGTACAAATTGGACACTTTACTTTAAGAGATAGAAAACAATGGACCTGGGTGTGTGAAACTTAGCTTTAATGAGAAAATCATTGGCGCAAACACAATTCAGCTATCTCTTGTCGTTTGGCCGCTGGGAGGCCTTTCTCGAATTTAGTTGATTTCTTTAATGACTCATAACTTTCTCATTATTAAAGATAATCTTTCTTAGAGCACCTTTTACGTAGAATCCATCGCGATAGAGGTAGTTATTCTTTATACGGCCCTAAACTACATTTTTTCATACGCACCACCCTGTATATTTTGGGGTTTTGAAAATATCGTAAAATATCTTAAATTTTGATGTATCAATTGTAATATTTATGTTAAATATTATTTGCAATATTGCATTTTATACATTAAAATATTTTGCTTGCAGATATCTACTATCGATTTCAAAAAGCAAGTTAGGTCAGTTTGAAAGCTTATAACTTTTTTATTGTAAGTCCAATCGATTTAAAACTTGGCAGAGATCTTCCCTGTAGACATATAATAACACCCAGAAAATATAAATTTTTTAGACGCTTAACTTTGTAAATTAAAAATTAAATTATCATACAGAATGTTTTGCGGCCCGTTTTTTACATACGGTCGGTTTCAGTGCTCGTAGCTTCCTTAATTTTGTCTTAAAATGTGCGAAATTTTAACCAGTGATATATCAAAGTAATATAAAGGTAACTGTAGTTTTAAATTTTGCAAAACATATTTAAATTTTGAAAAAAAATGACGTGTTCTCGATACGTACAAACTTCGCTCTAAATGCAAATATTTTCGTTTTAAGTGGACCAATATGTAGGTTTTAATTGTTCTTTAACGTTCCGTATTAAAGTACACGCATTTATTATGTAGATTAATCCCAATTAATAAATAATTAAATTCTCATATGAGAGAGAGAACGGGCTACGTTGGGCGAGCTTCCGATCGACGACTCAATACGAATGCCATCGCATGCGCGATGCACGAAATCGAGCTTCACATTGCTAAAATAAACATTCGTTAAAGAATGATATTATTTTATCGGCCGATTTATTAAGAATATTAATCAAAACATCTGGTATGAGCACAAGGAATTTTTTTAATTTATATAATACAATTTAAGGTACATATTAAATGAGGACAGCAGAAACAATAAATAGTAAACTACAAAAATCAACAAATAATTGTGTGGAATGTAACATTGGAAAATACCGTAACAATAATGACTATATAATGCACTTTCTATTATATTTTTAATTTGTTTAAAATGTGAACTATACTATTTATTAGTTACATAGAAAAATTACATGCAAAAACTGACAAAGACCTTTACATTTCTGTTGAGGAGCTTGAAATGTTTAAACTACTATCGGAATCTTCTCCTACGTTTATTATTAACTGTTCTACGTGCACGTCAATTGTATGCTCTTTTTGTCGATAGTTTTCCTCAAGTTTTTTGGCATTTAATATTAGCCCAATTTCCGCCAATGTAAAAGCTTTTGGCATTTTGAAAATCTGTTCACCAACACAACCGAACTTCTACAACAGTACTGTGCTAACTAATAAGTAATTTGTAACAATTTCACGTTATTTCCGAAAATATATTACTCCTAAGAACATTATAATTAGAGGTAATATAATCGAAATTGCATTAAATAGCCATTATTGTTACGGTATTTTCCAATTTCATATTCCACGGAATTATTTGTTGATTTTTGTAGTTTACTATTTATTGTTTCTGCTGTCCTCATTTATTATGTACCTTAAATTGTATAATATAAATAAAAAAATCCTTGTGCTAATACCAGATGTCTTGATTAATATACTTAATAAATCGGCCGATAAAATAATATAATTCTTTAAGGAACGTTTATTTAGCAGTGTGAAGCTCAATTTCGTGCATCGCGCATGCGACGGCATTCGTATTGAGTCGTCGATCGGAAGCTCGTCCAAGGTAACCCTTTCTCTTTCGACTGAGAATTTAATTATTTATTAATTGGGATTAAACTACATGGTAAATACGTGTACTTTAATCGGAACGTTAAAGAACAATTAAAAAATGTCGGGCCACTTAAAACGAAAATATTTGCATTTGGAGCGAAGTTTTGCAAATATCAAGAACACTCAATTTTTTTCAAAATTTAAATATTGTTTCAAAATTTGAAATTGCAGTTACCTTTACATTGTTTTGAAATGCCATTGGTTAAAATTTTGCACATTTTAAGAAAAAAATAAGGAAGCTACGAGCACTGAAACCGACCGTATATAAAACACGGGCCGCAAAACTACATTTTGTATGATAATTTAATTTTTAATTTACAAAGTTAAGCGTCTAAAAAATTTATATTTTCTGAGTGTTATTATATGTCTACGGGGACGATCTCTGCCAAGTTTCATATCAATTGGACTTAGAATAAAAAAGTTATCAAGGTTTCAAACTAACCTATCTTGCTTTTTGAAACCGATAGTAGGTTTCCATGGCTAACAAAAGAAGATAGCATGGTTTAACACAGCAATTCGTAGTTATCTGGGAAATTTTATTAGCTCCAAATATTTGTAATTTAAAATAAACAAAAAACAACGAACGTGATAGAAAACATATGTGAATAAAAAATAAAATATTATAAATAACGTAACAAAAGTAACTAATTAATATTGATCTAAATATACTCACATAAATAGGAACAGTAAAACGAATGCAAAAAAAAACAATTTATGTTAGTAAATGTTCAAATTCTTTCCCATTTTGTTCCAAACAGATTCTACACCATTTGCAATATTTATTGGGATTTGTTAATGCACCAAGAAACGCCTCTTCTAATTCTTCTCTGGTATTGTTGTATGTGAGGTCTCTGATTTTACCCCAGAGAAAAAAAATCAAGGGTCGTTAAGTCTGGAGACTGAGCGGGCCATAAGATTAGCCCTCGATTCCTCATCGAGTTTCCTCCAAACTGCCCATTTAGATACGTGTTGATGATTCCCGCATAATGCGGTGGTGCCCCGTCGTGTTGGAAAAATACTCTTTGTAATAAATTAATTGGTATGTCTTGGATATACGGTTCAACTTGGTCCTGTAAAATTTGTAAATATCACTGAGAATTCAGCGCTCCGTCAAGTGTATATGATCCAATAAATTGTCCTCGGTAAATACCCACCCACACATTAAAACTAAATCTCCCTTAATTCCTTTCCTCCACAGTAACATAAGGATTTCCACGGGCCCAAGTATATTCGTTATATCTATTAAATATTCTCGCACTACTAATGGAGGCCTCATCCATCCAAATACAATTTTAAGGCAAAATTTTGATCTTCTTGCGTGCTCTTAGAAAGATTTTGCTAAAATCAATAATCTTTAATAATAAGAAATCGACTAAATTCGAGAAACGCCAAATTTGAGCTCCAGGCACCTAGGTGCATTTTTTTCTATCTTTTAAAATAAAAGGAATTTCAAATGCGGACATAAAGTCCTTCGTCCCCTCTTTATTTTCTGAACCACTGAAAGGGTTTTAACGAAACTTGAGGTTGGTGAGAACAAGTTAGGTATTTTTTACATCCGAATGAGAATTGTAAATTAAAAATTACAGCTAGGTTCAATTTATGGAATGGGGGTAACGTGACACTTCATTAAAAAGGTCTCCTCATCTGTCACTCAATCCTCAAATTTCAAAATAATCGGATAAGTTGTTTTTAACTGAAAAGAATTTTATTTTCGCAAAATGGATTCTTTGCTTTTTTGTGCCGACTATAACCATCGGTTGATAATATTGCTACTGCTGTTATGGTGTTTAACGTGTTTAGTGTAGTTCAATTGTCTTTGTCAAATAGTTTAGAACATAAAGTGGTAGCGATTTTAATTTTTGTTGTTGCTAATCGTAATTATCATGCCGATGCTCGTCTGTTTAATGAACGTTTCACTGAACGGCATGTGACGTGTGTAACACAATTTATTTAGTAAATATTGTGCAATATACATAATAATTTTATCGTAAGTAAAACCCCTATGTTACGCCATTGACTTTTCTATATTATTCTTATTATGTGTTCTCTAATTAAATTGTAATTTTCTATTTTCGGGGTATAATTATTTAACTCATCGGCGTGTATTTTTATTTTCTTATTCTCCATTGAAATGACATAACTTTAATAAAAATTTATGACATTTAGTGGTATTTTGGCGATAAAATGTTGCGAAACAAATATGTATTATACAGGGTGTTTTACAGAATGAGCCACAGTGTACGATTATTTTTTTATGACTTAATTCAAAACGCTGTACGTCTGAATTGATTTTTGAGAAAGTTGATACTATTAATATATTTGTATATACAGGGTGTCCCAATAGAGCGTATTCGGTCGATAGCCATTAAACTTAGAAGATAAGTTTAAATACGAAAGTTATCTATTTTTATAAGCTGCATAATCTAAATTAGTTTGGTTTCTGCAGGGTATAATACAAAAGCAGTACAATATAGAACTTTTGATTTTTAAATAGAACACCCTATATATTATTTTATTTTTCGATTCTCCTTATAATTTTACATCTTTTTTTATAACAATTACTTACAAGCTAAATCTTACAGTTTTTGAGATATTTGCAAAGTTAAATAAAAACTGACAATTTTATGTAGTAATTCAAGTAGGCGTATCTCAGTTATTTTTAAAGATAAAAAAATAATATTTTGTATAGAATTTATTCATACATGAGCTTACTTTAATCTATTGTCAAAATTGGGTTTCAATATACACGGTGATCACAAAAATTAATTCAACAACGTAAATTTGAAAGTGCTATATCTATTAGTCGGCTTTAATTTTTATTAAATATGTTCTATACGTATCTCTAATAGTTTCGGAGATATTTAAGTTTGTTCAACTTTTTTCGTTGATAACACTAATGCAGATTAACATTAGTCGGTCAAAGCAAGCTGTGGATACATAAGAAACTAAAAAATATTAACTGAAATGCATAAATTGTAATTATAATAAATATTGTATGAAACCACCATTTTTAAGAGATATTTGAGATGTTTTTAAACGATTCATTGTAAAATTAAACAATTTAATCAAAAGAGCATAAAACAAAAGATGAACCGAAAACAAATGAAGAAATCAAACTTGTCAAACAGTGCTAATATTTGTGTAGTATTGTATACTCACTTCCTAAATTACAAAATGAATTTTTCGAAAGAAGAACTTGTTAATATGATTTACGTCCTTGGTGAAAGCGATAAAAATTGTCTTTTGGCTCATCGAATTTATAAACAAAAATTTCCAAATGCACGACACCCGCAAGTTTCAGCATTTGCAAGATTGAAAGAGCGTTTCGAGCAAGCAGGCAATATTCATTACGAAGACAATTTAGAACGAGAAAGAACCGGAATTAACGAAGGTAATGAACATTTGGTTCTTCAATCCGTGATTGAAAATCCTCACGTTTCTTGCCGACAATTGGAATTAGAAGTTGGAGTTTCAAAAACATCAGTTAATAGAATTATAAAAAAATATAAATATCACCCATACCATGTCCAACTTGCACAAGAATTAGACGAGGATGACTTCGTTAATAGATTAAACTTTTGCGATTGAGACATAAATAAAAATTTAGAAAAACCGAACTATTTTAGCACGAACTTATTTACCGATGAAGCTACTTTCCACAAAAATGGATACGTTAATAGACATAATTTCCATTATTACGATACTGAGAATCCCAGATTTATAATTCCTGTTGATCATCAACACCGCTGGTCACTTAATGTTTGGGTCGGAATTATTGGGGAAAGAATTAAAGGACCATATTTTTTTGAAAACACGGTCAATGGAGAGTAGTTATTAAACTTCTTGCGCAACGAATTTGAAACTTTTATTGAAGATTTACCTTTACAAACCCTTAGAGAAATGTGGCTGCAAATAGATGGAGCTCCTCCGCATTTTAGCAGTAACGTTAGAAATTATTTAAATATCCAGTTTCAAAACAAATGCATTGGAAGAAGAGGGCCGATCTCCTGGCCTGCAAGGTCGCCCGACTTGACAAAGCTGGACTTCTTTCTTTGGGGTTGGATTAAAGAAAAAGTCTATCAAACTTCTCCAACGACTGTAGATGATATGAAGGCAAGAATTAGACACGTCATTCAAAATATAAACGTTTCCACGTTACGAAAAGTAAATTTGTCGTTTATTCAGACTTCATGTTTGCCAGCAACAAAATGGTGGTCACATTGAACATTTATTATAATTTTAAGTGTTTGTATTTCAGTTAATACGTTTTTTAGTTTCTTATGTATACATAGCTTGCTTTGACCGACTTATGTTGCTCTTCTTCAGTGTTATCAACGAAAAAAATTGAACAAACTTAAATATCTCCGAAATTATTAGAGATAGGTATAGAACATATTTAATAGATATTAAAGCAGACTAATAGACGAAGACAAGGCGTTAAAAATATAGGGTGTGCTATTTCGAAAAATGAAGATATACCATTTTCAAATTTACGATTTTGAATTAATTTCTGTGATCGCCCGTTTATTCAAAGACTTCATGTTTGCCAGCAACAAAATGGTGGTCACATTGATCAATGATTATAATTTTAAGTGTCTGTATTTCAGTTAATATGCTTTTTAGTTTCTTATGTATTCATAGCTTTCTTTGACCGACTAATGTTATCAACGAAAAAAATGGAACAAACTTAAATATCTCCGAAACTATTAGAGATAGGTATAGAACATATTTTATAGAAATGAAAGCAGATTACTAGACGAAGACAAGGCATTAAAAAAATATAGGGTGTGCCATTTAAAAAAATGAAGATATAGGATTTTCAAATTTATGTTATTGAATTAATTTTTGTGATCACCGTGTAAATTGAAATCCAATTTTAATAATATATTAAAGTAAGCTCATGTATAAATAAATTCTATACCAAAGATTATTTTTTTATCTTTAAAAATAACTGAGCTACGCCTACTTGAATTACTACATAAAAATGTCAGTTTTTAGTTAACTTTGCAAATATCTCAAAAACTGTAAGATTTAGCTTGTAAGTAATTCTTATAAAAAAGATGTAAAATTATAAGGAGAATCGAAAAATAAAATAATATATAGGGTGTTCTATTTAAAAATCAAAAGTTCTATATTGTACCTCTTGTATATTACACCTTGTAAAAAGCAAACTATTTTTAGATTATGCAGCTTATAAAAATAGACAACTTTCGTATTTAAACTTATCTTCTAAGACCGTTGTTATGGTTTCATTACTTGCAAAGTGTCCTGATTATTTTATTGTTTTACGTGCTAATTAGTTTTGCTCTTTCCTTTGGATCTGTACCAATTATTTTTAATTTATTTGATTACGTTTGGGGATAAAATAATTTATATTTTACTTTTCATTTACTCAATTTTTATTGCAGCGACTAAAATTATCGAAGGTTGGTAAGTTGTTCGAGTCGGCTCACTTAATTGTTTTAAACCTAATAATTTCCCACGATTATGCATCCTGCATAAGTCAAAGTCAAAGCTTTGCAAAACTATATCCTGACAAACTAGAAATAATGTTTTTATATACTTGTAATTTACAAGCCAAAATTATATGTTCGAGTTTAATATTTACATCATGATCGCCTTCGGACCGTTTATAGGGTGGGCTGATTATCATTTCAACATGCATTAATTTTTAGTATTAATTCGAGGTTAACGTACTATATCAACTTGCGGCTTATTAAACTAATGCAATTTATACATTGCGGTAAAACTTTCCGGTTAAATCATTTTTTTCACTTTCATTATATATATGAAAACAGGAATAACGATTAGCTTTTAAACGACCGTAAAATTAAACAACATACTTGTTTCTGTTTCTTTTATTTGCATTTATGAATATGCATAAGCCCGAATCCACAAGTAATTAATAAGACACCATGAAAACACGACAATGTGCAGGATACCCAAGAATTTATAATACGGTATGTAGAGAATTGAAATGTAAAGCAGTTTTCACATAGTATTTACATCAAATTTATAAATATTGTGACAGATTTTTATATGGCACGAAAAGTGCTTTTCAACTGAATAATATTTTGTAGCACTGTATTTGTCTGGTTTTTAAACCGTAAAATGTTATTTTGCACAGTCACCCGAACTAAAATCATAATTAATGAAATGTTGCGGTTTTAATGCATTACAAATGCCACAATTGACTTTGCAAATATCACATAGTGCTGCATCAAATTTTATTAAATAATCGACATTTGCATAGTTTTAGATAATTGTCAACGTCAAGATTTGATCAAGCAATAATCTTGGAGTTAGCTCGCTAGTTCGATATTCCAAAGATTTGCTCGTATCACGAGGCACAAAATTCGATTAGACTTCACTTAGCTTTAAGTGAATTTGATTCAATTCAATAGAATTAATTGTATTAAAAAGTACTGATGAATAGCAGAAAAGTAATCTACAAAGGCAATGTGAAACATAAACACCATTTGACATTTAAAAATATTAAAAAGGTGAATTAATATTAGATACGCCCTAATTAGTATATACCACAGGTCGGTAGTTATTAATGTTTGAGTCTGCTGCTTTTGAAGTTGATCGTTCTGGTGTAAAATCGAACGTGCTACGTTGTTCTCCCTATATTATTCTCCATAACAACGGTTAACGGAAACCAAATAGACAAATTCTCATCCTGAGAGTCAATTATGTCTTAGCATTTTTCTTTTTTGTACACTTCAGAAATTATTATGCTTTTTGATTTCTTTGCAATGCGATATTTTAACTGTATATACATACTAACGAACTGGAATTTAATAACGAAAATTTTCTAAACGACTATGCATATATTTCACTGAAGACATTTAATTATATGCGTTCAAAAGCATAACGAGGGAAGCTTATACAAACACGTGCTGTTATACATTGAGTTTTTTCTGAAAACCACGAATGCGAATAATGATTTTAAATTCTCTAAAAATATGTTTATGGATATAATAAATTTAAAACAAAAGCAATGATAAATGCATTTTATTATATGTATTTGCTTACTTACGGTAGCCACCATTAAAACGTTTTTTCTGCTTGTGATAGTTTTTCCATAACACTATAGGGTGTCCGAGGATATTGTGACACATTTGAAGCGCTTATAACTTTTAACCAATTGAGATAAAAACGAAAGTTTTCTCAGGTATGCTTTATTTATCAAAAAGTTTTATTCTGACTTACAATCAATTTTTTTCATTTATACAGAGGGTTGAAAAAAAAATTGTCAATGTTCAATTTAAATTTTGATTCTTTTTTTAATGGAACACCATGTGTGTTGTGGCATTTTTCGATAGAGGCATTCTTCCACTTTCTAAAAATGCATAGTTTACTATACTTATAAAAAAACTAACACAATTATTTAAGTTTTTATGTTCGATACAAATAAAAAAAGGACCGATTTAAAGAAGGAAGGTTTTTAACCAACACGCTCTATGCATTGCTGAAGCCTCTCATGATTAGACAAAACTGCAGCTTCAATTTCGGCTCTCGGTATGTTACGTAAATTGCGTTACGAATCCGGTTTTTCATATCTTCTCTAGTAGTAGGTTGAGTCCGAAACACGATGTCCTTTACGCGCCCCCATAAATAAAAATCGAGGTAAGTTAAGTCTGGCGATCACGGATGCCATGGAAACAGACTTCCTCTTCCAATCCACCCCTGTTGAAATACTGCATTAATATGCTCTCGCACATTAATAGCAAAATGTGCTGGGCAACCATCCAACTGCAAAGACAATTTTTGCCTTGTTTCCAGAGGCAGATCTTCCAACAACAACGGTAATTGATTGCCCAAAAAGTCAAGAAATACATTGCCATTTAGGGGTTGCTCGAAAAAAATATGGCCCATTAATTCTGCCTCCCAGTATGCCACATCATACATTTAAACTCCAACGTCCTTGGCGCTGAACTTCACGCAACCAATTGGGATTTTCTGCAGACCAATAATGCATATTGTGCAGATTGACTCTCCCGTCACTACCGGTGGCTTCATTGGTCCAAAGAATATGAAATAAAAATTCCCTATTTTCGCGTATCATGCCTAACATCCAATGGCAATAGTCTAACCTTCGATCAAAATATTCCTCTTTCAAGACCTGATACAAAAGGACATGATATGGGTGCATTCTTGAAGTAATTAAAAAAAGTTTAAACGAATACCTATATATTTTGATGTCCATTAGAACTTACCTATGGTCCTTCAAAATATTTTGAACCGTGGTCCGTGATATGCCCAACTCTGTGGATAATGCTCTTGTGCTAACAAGAGGGTTTCCTTCAATATAGCCCAGTACACGGTTAATATTTTCTTGTCTTCTTCTAATTCTTTGCCGTTGAAACGTAGGTCGAAAACTATCATTTGAATATCGAGCCGCGTAAACTCTTTTAGCTACTGCGGCATTCTGAAGACATTCAAAATAAACCACAAGCACATCAACAGCTTCATTATTCGTAAAACGCATTTTGAAAGCACAAAAATTGCTCAAAGTAACGCGGAAGTATTGACAACTATTAACAATTTGAGGATTATGTATGTTTTGTTTAGGTGTCTGTTTCCATTGCCTGCTTCTATTAATTGAATTTTTCGTATATATTCATTGTGAATATGCATTTAAACAAACAAAAAATAGGCCTTTCGTATAACTTTTAACATTGCTTACTTGCCCGTAGTAATTTCAAAAAGGGTGATTTTATTCTGGTGTATAAATTTACAAACATTTGAAATCGCAATTTCTAGGTAACCTATTCAGAGCCGAAATTGAAGCTGCAGTTTTGTCTACCCATAAGAGGCCTCAGCAATACACAGAGTGATGGTCAGCATTTCGAGCATTTACGGGGGCATTTACGGGGGCATTAAAAACCTTCCTCTTTTAAATCGGTCCTTTTTAGGGCCACAATTTACATAAAAAAAACAATTCCACAAAAATATAGTTAAAAAAAAATAAAAATTTAAGTTATTTTCGTATAAAGTTTTCTTTGGCCGATATTTTATGTTAGAAACAAGATATCGAGATGCGGTTTTCGCGAGCTTGTTTAGGCATCATCTAGCTACTTGTTCATGAAAAAAAGTCATACCAATGTATTTAATTTTTTTTGCAAAAATTAACCGTTTCTGTCGGAATGTCGAACAAAGCCCTCTAGCGGCGAGATGTGAAACTAACAAAACTTCAATTATTTTAACATTTTTAGCCCAAGAAAAGCTTTTTTCAACGCGCCCAAGTTTGTTAAAATCGGATTAGCCGTTTCGAAGATACGGGGGAAACTTTTGAATACCCCCCGCCACTTTATTTTTATAGATACGTCACAAAGTGCCAAACAAAAAAAGTTCAGATTATCCTCGACTTCAAACATGTTATTTTTTTATTAGGTTAATACAGCGGAATTCACAGAAACATCACTTTTTTAGATTCAAGATTGCAGTTACGCCCCCTAGCGGTCATTTCAGAAACATGAAAATATTTTCCAGGTTTTTGTATTGGCCGTTTTAGTAATAACTTTTTTTTCCGCAAGCCTCTACGATGTATAGTTTCCCAGATACAGTACTTCGCATTCTTAGTTGGCCACCCTGTACATACCAACGTTATTATCTTTTCAAACTAAATTGCTGTATGTGTCCGCCATTAATATCAATGCATTTTTGAAATCTAAACTGCAAACTCTTGAAAGCATTTTCCAACATTTCGTTAGTAATGCTTTCAAAAACATGGATTATGTTATTTTTCAGTTGGTCGATAGTGTGTGGAACGGGTGAGTAACAACGATCCTTAACATAACCCTATATAAAAAAATCAGGCACTCTAGTTCAGAAGAATGTGCCGGTCATTCTATTGGTCCGGCTCTGCCTATCCACCTCTGACCAAACATTCTATTTACAAATTCTCTGGCTATCTGAGAAAAATGGGGAGGAGCACTGTCTTGCTGAAAGTATACTTCTTGTATTATCCCATCTTGTTCCAACTGTGGATAAAAAAAGTTTTGGAGCATATCCGTATAAATAATTCCAGTAATAGTTTTTTCGGACAAAAAGAATGTTTCTTTTGAAACAGCGCACCATACATTCACTTTTGGTGTATTCCGCTCAAACTCGTTGAATCGCCTAGGATTTTCGCTTCCCCAAATTCTACAATTATGCTTATTAATTTTTCCATCTATATGGAAAGCGGCTTGATCTGACATTATAACAGTAATACCAGGTTGGTGGTTAAACAAGTCCAATAAGGTCTCACACAACAATAATATTTTTTCAATATCTCGCGGTTGAAGCTTTTGGAAGGTTTGAATTTTGTAAGGAGTAAGGTTTAGAATTTTTAAACATCTCTGAACTTCACTTTTAGAAAAGTTTACATTAGCAGATATATTTCTGATAGAAATCATGTAATTATTTTCTATTAACACATCACTTACTTGCAACAGGCGATTCAAATAATTTGGATATTGTTGGATTATAGATCTGCATTTTCTTTTAATTGAGGCAGTTTCTTTAAACTTCCTGATCCAATTTATGATGGCATTTCTGCATGGAGGCGCTTTTTCAAACTTCAAACGAAACTTTCTTCTGGTTATTGTTATAGAATTAGTTTTATTGTACAGAAGTACAGCTTCTGCTTTTCTTTGATCTGTGTATATCATTTTAATTAAAAGTGCGCGATAAAGACGACGAGAAAATAATGTCAATAAACGATTTGAGAGAACGTAGCAAATAAAATAGTAATTCAATTGTCATTTTGCCTTTTGACTTGTCTACTTGATCGTTGTTATTCGCCCATTCCACACACTATGGACCAACTCAAAAATAACATAATCAATATTTTTGAAAGCATTACTTAGGAAATGTTGGAAAATGCTTTAAAAAATTTGGAGTTTAGATTTCAAAAATGCGACCGGCAGCACAGCAGGGTGGAAAACCATCCAGTACTGTGATATTGAAAGTTAAGCAGAGGCTTGCTTGGTCGGAACTGGGATGGGTGTCCCACTCTGCGGCTCGGTATGTTTGGTCCCCTCAGCACTGTAAAAGGTATAAGAGGGTAAATGAAAAAGAAAGAAAGAAGATTTCAGAAATGCATTGATAATAATGGGGGACACATCCAGCAATTTAGTTTGTAAAGATAATAACGTTGTTATGCATTTTTTATGGAAATTAAAAATGTTTTCTGTTTTGTTGAATTTTTATTTTCATCAAACATGTTGCCATAAAAATTTAAATAATTGTGTTAGTTTTTTTTATAAGAACTATACATTTTTAGAAAGTGGAAGAATGTCTCTATCGAAAGATTGAAAACTGACAATTTTTGTTCAACCCTCTGTATAAATGAAAAAAAATTGATTGTAAGTCAGAATAAAACTTTTTGAGAAAAATAAAGCATACCTGAGAAAACTTCTCGTTTCTATCTGAATTGGTTTAAAAGTTATAAGCGCTTCAAATGTGTCACAATATCCTGGGACACCCTGTACTTAAATCGGAATTACATTATGTTTAACAATTTCTGAATTGTTTTAATAATCAAGCCGTTATAATCAACACGCGCACTAGGGGCGGGCAATGTCCGGGGGTCTAAATTTGGGGGTGGTATTTTGGCTGTCATTGTGACGTATTAAATACCCACTTAATCATAATAATAATTAATCTAATTAATCATTAGATCAATGACATTTTTTTACATCAAGAGCGCGTATAAGAAATTCCAATGATTCGTTACGCCCCTTCAGTGAAACATTTTTAAGCGTACACCTGCTACTCACCCCCCAACATACCGAGCTGGTAGTGTAGTGGTGACACGACCTGCTTAGCATTCGGGAGGTAATGGGTTCGATTCCCGTTACCGTCTAACTTGTAGAGGTTTTTTGACATGTAGCGGCATGGTCACTGCGTATATGCACACCATGTGAGGCTACTTAGGCGAATGCTGGGGTAGTATTTTCCGCCTCAGAACCCTAACTCCGTTCCTGAGCACACCTATCCTTAATCCCACCATGCATATATACGTAATGTATGTATGTATGCTGGGAATCCATGATTGTGGCTGAAGAAGCTCGGGAAGCTCGAGCAGCCCGCCCTCCCCTTTGGAGAGGGAAGGAAATACGTTGCCTTTTCCTTTTTTTCCCCAACATGTGTTTTACAACCCTAGACATATATTAGTTGCAAACAACCCTACGTTTCTTACATAAAAATATACAAATAAAATATTTTGAAAACATTAGCAAATTACAACGTATTACTAAGATATTAAAAATCCACTAATTATCTTTTCTATCGTGCTAACAATGGCGATTTGACAAACGTTTATTACAATAATAAAATTTTCGCGGTCCGCTATGTACAATACAGATTTGAGTTATCTTAAAAGACAATAGGTACATCACAACGTAGAAGCACTTATGAAATTTTATGTAGACTGTATTAAGCAGCTTTAGTTGCTTAAAAGTTAAATGCAATATTATTTTTTGGAAAATTGTCGTACGTGTTCATTATTACTTTATAAAATGTGGTTCCAAATGAAAAGGCCTAATTCCGTAATATATATTATCTGAAATAAAAGATTTCTATTCTGAAATTATAATGCAATACAAAAGTGATATCTAGCGTTAAGTTAAATAAGTTCTTTTTACTTTTTCCATTATAATGTATTTGTAATGTTCTATCAAAGTGTACATTCAAAGATGTCAGCAGCTTACAACAAAAATTGTGTAAGTGGCTTACTTGTGCTGAATATGTTGAGCGTAGGCATTCATAATCATAATAAACTATACAGTCATACAACTAATTTGTTTTCACTAACATTATTTAAATAATATACCATGCATCGATTTCTGATTAATGACAAATTGATTTTACAAATTCATTTAAATGTTTAATGTTTTAATGTTATTGTAAAGGTTCACAAACTAAATCGTCATTGTCAGACGAAAATGATAAATAAGATTCGTCACTGTCGTTATTAACATTTATTATCAGTTCGGTAACATATCCAATATCACTTCTTTTTTAAAATATTCACTCTCCACTTGTTCTCATCTGTAATCTTTTCAAATTCTTCATTTGCCAATTGGCTAACATCTTCCATTTTAAACGCCACATTCCTCGCTGCTATCCGATTTTTCACAATTCATTGCAATTTCATCAATCACGGTCAACTAAACACTACTGCGCCAAAATTTAGTAAGTGAGCAGTGGACGAAAAGTCATAGTTGTCATATTGTGATTTTTGATCAGTTTTCATAAAATTTCTTTATCCATGAATGAATAACAATCGGTATTCCAACTCCAAATGGCAGATGCACATAATGCACGGCAGAGCTTTTGGGAATTGTGCTGAAGCTATTCGTTTATATTCCCAGGCATTTCCAAATCGGCGGGTACCGAATAAAAAGACGTTTGCCAACAATGACCGGCGTCTTCGTGAAAGTGGTACATATTATCAATTTATAAAAACTCTATTCATATCGGGTTCTCACAGGTTGTTTGAAGCCACCAAAAATTGACAGTGGTAGAAGGCGAACTCCAAAACATCAGTTTTGGATGCAATTGACGCTGATCCCACAACAACCTCTCGTCAATTGGCAAGAGAAAATAATTCAAATCAGTCCACGATATATAGAATTATTAAAACGGAACTCTTGCGACCTTTCCATTATCGAAACATACAAGCTTTGGCCATTAATGATTTTCAGGCAAGAGTGAACTTTTCACGTTGGTTTCTACAAAAGTTCAATAGTGACCGAAATTATCAATAGATTATTTTATTCACTGATGAGGAGGTTTCGCCAGAAATGGAACTTTTAACTTCCATAACAATCATTACTACGATTATCAAAATCCACGCGTTTTCATTGAAACCAATCATCAACAGCAATTCAGTGTGAATGTATGGGCTGATATTATTGGCAATAATATAATTGGTCCATTCTTTTTGCCACGACGTTTAAATGGTAATTCATACACCAATTTTTTGGATAATGATTTTTTCCAAAAATCATCTCAAATGGCCAGAAATGTCTCAAAACGTGTAGGAATGCAAAAAAAAATTCGAAAATTTTTGACCAAAGGCCAAAATTTGTTTTTTTTTCAAAAATCGTTTGAAATGGCCAGAAATGCCTTAACATATCTAATAAGATAAGATAAAACAATGCGTCTTGAACCCGAGGCGCCGGGACACAACCAAACGCGCTGCCACTGCACTACCGGAGGAGTTCACGAACAAACGAAAAACTTGATAGATATTCAAATCTAGGATGGTTCACTTAGTTACCTACGTAAAGACGTGCCGGTTTGCTACGATAGCCGTTCGTATTTATACACTCTATAATAGTCGAAATCTGGAATTCCATTTTGACTGGACAGATTTTGATCAAAAGTTCATCATTCCGTCTACTCATGGATCCGACCCTGCGTACCAAATTTCATGACGATCGGATTATCTTTGAGGACGCTATCGCGCTGAAAGACAGACACACATACATTTTGAAACTGTCATCTCTTTTTTTCCAACTTACGATAAAGCAATTGTTAAGTATGGTAGCTCATTTTAAAGGAAATTTAATCTTCTTTAATACTACGCTGGGATCTACTTTATATCTATTTTCTATTTGCGATAATTCACAAAAACTAAAGTACTGCACTCGAAATTTCGCCGACCGATTACAATACCTCCCAATACTTTCGTATTGTGAGGTAAAAATATTTCTTGTGACATTTGTATGTTTGTTGGCAATGTTATTGAATTTTTATATGTTTACTATTTAAAACACTATAATAACGGTGTTTATTTGCAAAAATGGAAAAGTTATTTCAACTTTGCATCATGTATGTTAAAATTTTGATATTTCCGAAAAAGGAAGTAACACATGCAAAAATATTTAAAAAAACAAAGTTAGAAGTTAATAAATATGTTAATATGGATAAGATGAAGTAGATTTTGAATTTTTTTTATATGCAGAAAATAGTGAAAAAATCAAATTCATCGTAGGTGGCTCAGACCAAATAATGACATTTTTGATTAAAGGAAATGTCAATTTTGACAGATAACAAGTATCAGGTTAGCAAGCGAGTCTGCATGATTTTTTATCAAATTTGAAGCACAAAGTAATGCCAAACTCAAATTTTGTTTAAATTTAATAAACAAATTACCCATATGATGCGGACTTTTTGAAAGACAATTTATAACTATAATGCAAACACAAAGAAAAACAACAAAAAATAAAAAAAACAAGTAATTTTTTTAATTTACAACTTGTTAACTATACCTCTTGTTGTTAACTATACCTCTTGTTTCAGATTTGTAATAATAGCATAATAAGTTCATAAACGACATTTTCCTACCTAAATTATTAAGGATAAATTTTTATTTTTATTATTATTTGTCTGTTCCAGAATATCTGACGGTCACTGAAAACTGAATTACATCCACAATTGTACCAAAAAAATCCAAGTCCGGTTACAAAAGAAAATACGTAATCATCAAAGCATGGTGATGATAAACAAATGGACGATGTTTCTAAATCAATTGGAACTGATGACACTCTCACGTGACATCCGCAGAAAGTTGTTACGGTCGAAAATGAAACAAAAACGGCAGGTAACAGATAATTAGAATGCACCGGACTAGCTAGGTGGGACAGAGGGCGTGGGCGTGTTTTTGAATTTAAAAATACTGAAGGTGGT